>CM060841.1:6067500-6252500 GCA_030762175.1 Metallyticus violacea
TTTGTGAGGGGATTAAAATGTTAATTCAAAGATGCGAGAAGTGTATTGCAATTAAGGGTAAATATATTGAAAAATGAAATATAATATTACAAAATGGTTAGCCCGGAAAATTATGTATGTCAATTTCAAGAAGTTACAAGAAACGTGTCGTCCCCAGTGAAGCTCCTGATTCATGGGATAAGGCGGCAGGGAGGGGTTCGAATCGAGCAGTGGCATTGCAGTAACTTCCACCCATTGTGGCTAATAGACCACATCCTCATCAGCCACCACGTGACACCAGCTCCCTGCCCCCCTCCCCCCTGCCGCTAAGTCAGCCAGGCCGTGCCTTGATTGTTTCTACAGCAGTGCCATTAATGCATACCATCACGGCATTTTGACTTCGCTTCATAAATTAATCTCTCGTTCCTTTTTACCAGTAGACATTCTTTTTGTCCCTCTCTTATCACTTCCGTGTGGAAACTTCATTTCTCAGTTGGATAGGGCGAAGGTTAAAACCTTGCCAGACGGAAATGAGGTCGGGTTAGAGCGTATAGTCCACACACGTCATATCAGTCGCTAATTTTCAAAATGAGCAACACTTGAAAAATTCTCGATCAGAGCCAATAATTCTACCTACCAACTTGATAGACCTGGAGGAGATTAAGTGTGAAAAATAAAACGGAAAGGCTATCAATAGTAGCAGAAGTGTGTCAGTCATTTTCAACCACTTCTACCCTGAAAGATCCATAGAAATGTGACAACTGTTTTCGAACTACAGTGCGGCACATTTAAAACCTTCCACTTGCAAGTCGGCCACTACATCATTACTCACCCTTTAAGACTGGTAGTGTTGCCCATTTAGTACGATACATCTTCTGAAGAAACCATCGTTTATAATCATCAGTTCTTCGCAGTAATGGACCCAATTTCTGAGCAACACCTCCCGTATCTTCAGTAAGAAAGGAGAGTCAGAATTAATTTATTTTATTGGCAGTAACCAAGTGTTCAAATTGATGAAGTGTTGTGACGCCAAGAGTGGCGGATAAACCGGTAAACCGCCACCTTGCAAATGGAAGGTTTTAAATGTGCTGCACTGTACATAATTAATTTAATCAAACTAAGGAGCTCTAAGGATTTGTCCTTGCCAAATGCATAAAAGTGAATGTCATTTAATTTTATAAATATGGATCATTGACCAAGTAAATGTTCTCAATTCTATTTTATGGTAATCTTTATCATTTTGAAAAGCCATCCATCTTTTGTACATACTCAACTAAACTTTTGAATGCATTCAGCCATGTAATTTTTTTTTCTAATCCGCCAATTTAATCAGCTAATATTTCATTCAGTATTCTATAGCACGTGTTTTGAATTACCGTTCAAAAATATAGACCAATATCAATACTATTTAGGAAATAGTCTTGCAGAATGAGTTGTAGCAAGGAATAACCAATGTATAAATTTGTAAAATATCAAAACCAAAGTAAATAGCTTTAAATATTTCCATAAAAGCAACAAAAATGTGGAAACAACTTATTTCAGTCCTTACGTGTTAAAGCAGTGCAGCAAAAAACTGTAATGGATCATCGGTGTCTACCATAACCAGTGTTTTCAATCTGCTACAAGTAGTTAGCCAGTATATGCGGTTTGTTTGGTGTCACAATAATTAATATGGTGCACTTACCACGAATCCATCATTCCTGATAATGAGCATCGTTGCTTTCAAACATTTTGAAGGGAAGAAAAATGAAGGAGGGAAACGAGAACAGCCGTTGGGACTCTAATTGCGTTGTTAAGTAACGCACTTTGTTTCGGTAAGGGAGACATCTGCCCGGAAGATATTTGACGTGCATATCTGATGTACGCGGGGTGTGTAAAGGCTCTGAACCTCGGCAAGAGAGTAAAAGATGTAACAAGATACGAGAGCATGGCATGTCTTTCATCGTCCATTGTGAGTCGGTGAGAACCAATTGAGGGAGTCGTGATTCTAATGTGCGGGTGCGCCTCTTGTACATAACGACTTCACCAGCGGCGCTAGCACTTGTTTCTAGCAGACGCGTACGACTATCTCGCAACCCCCGGACTTCCTTTTTCACATTTGCGAATTCCCAAAGCCGGCATGAGCTGCAGCGACCAACATCTAACGAAAAGAAAGCGTAAGGCCGCTATAAAGCGTTGTAAACATATTTTATTTAAATATCTATGCTGACAGTTGGATATTTCGCATTGATATTGGCATACAATTGTTCAAAGCGGTTTCATCCCCTGAGAAACGATGGCCCTTGCTCAGTAGTCTTAGAAATAAAGGATAACCTACAACGTAACTAGTTTCGTTAAAGTCTCTGGTAGGTCTTTTCGCAGTTGCTTATTCCAAGTTTAGCATAAAATTCCAGACAGTATTAAGTCTTGACTGCACATTTGGTATCAAATTTACTTCACCAAAAATGGGATATTGGCTCTCCTTTGTAATGTGAAAGGTTGTTCTACTATTTCAGTTTAATCGCATAATTTAAATGGTTACTTTCGTAGCCATATGGGAAACATTTCTACGTGCCTCCCATCTGCCTGAGAAGGCGAATTGAGAGTAACTCTTAAGTCCCGATGGATTTCGGAAATATTTTTTCTTTAACTAGCATTTAAGAGTTTTAAGCTACAAACCATCAAAACTTTAAAACCAAATGAAAAACATAAAAGAATAGCGAAACTATACTAATCAACAAGCTTTAAGTTAGTGATTTCCGTAATAGTCACTGGGTAAAGTGGCGGTCACAGGGATACCAAACTGACGAAGATTTGTGACTATCAAGACGTATTTATTTATTTTCTGTCACTGAAGATTATTTTTGATTAGCACAGAACGAAATCGACAGACTTTCCTACACAGATTGAATCATTCTTCTGTTTTTAATGACAGCAAACTTACTGATGACTTCGATTAACCCCCCCCCCCCAATCTGCAGAATGAAGGTTGCTTCTACATAAAGCATAGTATGCTTCCCATGTTTTGAGACCACAGTTTTACTTATTAATACTTGCAATTGGTCTACCAAATTTAAATTTTTTAAATTTCAAATTTCTTTCCAAATGGAAAAGGCTTAGAATTGTAAGATTTTTTATATTGTTCATTTTCTGTATATTCAATGAATACAAAACAAAAAACAATTTTACAAATTCGCATGTCTGGCATTCATCTACATCAAGTGCTTGAGAGAGCTTGTAGCATTGTTACTTATAACGTAATATTGTTTTATATTGAATTAACCCATATATAAGGGTTGCGGAAAAACAATATGAAGAAAATTATATAGTTGAAAGGCAGTATCAAACTGAACATTTTGATATTAGATCGCAGTTGCAGTATAATTACAATGCATGCTCATAATTGAAATCTGCGTCATGAAACATCTTCATTGGCCTGTCAAAATGAATGTAGCTCACAGGGCAAGTGTGTACATACTGTCTCATTAATGAGTACTGGTATACAATTAGAAACTAAGTGTTACATGCTCATACATAATTTATGGACCGCCAACAAAATGTTCTGTTCAGGTGATTTCGAGCTGCAAGTGCAGGGGCACCGTCAAGTTGGAACCATAAGTTTCGCTTAATATCAAGACCGGCTTTCGGTATTACCAGTAGACTTCAAAACACAAGTACTGCATTGAACATCAGACATACCTAGCGACAGTGACCAGCACTGTACAAGAACGCGTTTAGTTTACATCTGACATGCCACAAACAAGTTTCACAATACATGACGCATTTAATGTCGACGCATGTAGGCAGTAAAAAAAGCTCCTGCGATCCTCAAAATGCTTCGTTTGGTATTGCCTTTCTATTCTACAATTTTCTGCACGTTGTTTTCAGCATCCATTATGTGACTTACTGTTTCACTATAATTATCTAACAGTATTTTAAAAGATTTTATTCATTTTGTAACGCAACAAGTCAGTGTGTATAAAACTGAAGGCAAATATTTCTTCGAGTGCATGAGACTATAGTTTTTACATATATAATGAATTAATGACTTATGGGCAAGAGCAAGGAAGCTCTTCTTAACGCCTACTCTTGCCTTACCCGACTTATAATACCTGCAAATGCAAATATTAAGCACAATATAGAATTCTCATAGTCATGTTTTACAAGCAAAAACTCAATTAGCAATAGTTCATCGATAAAACTTGGAGGTACCACAACCAGGAACTTAATACAGAAACCAGGGACAGTTATTGTTAGAAACAATAACTAACGATATAACTGAGGAGATTTAGTTATAGGTATCCACCGATATGGTGCTGAAAATTCCATCCTGAATAAGCACTTACGCATTTCAAAGTACAACATAGACCTAATAACAAAATGACACCAATCATTTATAGAATTTGTCTGCTTCTCAGAAAGATGAATTTTTTTTAAATACTGGTGACATATTTAATGACTTTTGAATCTTCCTTAAAATTGACTTAGGCTATTTATTTGTACGTTGGCACTATTGATTCGCGCATGTAAAGAAGCTGGTGGCTACGACAGCGCCAAGAATTCTCTAGGGCTTATAAACAAAACAGGATCACCACACTACGCATATAAAACAAACGGTGGAAATTGTCAACAATTAAACAAAATAAAACAGGGAAACATTTGAAAGTAGAGAAAGGAATTGACTGCTAGTTTAATGAACATCTTAGCTAAGACTTGGAGCTAATAGTACTTTCAAGAGCTTGAAGGAATGAGGAAAAGTATGCTATCCAATAATGCTTTTTCGAAATTAAATAATTCGGAAGGGAATACAGGACAAGAGAGCACTAGTTTTTGGTAACGGTTCAATCTGCTTCACCTCGCTTCTTTTTGAAGAATTTGACCAACAGGCGACAGGAAACGTAACATAATGGTCTTATTTTATTCGTAATCTTAGCAGGAAAGGTTATCTGCCATTTCCTTGTTCAAATAACAAACAAGGGCAGCCTTATGTAAGGCGCACACAGGGCGGTGATTCATTCACGACCCATATGTGTATTTTGCTATTGATAACGATTCCTGAAGCTGTTTGTGTAACCATGTAGATATTAATATCTTCAGTTCAGATTTTCCATGCTTTCCAGTCAGTGTTTGTGAATTAATATCGATTACTATCGACTTGGATTGAGCAGAACAGCGCGGCGTTCCCTCTAACTCATGGTTACAATTGCTTCAATCGACTTAGATTGAAACGCTGATTTAAAAAGGGACAAGGTCAATGGCTGCATTAATAGGAGACTTTTCTTTTCTTTTTTTTCTCAGCAGCGTTCTATTCACGGGGACTTTACACCGTGCATTGAAGCCGCGACCGAGCTAGAAATTGAATAATGTCGAAAGTGTCATAAAGCTGCAGTCTATCTCCGGTATTCCAATGGGAAATTGGACGTTAAAGGTTGTTATTTAAACACAATGAGGCACGTTTAAAACTGCCGCTTAGGCTCGACCCCTCCTAACACATCTTATAAATGCTGTAAACTAATTATATACAGAGGGTGCCAAAAATGTATACACACTTCTAGCAAAGAAAAAACTGTTTTAACATTTTAATTCACAAAACAGAAAATGATGAGCACTAATTATGTTAGACTTTTACAGTCACAACAGTTGCTCAACATCGGCGTCGATACACTTCTGAGTACATTGAACTACTGATTGAGCAACGTTTGCGAAAGTGTCCTTAGCGATTGCAGCACATGTCGTTTCAATTTCTACCCGAAGTGCTGGCAGTGTAGCTGGTTTTCTACGGTATACAACATCCTTAAGAGTTCCCCATAGTTAAAAGTCCAACGGAGTAGGAACGCGGTGGGAACTCAGTCGGACCTCTTCGTTCTATCCAGTGCACGAGACTTTTGCTCCACGAGATCTCTCAGAACTGTCCTTAAGAACATCGCATATCTGTTCCATGAGTCTGAAATTTGTCTCTAATGCGTGCAATCGCGGCTCTGTTCTGTACACACGTCTCCATTGACTTTGAACTTCAACAACATTCTCGGTTTTCCAATACCATTTCAAAATTCTTTCCGATGTTCAAACGATAATCTTGGCTGCATTTTATTGTAGCAACTCCAGCATAACGTAATGTGAGTCACATCTGTTTACAGAACATTATACGATAATCTTGGCTTCATTTTTTCATTGTTGATTTACCTGTCACATAGCAACGCTATCATAACGTAATGTGAGTCACATCTGTTTGCAGAACATCATCCTACACATTACTGTTGTTTTTCGGTTCAACTTTGAAATATATTAAATAGATATCTACTGTGAATGTGTGCATACATTTTGTGAGCACCCTCGGGTATATATTAAGTGCTGAAGAGTCGACGAGTGTAAGTGGTAGTTTTTTAAGAAAATGTACATAGTGTGTGTTACAAAATAGGTAATATCTTTAACATCTTTAAGAAGAGGAATACAGAATTACACCTTTATTTGCAGTGCCCATTGCCGGTATGGTAAGAGTGGGTCGAGCCTGTAAGCGGGAGACATGCAAGAGATGGATTTAGTTGTGCCTCACTGTGTTGTAATGTACATAATCGTCATGTGATAATGAAGATTTTAAAACTATCTTTGTTTTATTTTCACAAAAATGGTCTTATTAAAACAAAAATTGTAATACAAGTAATAGATGCAAATAACAAAATTCAATTATTTACCTGCAACACTACATTTAACGAGGATACCCAAATCGAAAATAAAAGTACTAGGTTTCAGTCTAATTGTAGATGCATAAGTAGAATTGTTTTAAAAAGACAACTTCTATATACACAACTAAAATATTATAATGAATTGGATGTAACTCAAATTTGGTGACGTAAAACTTGGGAAAGAAGGAATATAGGGTAGGTCTGTAAATTTCCGGCCTTAACTATTAACACCTGCACAAGAAACCTTATCTGGTGTCATACCTTATAGTTTAAGTAAATAATTGCAGCTGTAACTTCCACTCCGCTGTGTTCAGTTGCTGTTGCATAAAGAAGGCTGTGTAGAACATTGTGACATGTTTAAAATGGAGTATCGAGCTGTTATTAAGTTCTTCACCCAAAAAGACTTTCTCCAAATGAAATTAAACAACAATTGGACGGTGTATATGGGAAGCATCCCCCTCATATTCTACCGTAAAAGAATGGGCCAAACTTGTTAGAATGGGTCGAAAGAGCATTGAAGACGAAGAGCGTGCAGATCGGCCCTTGGAGGTGTGCGCTCCTGAAGACATCGCCCTTGTGGAAGGAGAAATTATGCAAGACCGGCGGCTCAAAGTTACAGAAATAGCTGCAAGGTTGGGCATTTCTAAAACAACAGTCCTTCGAATTATTCATGAACATTTAAACATAAAATAAGGTTAGTGCCTAGATTTGTTCCCTCAGGTTGGTCCTGGTGGTGTAGTGGTAACCATACTTGCCTTCTAAACCCACGATCGCGGGTTCGATTCCGGCCAGGACTTATGGATTTTTCGAGTGTAAAAATCCTAAGTATCGCTTCCTTCTGAAAGGAAGTAAAGCCGTGGGTCCCGTGTCGTACATTTACGGCACGGAAAAGAACTTCAAGCCTGAAAGAAGAGGCCTCTGAGCAAAATTTGTCGGACGTTTCACGCCATGAATAGAATGGGACGCTGATGACCTTAGATGATAAAGAGCGTCCATAAATAAATCAAATCAACAACAAATTCTTTCCTCAGTCCAGAAGCAGCAACAAGTCATCTGTTGTCAGGCATTTTTGGAGCTGTGCCGTGACAACGAGAGAGAAGTTCTGCAAACCATTACTACAGGAGATGTAATTATGATCCTCTACTTTGATCCCTTGTCCAAAAGAGAATCAATGGATTGGCGTAAACCTGGCGAAGCACCGCCTCTAAAGGCCAAGGTCAATTAACCAAGAAGATCAAGGCGACTATATTTTGGGACTGTGAAGGAATACTCTACATTGACAAGGAGAGGAACACCACAGTAAATGCGGAGTATACTATTCTGGCCTACTTCACAAACGACGTGCCTTTATCAAAGAAAAAAAGGCGAGGAAAGCTCAGTGCTGGTGTGCTTCTGTCCACACAGCTCTTGTTGGAAACGAAGCTGGGAAGAAATGTGGCTTCAAGAAGATCGACTATTCACCCTATAGCCCAAATCTAGCTTCCAGTGACTATTTCCTGTTCTCTAAACCCAAGAAGTACCTTCGGGGAAGGAAATTTAGGTGTAACGAAGAAGTGATGGATGCTATATGAGAAGTGTATTGCAATAAAGGGTAACTATATATTATATATATTATCAATTTTATTGGAGGGGTAGAACAAAACTGGAGCATATTTACCCATGAAAAGTGCTAACGAATGTTGCATCAAACTTTTGGATAATCTGTCGCATAGTTCTATTTTTAAATCGGTACCGAACACATTTTCTGCCTAGTGGTGCGTGAGATTTCCATTTTACTAAAATATGTAGCAGATATTGATAAACATGCTTGTTCCTAAGCGTGGCACGCGGTGATTTTGCTTCAAACATTCCACATGAGCCGTAAATCACATATTAATATTATTCGTTACTGTGGTTCGTGGTGAAATGCCAATAACTGATGAATTTCCGTGATCATGGTATTCAGTTTCGGTTTCTTGATGAGGCTCAATTGATTGTTCCATTCCTGATTTCAAATGCAATCTTTGTTTTAGTTTTTAATAAGCGATGCAGTTTTTGGCATTTTTAGCACAGTTAAAGGCCAAGATTAGAGAAATTTGTAACTTGAAGAACTTTCCTATTTATTAATTAATGTCTTTGAATGGGGTGATTAGTGTGTACTTTTAAATACGGGAAAAACTTCAGTTAGCTTAATTCTAGATTTTGTGTAGCGGCATGTGGCATATGAGAGTAGCATAAAAATAAGTGATACGGTGTTCTAGTTGACCGCACTCGCCTGATCATTACTCTTGATAAGCTCTCTGAAACGACATTTTCTGGAAACAGATGTGAAATGCTCTACTACCTGCGCCACCGTCCCTGTTAGATCACAATCACGTAACTTCATACTCTGGACATATTTTATTTCTTAGTGGCGAATCGAAACCTCCGAGTCTTGTGGCTCATGGTTCATAATTAACCACATTATTATTTTAGGTATTTTTTTTTTTTTCATTCTTATGAACACACGCCCTATGCTAGGCTAAGATTTGTATGGGAGAGGAAATATAATTCAACAAATAAGTTTATTGTGTTTGTATAGTACAACATTTCATTCAAAAAGAAGGGAATTCAATCTATTGACATTATGTTTGTCGACTACAAGAAAAGTTTCAATAGAGTCCAGCGTAATTAATTATTGGATGGGATGTATGCAAAAAATGGTCAACTATTTAATACAGATAATTCTAAGTCTTTAGAAATACAAATGCAAACTGAAGGCTGGACAGTCAGACTATTGAATAGGGCTGCCCGTTACCGCCAGCTTTATTTAAAACACTGTGATGTGTCTGATGCAGAAAATAACTTATTGACTGCTTCCTTGGCATGATAGCGTTTGCGATTACTAATCTTGCGTTCGATTCCCGGTCAGGTACACCTTTCTGTATAAGATTTGGAGGGGGGATGTTCCTTACCCTGGGAAGGTAAATGTCATCTTTAAGGCGCCAAGGACTTTCACCATCCTTAATTCATGACAGCAGACTTAACACCTATAGTATTCGTATCAAAATACTAGCGACAATAAGGAGGCGGGTGTAGTTTAACCTACAACCTTCATACCAACAATGTGCGATCATTTTGTCCCCCCCCCCCCCCCGGGAGTGAAGGGCGAGCGCGCTGCAAGTTAGCTGAATCTCTTTGATTAGCGGGAGGATAAAATAATGAAACAAACCAACCAACCTTCCGCCTTCATTCCCCACACATTTTTGGCATCTCTATAGGAAAGTATTTATCATTCACTGTACATTTTGAGAAATCCTGACGAATATTATATTTGAATTCTTGTATGGTGTGTTGGGTCGTCTTGTACACGGCATTTTTAATTTATCCCAAAGATGATAATCGAGGGGCCGAGAGAACCACAAATCCGTAATAATAACTCTGTCTTGTGAAAATACATTGTTAATTGCTCATATGGAATTATTTGCAGTGTGAGTAGTGGCAGAGTCCTGTAGAAAAAAAATGTATGATGATGCTCCCTGTCGGTTAGTTCTCTGAAAAAAGGTGTTAACATGGTAACAAGTAACTGAATGCTAAAAAAAAAAGCATTGGTCTTAAGATTCCTTCATCACTGAGTTAACGCATATGAACCTTACATAAAGACACTCTGTGCCGTTGTAAACACACTTTATGTCGAATTAAGAAACGAACAGCTCAACGCACACCCGGGAACAGGTGCGCTATGACTGCGACAGCCACTAAGGTCAACAAGTAAGCAAGAAGTTTTGTTTCTCCACGGCGCGGCAAAAAAGTGGAGCTTCTCTCAGGAAAAAATCCGCGCTGGGAGGGAAAGCATCACTGATCGCTTTTTGTAAGGGGGAAAAAAAGCATAAAACTTTGACAAGTATAGAACCTGATTACGCTAGATGCGAGTTGTAGTTAAATGACAAAATATAGTATTAGTGCTCACGTTTTGGGCTGCAATGTCACTTATTTAAAGGATCAATACATTAATATTATATGTTAAATTTCAGAATATGTGTATAATGATATAAAAGACATCAAAAAATAAAATTTTTCTGACACAAGAGCTAAATTTTTACAAAACACTAACAGTTTCATAACTGACTTGTGGGTGCGAGAACTGATCATTAAACCGAAAACGTAACAGAAAATCAGAAATGTATAAAATTGCATTTTTCGTGTTGTTGCCGGTCTCATCTGCTAGATGTACATTACACATATAATCTCCGTGAACGTATACAAACATTTGAATCATCATGTGGTCACGACTCCCTGCTTCTTCTCTTCTAACATGTCATTCTGTACTTTTTTTAACGAACTGGGAGTCGGAATGGAGACGTAGCTGCAACACGAATCTAAAGAAATTATATCAGCTGTTAAATGTGCGCCTAAGATTCCTGGTCGAATAATATTTCTATTGTTTCGATGCAACTATAAAGAGGATAAGATTATTTGGAGCATTTTGGGGAATTAAGTGGGCAAACATGTGTTTCTACTTATTAACCATCCTATAGCTATAGTATTAATTCTTCTGAAACAAATCAAAATATTACAAAAGGAATACAAAGAAAGAAAAACCAAACTCCCATTTAATAATAATTAAAATCCAATAATAAGTGTTTAGAATTATTTACTACAAAGGAAATGCATTATTTCATTGGCATTTAATGTATAGGACCAGACTCTGGGGTAATTGTGCAAGAAAACTTTACCACAATAGAAGGGTATTAGAATGATAATTGGTTTAGGTCAAAAAGTATATTTTAAACTACTTCAGCAATTTAAAATCATTAGTTTTCATCATATATATGCAGCAAGAGTGCCAAAATTGTATACACAATTTCACAGTATTTATACGAGTATATATTTCAAAGTTGGACCGAAAAAACAACAGTAGTGTGTAGTATGATGTTCTGTAAATAAATGACTCACATACATTATGATAGCATTGCTACGTGACAGGTAAATCAACAATGAACAAATGAAGCCAAGATGATGTTCTGTAAACAGATGTCTCACATACATTATGATAGCGTTGCTACGTTATAGGTTAATCAACAATGAATACAAGAAGCCAAGATTATCGCATAATGTTCTGTAAACAGGTGTGACTCACGTTACATTATGGAAGAGTTGCTACAACAAAATGGAGCCATGATTATCGTTTGAACAGCGGAAAGCAATTTTGAAGTATCCAAGGCACTGGATAGGACGAAGAGGCCCATTGAGTTTCCACAGCGTTCTCCGGATCTAAATCCACTGGACTTCCTCCTATGGGGGAACTCTTTAAGAATGTTGTATACCGTAGAAAACCAGGCACACTTGCAGCACTCCGAGAAGAAATTGAAACGACATGTGCTGCAATCGCTGAAGACATTTCCGCAAACGTTACTCAATCAGTAGTTCAACGTACTCAGAAGTGTATCGACGCCGATGGTGGGCATTATGAGCACCTGTTGTAACTGTAAAAGTCTAAGATGATTAGTGCTCATCATTTTCTGTTTGTGTGAATTCAGTTTTGTTATGTTAACACAGTTTTTCTTTGCTCTAAGTGTGTAAATATTTTTTGTGCCGTATGTATACTATCAATTGATGTAATATAGAAATCTTGAGTTTGGAGGTGTATAATTAAGCCATAAAAGATAATTTATATAGCAATACTGCCTAACACTGATTAAATTTGTAATTATCGAGTGCATTATTATTGTTGTTATTATTTTGTATTCACTGTCATATGACTTAATTGGGTAAATAAGCTGAAATGAATTGCGCAGCGGTTTGAAAGCTGTTGCACTATCAAAAGAGTTGACCTAATTGTGACTGATGAATTATTTTTAGTTGAATGCTGTGTAAAAACAGTACTAAGTAAATAATTCCTGAAGATCAAATGCCTCCAGAGGATTTTGTAACGAGCCAGTTTCTCTTAAAACCTCAAGCTAATGTTTTTATGGCGCGTTTGTCAATATTTTTGTATGCCGAGAATGTGGAGTATTACTCATACTACATAGATATATTATTCTGCAAGCTGCAGTCTTCCAGTTTCAGGAGCCACAGCCCCTCTGCAGTTGGAATGGGGTCGAGGAGATTTTTTTTTTTTTTTTTTTTTTTTTTTGGCCTAAGCTGGGTGGGAAGGGGAAGTTTGGAGGGAATGGCTGAGCTTTAAGAAAACTATAATGGTTCCAGATGTTTTGAAGTGAGAGCTGTGGCAAAAAGACGTCTAGGAGAGGAAACGACCGGAGAAGAAAAGGAGAACAAGAAAGAAAATAGGTCGCTTGAGGGTCAGGGGAAGAGAAGGAATGCTTTCTTCTTCTTCTTCTTCTTCATTGCGTAACTCCAGATCTAGATTTTGTATAATGGCAAGAATAAAAGAACTGCAGGACTGGAGGTGGCTGGGGGAATGGGGAGTATGTACAATAACAAAAGTCTTACTGAACATTCTTTAAGGCAAACACCTCCAGATATAGGTGAATACTTGCAGAATCATTTTCTGTCTCGATTCTCACACCTCAACGGTTTTTTAAACATAAAAGTATTTTGCATGCATAAAAACTGCTTTTCTGAAGTATCTCGTAGTAACATGTTGCAAGTTGACAAGGAAACTGTTTCGGTTGTAATGAAACTTGACACAACTGTAATTTAATGAAGCGTTTTACTGTGCTAAAAAGTGCAGCTGCCACCAGCGGCGCGGCTTTGCTCACCTGGGAGCCGGCCGCGCTACCCGTAAGAATATGACAAGAGCACAACATGAGTAATATTGAGCAGAAATTCAACTGTGTGTTTTTATTATATTTTTAACGCTTTATTGCCACTTTGACTTACTTAATGCGATATTTGTAGACTGTAAGTGTAGATAATTTTGGTTCAACACGCGGGCCCCGGGCTAGTACTGCCCCCAAGACTCATTCTCAGGTCCTCGAAGATGGTATTTTGTTGATTTTCTTAATGGAAGTATTAAAGGGAAAGAAGGTTAAAATCATGTTTTTATACCATTTTAATATTTGGAATTTTCTGTTTATTTTTATGTGATTTTCATTAATGTTCCTCCTCCTTTTGAACCGCCACTGGTGGCCGAGGTCGTTAAGGCACGGACTCGTGAGCGGGAGGTCTGCGGTTCGAATCCCACCAGGACCGTCCTCCCTGACTGGGGTTTTTTCCAGGTTTTCCTCAGTCTTCATAACTGGCAAATGCCGGGGAGGTACCGAAACTTAGGCCTGGAACGCTTCCTTCCTTAAAAAAAAAAATCCTTTTCCAATTTATCATTTCATCTCATGTATCATCAGTGTCCACCGCCTGTGGTGCCTCAGTAGTAAAAACGGGCGTTAAACACTACTCAAAAAAAAAAAAATTAATGTTCCTCGGTTATAAGTTATAAATTAATAACTTTTTAGCTATATGACAGCAGAAGTCATTTATTTATTTTTTATTTCGCGAGCATTTTTTCAGTTAAAATCCTGTATATCAAAAACGATTTGCTCTAGAAGACTGTAGTTTATCTTGAACGATATAAAAAGTTGTATTTTATAAATTGGTAGCACTTGTTTCCATGACATCACCCTTCATTGTTTTACATTGTTAGAGGGTTTTTAGCTGGTGTTCCCTCAAAAAGTTCAAAAACATTTTCTTGGTTGCAATTAATGAAAAATTACATTTTTTTAGCGTAAGTTGCCAATTCTTCAAACCATTTCTGACAGGACCTTAAGAGTCGCCTGTTGAATTTACCACTGCTTCTTGAAGGAAATTGCCTCCAACATAAGTGTTTCTCAATGTGGGGAAAAGGAAAAATATACACACAGCTAAAACTGGACTGTGGGTAGGGTGTTCCTTAAAATGTTCCATGCCTAAGTTTAGGATACCTGCCCGGCATTTGTCATTTATGAGGACTGAGAAAAACCTGGAAGAAACCTCGCTCAGGGAAGACAGTCCTGGTGGGAATCGAACCCCAGATCTCCCGCACGTGATTTCGCACTTTAACCACCTCGGTCACTCGTGGCGTTCAGTAGGGTGAGAAACACACTTTACTCTGATTTTTGTGAGATATTTTGCATCATCATTTGCGATATGTGGTTATGGATTATCTTAGTGCAGCATCCGCCTGTTGTTCGGAACTATGACCTTTTGCAAGTGCGTGATATAGATGTGCAATGATTTCAGGACATGTTTCTGATGTTACCTTGTTACAGTTGTGTGTGCAGCTGGTAAAACATTCCTTGAATATGGAAACATTAGTGACCAGCAGAAGCAACGACCTTTTTAAAATAAGATTTTCACATTGAGCTTTGCTGTTTGCACTCAGAATCGAAATGATGCAGCGAAGTTTCATCAGCAGTCTTGCTGTAACATCTTCAACTGCACGATCAACACGTCTCATGTGCAACTTCTCAGCTTCCAAATAAAGGATTTGTGAAAGTGTTTAAATGTTTAACTACTATCTCGACAGCAGCGATGTTAAATATTCTTCCGTTAGAACAGAGAAGCAACCTACCTTTAAAATTGATTGGCTCTCCTCTTTAAACATTTTACACCATCTTATAGGAAAGAAATAACTCTCCATACACCTCAGCTGAAAGATTGTTGAGACGAAAGCAGAAATTTCAGAGCAACACATTGTTCGTCGTGTGTTAACTTCCGTTTTGCTACAGGCGGAACTGACCATGTCTGAACTTGCATAGCTCTCACAGGCGGGAACCTGATGTTACAACACTGAAACTAGGGTACATTAGGCATTAAGCTAACAAAATATTATAAATTTAAATTCCAGTGCAAGAAAGCATGCCTTTAATAAAAGTATGGTCATTCTTTAATGAACGGATATAAGTAATGCACAGTTTCTTTTCTTGGACAATACGGTTATTCAAAAACACCACATGGAATTGCTAAGTTACATTTCTTTTTCTCCTTCTCTGTCTTCAGATTAAACCGCCCTCAAAATTTGAAGGAATTATGTAAGTCACATACAAATTACTGGCTATAATGGAGTTAGCATCGAAATCACATCGTCTTCTCTATCCCTCTCCCGTAAAAACATGGGAGTTAACACGAGTGAAAAGTTGATTAGATATCCATATAAATAGTGACAGCTTATAGAAATGTGTGAAGTACATGTTTTTAATGTGTTAATTAGATAGAAGTGAAATAGTAACAGAAATGCAAAGTATTTATAAATGTTAAAAATTGTAAAATCGCTTCCACATTCCATGTGCGCAGATGAAGATAGCAAATGGAATGAATGAATGAATGAATGTGTTTAACGCCCGTTTTTGCTACAGAGGCACCACAGGCAATGGACACTGATAATACATGAGATGAAATGATATATTGGGAAAGGTTTTATTTTTAAGGAAGGAAACGTTCCAGGCATAAGTTTAGGGTACCTCACCGGCATTTGCCATTTATGAGGACGGAGGAAAACCTGGAATAAACCTCAGTCAAGGAGGACGGTCCTGGCGGGATTCGAACCCCAGATCTCCCGCTCACGAATCCGTGCTTTAACGACCTCGGCCACCCGTGGCGGTATGATGAGAGTGAAAGAGTGCCCACTTCAGGTACCAACTCGTATGAAATCCTCCAGAAACGTGTAAGCATTGAAATCACAGGCATGTTTTCATCCAAAATGCCTTCCCCCCCCCCATCATGTTTGCAAGAATGGTCGCCAAATGCTCGTCAGCAACTTCTGACTGCATATGCCTTGCAAATTTAAATCTTATTCTATTCTCAAATATATTAAAAACATTTCCTTAATACTTTTAAACGCAAATGTAAATACACAATTCATTTGTTTTTAACACTGTGCGTTCACTGACCAGTTTCAGAGCGATTATTCAAATTGTAGGGCATTTTTGGAAAAAACAGGACACAAAGAGTTAATTAAGATTTGTATAAACATTACAATTAAAATGACACCATTATGAACTTTATAAAACTATTTATAATACAACCAATGCAAAGTTGATAGGTATTTCGTATTTTCCCACGAAATACACTGCTTATTGTTTTATTCCACTTAGCCTTCTGTGTCCGTTTTATCTACCCAAATTTTACTTATTGCATAAACTTAATTATTGTTCAAACTTAAGGCTTTTCAGTTTAAACAGCCTATCCAAGTTAAAAAGAAGGCAGGTTAATCAATATGAAAATTCATATAAGAAATCTTTAATGGACTTAAATATGAACTGAAAATCATACGAGGCTAACCATTGATAAAGACAAGATCATTGATATGATAAAGACAAAGACTGTATTCCACTTTTCAGTATAGTTACCCTTTATTGCAATACATTTCTCACATCTTTGAATTAACATTTCAATCCATTCCCCAAAATATTCAGAAGTCTTGTCTGCAAAATGGGCGTAAACAGCTTCCATCACTTCTTCGCCAATTTCCTTCCTGGAAGGTCCCTCTTGAGTTTTGAGAAAAGGAAATAGTCACTGGGAGATAGATCTGGGCTCTAGGGTGGATAGTCGATCTCCTTGAAGCCACATTTCTTCAAAACTTCCTTTGCAATAAGAGCTGTGTGCACAGGCAGGCGCGTTGTCGTGAAGAAGGCGCACACCACCACTCAGCTTTCCTCGCCTTTTCTCTTTGATGGAAGCACGTAGGCTGTACAGTAGGCCAGCATAGTACTCTCCATTTACTGTGGTGTTCCTCTCCTTGAAGTCAATGAAGAGTATTCCTTCACAGTCCCGAAAGATTGTGGCCATGATCTTCTTGGTTGACTGAGTGACCTTGGCCTTTAGAGGCGGTGCTTCGCCAGGTTTACGCCTGCCATTCCATTGATTCTCTTTTGGATGAGGGATCGTAGTAGAGGACCATAGTTTCATCTCCTGTAACAACGGTCTGCACAACTTCTGTGTCGTTTGTCACGGCAGAGCTCCAAAAATGCCTAACAACAAATGACTCGTTGCTGCTTTTGGACTGAGGAAAGAAGTTTTGCACTAACATTAATGTTTAAATGTTCATGAATAATTCGAAGGACTGTTGATTTAGAAAGACCCAACCTTGCTGCTATTTCTGTAACTTTGAGCCGCTGGTCTTCCATAATTTCTCCTTCCACAAGAGCGATGTTTTCCGGAGTGAGCACCTCCAAGGGCCGATCTGCATATTTTTCATCTTCAATGCTCTCTCGACCCATTCGAGAAAGTTTGGCCCATTCTTTTACGGTAAGATATGAGGGGGATGCTTCCCCATATACACCTTCCAATCGCTGTTGAATTTCATTTGGAGTAAGTCCTGTTTTGTGAAGAACTTGATAACAGCTCGAAACTCAATTTTGAAAATGTCAATCTTCTACATATAGCCTTCTTTGTGCAACTATATCTGAACAAATGAACATAGCGGAGCGGAAGTTGCAGGTACAATTATTTATTTTACAGACAAGGTATGGCACCAGATCGGTGAAGGCGATAACCCTTATCGGCGAGACGGGAAACTTATGGACATACTCTCGAACGTTTGCTTCTTTCATTTTGAATGGGATCATAAGGTATGTGCCATGCGCATGGTAGAAATTACTGTAAATTTTGCAAAAACTAGTAGCGCCCAGGACAAAAACTAAGTTGTGTTGGAACATATGCCCATGGACACCAGTTTTTCTATTTATTGGAAAAACAGGACTCTAAAAGTGGTAATTAATACTGCCTTTTATTTCATTATAAATTTTTGATGAATACGTACAAATGCTTTGCCAGGGTCACAAAACGATCAGTACATTCCTTATTTCGAAATGTGTGGATAGCGTGTATAACCTCAAGGTTTAATTTGCAATAGACCTTTCCTCCAGTGTAACAAAACATTGTAAGTATGGGGTTAATGCTCACTTAATTTTAATTTTATTACAAGTAAGAAATGAATGTCAACAATTCTCAATGATTATCTTCATAGCAAGCAGAAATCCATAGGAGAAATAAATGCCTTACACATTTAACATAATTAAGATCCTATTGTACTCTTTCTTTCATGTTTACTGAGTGTGACGTTTTTGGGTTTCATCTTTATGAAGAAAAGGACGGTAGCAGAGCTACCTGATAGCGGTGGACGGTTCGGCATAACAGCCTCCGACTTGCTCTTCGGGCTGCAGCTGTGGGATTTTCGGCTACCCCTTAGGATTTTACAATAAAACAGTGCAGAGTTATAGAAACTTTAGGGATGAACTGACATCGCACAAAGCTCAACATAGGAGGGCGAAATCATATAAATAGAGAAATCGAACTCATCTCACACTGTAATGTATATTGTTTAATAATATGTAATACAAAACACAGTTTACTGCACAGTCATTTATAGGAAACGTGTCGAGCTGTAGGCTCCAAACTATTCACTTTACCAAACAAGTTAAGAACTTTTTTTTTTCAAGTGACTCACACTGAGAATTGTACGTGTCAGCGAATCAAAGCTGAGCATTTTCAGAGGACAAAACATACACGGAGGACACGTGTTAACTCTAGACCTGACATCTGGTCCAGTTGCAGCTGCCCTTTTCTAGTGGTGACGTCAGAAGGGTGCTTGTGAAGCCCTTGCAAGCGATCACGCGCTCCTTATACACGGTCACTTTTGTAGGGGGGAGGGGGCTGTGAAAGCCTTGTATGTAAACGAAATTTGGTCCCTTTTGGTTTTGTTCCGCTTTGTAGGCTCCATGGGGCTTCTTTTGGGCTACCGAACGCAGGAAATCTCGTTTAGCGAATGTTAACGTGCACTTCATACTTCACTTTCATGTAACGTAAATCCTTTAAGCCTCATAAATACTTTGCATTATTGATCAGGGAGATAGCTTTGTAGAGTGTTGCTGTTATTCTGTGTATGTTTTAGTCGCTAAGCAGTTTATGAAGCATTGCAATGATGTGAGGGTAAACCCTCACCACTAAACAAAGATTCTGAAGGTATTGTGAGCGTAGGCTTCCGCGGCAGGATATGAAACTGCCTGTAATGATTGGTACCCAAACCTATGAGAGCTTCAGCAGAGAGGCTCGAAAACGAATCCGAAATCCTTGACGATAGTCCAATATAGACTAAGTGAACCAAACTACATAACTCCAGAACATGTGTGCAATTCTAAATATAGCAAACATCGTTTGGTGGAAAAAATAGAGCTTTTTGGAAAAATGTGAAATGTGAAATTAAACATTTACAAACAGCTGAAAACCTACGTTACAAACTGCACCTTACTGCAAATGTAACCCAGAATCATAAATCAGTGAAACAATAAACTTGAGACTGGTGAAATCTTATAAACATCTTTAATTGCGTACAGTTATTTCTCTACGCTAAAGATTATGTCAGACATTTTAAAAAGCTGCAAATCTGAAGTGAAATATACTCGTAAATAACCAGAAAACCTATATTCGTATAAAGTCAATATGATCACGGGAAAGATTATGTAATATATCAACCATGATGAAAAACTGCCGTTTTACAATTATTTAAAAGGCAATACAGAAAGTAATTACTATTTAAATTCAATTATAACGTATTTTAACAAGGTTAAAAACTATTAGAATGCTTATATAAGCTTTAGGTATAAACCTTGACCGCCCACTTGCGCCCGTACTTTATATCCTTCTTGTATTCCACTTTGTAACCACAGTACTATACATTCATTCCCGTAAATGGTTGGATAGCTAAGTCTAGAGCAACACATTTGTGTGTGTGCGAACGTTTTAAATATGAATCAGCTCGTGTGTGTGCTGAATGTATTCAGAATCCCTAATCCATTGCTCCCTTTCAGAGCTGCAGTTCAAGATTAGTTGAATGTAGAAAGAAGAAAAACACGAACGTAAACATGTAATTTTAACAGATGAACTAGACTGAATTGGCGCAAATCATGAACTTTCGTCAATAAAACCACTCCCGAAATTACACAAATGGGAGTATCGGAATAAGAAAAATATTAGCAATGAAATTAGAAACATTTATGGTGCCAGAACTTAACCACTCAAAATATGTTTTCCGTACCCCTTAAGATGAGGAAGGTGAACTTCAGCTACAACTACAAAGCGAATTTGAAGTACAAACGCCGCCGGCTATGGCACGCTTAATAGCCGAGACGTTAAACACCACCTGAGCGGGCAAGTTTTATAACTAAAGTCCGGTAAATAAATTACTCTTAGGTTGAATATTAGCAAATGCTGTACAAGTGTTTTCGAGTATTTTTTTAAACACAGAGAGCTTTGATTTTGTCATAATGTCAATTAAAATAAATGTCATGTATTACAAAATTCATTTGTGATTTTTTTTTAAAGCTCTAGCTTGATCTATATAGTAATGATAGTTTCCAAATCATTTGGTGTTTAAGATATCTGCTGTTTCAAAAATGATTTCCATGTTCTGTTTGACCATATGGTGGGGTACATTTTATTATTTATTTACGTGTACATTAATCTCATTTTCACTTGTAGTCAAATGCATTTAAAAATATCTAAGTAGACGATTACGTACACTATGACGAAACAGTGGCAATTTATTGATTTAGACACCGAGTTGAACATGAATAATAATATTAAAGGCATATGTTTATCTTTTAGGAAGGAAGGGCAATTTAATAATGAAACAGATAAAATCTGGAAATACTATTTTATTCAGAGCACATTTTTATGTCGTAATTAGACAATTTTTCCAAATTAACCTCACTTTTTCATTAATCTTCCAAAAGTTGTGCACATTTTTATTGCCCGAAAACAAAATCTCTGGTGAAGCCAATTGTGTACCTCTAATTTCATGTTCTTACCACCATACGCCTTCTTTACAGACCACTGTTGATATATAAATGCCAATGTACGAGTTGGATTTGTGTGAACATCAGATAAATTCGGAACCAATAAAGAATGCTTTAGTAAATGTTTACATGCTTATGCGTTTTCAGTATTTTTTTTTATATTTTTACCCTGAGCCTACAACAGTCATACATTATTTTTGAAACTCTTTGTTTTCTCACTTTTATTTGGTCTTCTCTTCTATTTCCAATTTACATTTTTTATTAGTAACTGTGCAAATTAAATGCATGAAGTTAAGTGTTTTGTTATTACTGCATGGGTTACGAGACATAGCCTAACAAAAGAGTTGAGGGTAAATGTAAACCGCTGTTGACAGGCAGTTTCTTCAGTCGAGCTTACAGATTTTTGCAAGGGATTGTACCACGTCTAGCCTTAGTGGTATATGTGCGTCGAGCTCCGCTTTTGTGCCACGATTCAAACTTCCTTCTCCTCCCCTGCTAACCTTTTACAGATTGTAAAGGGCATCTTTATTTGAAGTAATGCATTCTTTATAATATTACATGGCGCACTCATCTTTTGTCTGCTTAGCTCCCATCCCCACTACCTCCTTCTGTCCTGTTCCACCCCTCCTAAGAAATGCTCAATGTGGTAGTTCTTTTTCTTGAAAAGTAATCCGAACCTTACAGCTTGCAGCTCAGGCGAGCTCGGGAAATTTACAAACAATTTTAAGGGCAGCGGTAAAACTATATGTGCTAGAAAGAGAGGGAGGGGCAATTGTTAACAATGTACATACCATGCAATAAGCTACTGTATTTTATTCGCTCGGTGTTTCACCGGTTGAGGAAAATGAACTGATTTTTTTTTTTTAAAAAAAAGATCATTTTATTTCAATGTGCAAGTCTGATGTAGGAGAGAAGAAAAACTTTTTTATTGTTTCTTTATTTAGCATCTTCTATAGTCATCAAATAATACGGAAAAGAATCAGTAAATGATCAATATACTCTTTTCAATTATAATTTCCTTTTTGCCAGCATAAATTGAATGAAAGTAAGAAAGACGGGGCAGGATTTTTATATTAATTTGAGTAAAGTTCATTAATTATAAGTTATTTGCACTGCCTCAGAAAAAGAATAATCAAAGTATATAAGTAAAACGACATAGAAAAGTAGGGTAGTGAAATATTTTTTGAATACAATCGCCAATACAAATTATAAAATTACTGCATTCAGCCGGTCATTCGGGCTAAGTCGGTGGATAAAAAACTATAAATTAGAAGTGTTGAAGGACCGCAATAATTAGACATGCAAGCCTTCGCTTTTAAGAATGGTTGGACGACACAACACCTGTTTTTAACAGATTCTTGTAACTAGACTTTAATACCGCCAGTTTCAAGACCTTAGCTCATAATACTTAAGTCTAATTTTTAGCGTTTTAATACGCTTTAGAACAAAAATCACAGAAACACACTTGGCTGGTTTCTTAGTAACCACTAGAAACCGAAGTTCATGCCCTCGAAAAAATAATAAATATACAGAGGTGCCAAAAAATGTATGCGCACTTCAAGCAAAGAATACATAACAAAACTGAATTCACACAAATAGAAAATGATTAGCACTAATCATCTTAGAATTTACAGTTACAGTTAGGACTGCCAGCTACTCATCGCATCATATAGAATGTATTATTTGATTATTTCGCTGTTTTGTTTCTCAATTTATCAGAAAACTTGAGTGACATGACATACGCTGTTATATCTCTCTCCAAATAGTTTTAACTCGTTACAAAGAACTGCCGAGACACGTTGTCGCAGCGAGGCGGTGCAGATGTTTGATCTCTAGGGGCGTGTCAAAGCGAATCTTTACACGACTACCAAGAGTTTAGCGATAACGCCAGATAAAGCTTCCTGGGAATAACGTTCTAGCGAGAAGCGAGGCAGTTCTACTCTATTGCAACATTGCTGCATGAATACGCCATTCACAGTTTACTTTCTAAGGATTGATGAGAAACACGCTAGTGGCCCCGTAGCATAGAGAAAGTATTGTTGCCAAGTTCCTTGAATGCAGGATATAAATATGCAGCTGTGAACAATTCAACGGTACTTTTATTATTGCAAACCCCATGATAGGTGCACAGAGACACTTTTAAAAGTATCGGTTCTTAAGTCGGCGCGACCCCATCGCTATCACTGGAATCAACCATGAACTCCAATATCTCAACGTTTAAACATTTAGGTATTACCTGTTTATTTTACATTTGTCTATTTTAGTTAAAGCGCTGCAAACTATTTAAATCCGCTCCTATTGGTACCTTCCCCACTACCCTGACTCGCAGAAAATGTTGCTAATGCAGCCGTGTAGAGATGCCAGCTAAAGGCACAAAAAGTCAAAACACAGGAACAACTTTGACAGGCTGGGCATAACCCTCTCTTCTTACTCACTTGTTAGCTTGACGTATTTTGTTGCCTGCACTCAGTGCCAAACAACGAGAATTATTTCTTTGACTCAGCAAACTTAAAATTGATCAGTTCTGTTCGATGTTTCCTTTAAGGTTCCTGCAATTTGTGAGGGCTAGTTGCAGAAGTTTTATTTTTCATTTTTCCCAGAGATTAGAAATCACAAACTGGAGTTTCATGTGACAAACATGACCTATCTTTGATTTAAATCTTGATAAGAGAATCAGCATTTCCAACATTAAATGCTGAAAAGCATTAAACAGATATACGTTTAAGATTTTAATTTAAAAAAAAAAAACTTGTTGGAGTGCACGGAGTTATAAAGAAACAATAAAAATAGACCGCTATCATCGTTCTGGACTGTTCATATAAGCAGATTATGAAAACCATATCTTACAAATGTTATATTAGCTTAGAGTGATTAAACCATTATGACTACAATATTGAAATTTAAACAGTTTATTGTAACAGATCTGTGTACTGAAGCAGAATTAATAGAATTTTGGCATTGGAACAAGATCTGTTTAGTTATTAATTTGGAGCCTAGAGCCTATTTTTTGCTTATATATGCAAAGAGTGCCAAAAAATGTATACACACTTCAAGCAAAGAAAAACTGTGTTAACAAAACTGAATTCACACAAACAGAAAATCTTTAGCACTAATCATCTTAGACTTTTACAGTTACAATATAATAGTTGCTCAAAATGCCTACCATCGGCGTCGATACACTTCTGACTACGTTGAACTGCTGATTGAGCAACGTTTGCGAAGGTGTCCTCAGCGGTTGCAGCACATGCCGTTTCAATTTCTTCCCGAAGTGCTGCCAGTGTAGCTAGATCCGGAGAACGTGGTGGAAACTCAATAGGAGTGGTAATGAAGTGGTGCACCATCCAGTTTGAAGTGAAATTCCTTATTTCCATTGAGTGCATGAATGGCGGGTAAGGCGGATGTGCATATCATGTTCAGGTACACCAGGATAGTTGGTAATCTTGGCTTCATTTGTTCATTGTTGATTTACCTTTCACATAACAACACTATCATAATGTATGTGAGTCACATCTGTTTACAGAACGTACTACACATTACTGTTGTTTGTCGGTCCAACATTGAAATATATTAAATAGATATCTACTATGAAAGTGTGTATACAGTTTTTGGCACCCTCGGTATATACACATTACAAAAATTGCATAATTCTTAGGTATATGAAATTTTTCTTAATAATTCTGCTTCAGTAGATGAATCATTATGTCTAGAAACACTAATGAAAATTTCAAAGCAATTGATGCTGTAGTCGTTTTCTGAAGAGTAACATACATGCAAGAATATGTAGTTTTGAGAAATTTGCGATCAGAAAGTTTTGTTAAAAGTTCACTCGTAGCTGCAACCCCGAACCTAAGACATGCCTGCGTCATGTTCAGGATCTTTAAGACTGTTAACATAGCCAACATCAAAAACAAAATTTCCTCTAGCGAATGCTAAAAACCAGTACCTTCTAGCTCAATTGATTCCAAAGCTATATACTTTTGAAACAGATGAATATCCTCTTTGTTTCACACCCCTGAATTGTGGAACCTGGAATTCCCTTATGGTCACAGCTAGGACAATTTTTCTCTCTGTTATGCGTTGCTTCTGACCTTTTAAGTTTGATTGGCATTTATCTCTAAAACTTTAAATGGGTCATTAGCAACTACACAGCCAAAATGATGGGGTTTCCTCCTAACTGGCTTTCTGCTACCTTTTTGAGCTTGATTGGAATTTTTCTATACGCTTTGCAATGGTCATTAAGCACAGTGGTATGGAAATGGTTTATTTTTCTTTAACTTTTTTTTGTTGTTTTACCTCAATTTTTTACAAAATGTAAAATTGTTACGTATTTCCCAGAAAGTACACTGTACATAACTGTAAACTTATTGAAGCAAACAATTGCATGCCTAAAATGAGCAGAGTGGTCCTTAGTTACAGGGTGTGAAGTGCAAAAATATACTTTTATTCTGTGTGCAGTTTCATTTAATCTTATTTTAGCAACTTTTATTGACATTATGTGTAATGCATGTCATAATTTTTTTGAAAAATGTAAATAAAAAATAATGTTTTGCCTTCAAACTACCTTTAAGATGCTATGTGCGTGAAATAGGATGAAAACACATTTATTTTCCACTGCACCAAGACCGTTAATTTCATACAGTTTCGAAAGTTAAGTAAAAGAGGTGATCAAAGTTAGTAAAACCTTGTCGAAACTGACTCATCAGTAATGGAAAACAGTTAATTTACAGATGAATTCATGTACTATCTTTTTGGCAACAAATGGATTCTGAGGGGGAAAAAAAATAAATAAAGCTGTTTAATAACGTAAGCTATGAAACGTGCATTTACAGAATAACAGCATGGACCTTTTTGCAAATGTGATAGGGAGATCTAGCAAAGTTGATTACAAGAAAAATGCCTCTTTAGAATGGATATAAAGTATGGCCATCAGGATGTCCTCTTATCGGCGAAAGGTTTACAATTCTGCAACCCAAATTGTGATTGATGATACAGGAACAAGAAAAAACTGAAAGTTAAGGAATGTTCTCCACATAGGGCCCAGACTTTTATTCTTGTTGAAGTTTTGTAGACGAGCTTGACAGGGTTTGGAAAGAAGAAGAAATGAAATAAAGATTTGCAGGCAGACCTTCTCTACTATTGGGACGAAATATTAAAGAATTTCTTGTATATATTCGTAACGAGAATACCATGAATAGGCCTGGTAGGCACTGTGTAAGTTTTTTAATTGTGCAGCTCATGGTGGATGCTTGGAGTTCTCAAGAATTTTAAACACACTAATAGTTTGCAGTTCGTTTTGAAATGCAGACCGCCACGTAACGAATTTTCAACACCGCTAGTGTTCCAGACTGTCATTTTGTTGAGTGGCTTCCATGCCCTTGATTAAATAGATATATTCTACATATGTGTACTGCTATTAAAAGATTAAATATAATTTATAATATAAAAGTCTTAAAAGTAGTAATATACTTTTTTAAAATTATATAAATAAAAATGTAAATACACAAAAGTTTTAGCGTTTAAAATTAAGTACAAGATTCCAAAAGTCTAATTCTGAACATACATGGCTATCTACTTAACTTATAGTTCTTTCAGAACGTCCACGAGTGCAATACATTTTCGTAAAACATTTTTCATTTAGTTATATGCCCCACTAAAACATTAGCAACTGTAATAAAGCAACAAAATTAGCATAACATTAATGAAGAGTTATTTACTTTCTTAATGGTTTGCAACCATCACTAAACGAGTTAATAGTAAAATAAACGCAACCAAAACTAAATTAATAATCAAATTTGATGATTTCATCACGACCAGCATTTACTTTTAAAGATAATATTAATTAAAGTCTAGAATAAACTTTGTTTCCCTCAGCTCAGAAGAAAAGAACAACTACCTGAGTGAGAGATTGTTACATTTTAAGCTGTATTTAAATATTTTACCATATAACAAACTGTGTTTTATGGTTCGAAACGAATCAGTTCATTTGCTAAAATCAGTGAGCTTAATACTAACATTCCAGACGCTTCTGTTGCTGTTTCATAAATTGCGCAAAGAAATCGTTTTGCCCAGGCTGTCTAAAACTGGAAATCTGAAAATGCTTGCGCTTGCACAAAACTTCCGGTAGTCACCACGGCGTCCGTTGAAGCGGAAACAACTCCCTGTCGAAAGATTACGGCATGTTTTATCGCTTGATAGCAGCACCTCCGGAAAACGAACTGTGGAAGCAGTTAATTGTGAAAAAGGAACACATTTCCAGCAGTTCTGTAGTATGCTTTTATTTTTGTGGGAGGAGTTTCTGTAATGAAGAAGGAAATTCTCTAGTATTGCTGCTTCAAGGCGTTCCACTTAAGTGGACATATGCATGTAACTAAATCTTCAGTTACTACGGATGCAATTATGCTTCATTTGCTGCCGTTTCCTTCAAAAAATGAATCGTGTGTTGTAATTAGCTATATCACTCTTTATTTCATATGATCGGTTTATTGCGAGAGACGCCGAAAATTAAAATTCAGAAAATTTTATCAATAGAATAACGAATGTCGTCCAAAGTCTGCGTGGTTAATGTTTAAGTTTCGTTTTCCTCTTATCGTGTAAGAATCTGCAATCCCAGCCGTACTTTGAACCATCTCTGAATTCCGAATGCTGTCTTTCAACAATCTAAATGGATGTAACAAAGAGGAATATGTTTCTCTTTGTTTATATCACACGAATGCAACTGAAATGTTGCAGGCGGGTGGTCAAGGTCGTTATAGCACGAACTCGTGAGGTCTGGGGTTCTATTCTTTCTAGGATCATCTCTCCTGAAATATTTTTTCCAGTATTTTTTCTATTTCATAAATGGCAAATGCTAGGCCTGTAACGCTTTAAAAAAATCCTTTCTCAGTTTATTATTTCAGTGTAATATTTAAAATAACGTATAACCTTTGACCAAAAAAAAAATTATTCACCTGTCAATCGGAGAACTTCCGTGACGCTCGCAAATATCGCCACGGGTGGTCGAGGTCGTTAAGGTGCGGATTCGTGAGCGGGAGGTCGGGAGCTCGTCCTCAGTCCTCATAAATGGCAAATGCCGGGGTGGTACTCTAAACTTACGAACACTTCCTTTTATTTAAAAAAAAAAAAAAAAACCTCCTTTCCCAATTTATTATTTCATTTCATGTATCATCAATATTCACCGCATGTGGTGCTTCGGTAGTAAAAACGGCGTTAAACACTGTTAAAAATAGCTCTTGAACGCTGCATTTATAAGTGCATGCAGCGAGTGCACATTGCAGTGGGCGCTTTGAGTGTAAACCTAATGCTCACATTCATATGGAACGAGAACGTTAGGGTATGGTAGCGGTGGCCGAGCGGTTTAGAAGACATTGCTCTTCTCCGTAAGCTCCTGGGTTCAAATCCCACACATTTTTTATTGTTTTATGTGTATATATAGAACCTGATGTTGTTTATCATATTGTATTTTAACATATCATTTGAGTTTTAAGACACTCCCTATGCACAAACAGAAACGTAATGACAAACTAACGCATTCTTTGCAAATGAGTGAATAAATACATGAACACAAACATTTCTGTTCTAAAGCGAACACACGAAGAAATAAACACAAATTAATATCAGGTTTATAAACCCTCAGCAATTATAATTGTCCTCAATCTGCGGGGCACAGAAAATGTCAGATTTCTACAGTAGTGTGAACGAGAGAATTGACTGCCCTTAAACCATCTGTTATTCTTGAATATGCAAGGAATGTGTGTGCAGCATATTCCATTTAGATAGACCAAATACATATATATATATATATATATATATATATATATATATATATATATATTGTATATAATATGTTAATGTTAAAGCTTGCTGTATATGGGAAAGAACAGTAGGAAACTAGCTGCGCTCTTAACCACGGCAACGCTGCACACTCTGCCACGGAGCTAATGGAACACACATATAACACAGCCTTGCTGGTTACCAAGGGAACCGCACACTGTAACGAGCAGGTTTTGATGAATTTTCCTTTTAAGAAATGACTCATTTTAGTCAAAGGGGTACATGAAATTAGAACGCCAATGGTGATGTGTAGAAAATGACAAACTTTAAAGTCTAAAAACCTTAACGAATTTTGTTCGCCCTTTTTATGCGTAATACTTTCTGGAATGTGATATCTTGTTTTTCGGTGACTGCTAAGCACGCCCGCCAAGTCAAATGACCGAACTTGACTTTACGTAAACTTTCACTTTTCTACACTTGGTGATTTGTGTTAGGTTTGCTGCAATAAGTTGCCAAAATAAGTTTTCGCTTATTTTTGCTAAATTAAAATGCGTGTGAAACATTTGATCACAAGATCTAGATGCTGGGAGCTCTGGCTCTACAGACTATCACAACAGCTTGCTGCATACACCATTAACTTTTGCGATTGTACTTGGTGTGTGCACTGCCTCTGCATCATTTTGTTAACGTATTCTTTAACAAGCACAGCACAACTACGCTGTGTAGCTGAAATCGCTGTTATCGTAAGCGAACGCGAGGTGCAACGTTGCAGATATTCGGAATGGCTTCCATTAATTTTCATATCTCTGTGATCACCGCAAGTCAATATCTAAACGAGCCACATCAGCACAGGTAAATTGAAATTCGATATTCGATATGTCAAAAGTCATCATTTTCATAATATTGACGCAATGTCTATCAGAGTGAAGAATTAGCACTCGAATACGAGCAGGAACTTGTAAACCTATTGCTGCAATGTTCGTATTAATGGATCACCTTGAAGAATTTCTGAAAAGCTAGCGTCAAATATTTAATACTAGCATTGGTGGATTGAGAGGGAAAATAATTTAGAAAAGAAAAACAAAAATTTACTTAAAATTTGCCAATGCACCGAAGAGAACGCGTTTTTCTAACAGGAAAGGCTTGGTACTGTAGAACGTTTGTCATTCTCAGCTACACATAAACGTAAATGGATCTGCTGTGGGTAATTTTAATTTGTCGTTTTGTGTTCACCCATGTGTATTAACACCATTGAAGATATCTGTGCACTTGCTGGAAGTTTTAGCGGCCAAAGTTCAGTTGGGTGTTTGTGGCCCCGGGTTAGCTTTGCTAATCTGGACAAAGCATTTTAATACTCGTATGGAGCAAGCTCAAAACTTTCCTTTACAGAGGGGGAGAACATGACAAAAGAACACTGGATAATATTCAGCATGCGGTTCTCCCATTGGCGTCGTACCTCGATCAGCAATTTTCGGATGTTTGATATCCAGAGCGAGCAAAGAAACATGGATAATTAAAACTGATATTTTTTATAGGAAATTGGTTATTATATTAACCCACACTATTGTATTGGGTGACAAAAAATACAATTTAGTCCATAGCTCTATACCCCTTAGTTTTTTTTTTTTTTTAAATTTATTTCCACACAAACACAACTTAACAATATTTTTTTTTACAATAATACAATACAATTATCCATTAAGCTAATAATTCTGGTCCTAATGCACACAACTCACAGTTATTAGTGCATTGCTGACCATTATACTCTGTAATTCGTTCAATTATTACATTTCGAAAGTTGCATTTCTTTCTGCATTTCCTTTCATCATCCTCTTCGTCATTCATATTAATTTCTCTCTAACTTTACACAAATAGTCCCCTATCATTTTTATATCCTTCTTTCCTTTTACATTTAAAACCTTACTAATTAAAATTTCCCCATTCCCGAACCTCTTCTCTCCATTACTTTTTGATAACACTATAACAAAACAATGAAAATCTGTATTGGTTTCTCCACACATTTAACAATTTTCGTATTTCTTTATCATATCCTAATCCATTACTCCAGTTCTAACCCAAGTAAACCCATCTCTACCTGCCTTATCACATTGTTCTATATATATTTTTTGCCTACCCCATACTATTTTTATTCCTCTATAAAATCTCAATGAACTCTTTTCACCCAAACTACTAATTATTTCTTGTCATTCGATATCTTCCAATCTTAGATTTATTTCTTTTCAAAATCTTTTGTTTTGGTATTCCATATTTATCCATACTTTTCCTTAACCTTCTGTTGTAAATTTTCCTACATGATTCTCTCCACTTACATTTCTCCTGTGTACTAAAACATTCTTTAATAATAATTCTTGTGCTTGTTTTTGTCTTAGTGGAATATCTAGCTGTGCTATACCATTTGGGGATGCTGCTGGTAAACCTAAAATTAATTTACAAAAACTTCTATTTATTTTATCAACATCTTTCCATGCATCCCCTACACCCCAAATTTCTGACCTGTACCACATTTTAGCTTCTAATGTGATTGTGTAAATTCTTTCAAGCCAAATTTCCCTTATAAAAGGAATTTTTCTTAAACATGCTCTTATAACAATCATAGTTGCTTTTCCTGTTTAGAAACATAATATATATTTGGAAGAAAATGTATATTAAAGGCATATTATTTAGAATATGCAATATAGATATTTTTTATATAGAGTTTGTTTACCAAATCTAAGGCATACAGTATTTGATCAATGGCATGAACCAGTAATTTCGCAAAGTAGACAATGTTTTTAACAGAAATCGTAAAAATATTTCTAATTAGATGACAAATTTGGTTTTCTTCGCCATGAGGAAGAAACCTTATCTGTAGACTTCGGAAAAAGTATTGCTTAAAGTCAGCAATGCGACATTCTACAGAGCGATCCACTGAACTCTCAACCAACTTGCGCGTTTTGCCTATGGGCGAAAGTGGCACTCGTCTGCGGGTATGTTACAATGGCGTAGATACAACCATGCAACTTGTTTCATTAACTATTTTAAAACTATTAAAGTAGGGGCTGAAACTGGCCACCGTAGTTGTCCGTGCATTTTTGGAACCTCTTTAAATAACTATCCATCACTCGCTGTAGTTCACTGTCTGCTATTTCCTTGTGGTTATTTTATTACAATTCTTCCAGGTTTCTCTTGTACATGGTATCTTAAATTTATTCCAAAAATACAGTACAAAAGCATGTTTCTCAGCATTAGCAGATTTATAAGTGTTGGCTGGTGAAAGTTTGTGTGCATAGCCGTAGCGAAATTCTCGGATCACCTGTCAGCTCCAGCCCGAGCGACAGCGGAGAGACGCGAACTCCTCAGTCCCGAACGGGAGATAAACGGAGTAACTCTGTAACTTTCTGGCTGCAATATTTTGTTCCTTATTGCAAAACTGAGTTTTTAATTTTTTGCCACACGTTGTCTTATTCGAATTCGCAATTAATTCATATATGGACACCTTAACCTAAATCCTAGAAACCGATTGAACCAGTGGTTTTCTGGATCTCGCTACGGCCTAACGGCTTATGCTCGCATCCTTTTCGCAAATACGCGTTGATGGGACGGGTAAATCACTATAATTTTTACCACGCGTTGTCTTATTGCAATTCGCAATTAATTAACACACACACACACTAACCTTAATGCCAAATTGCTGTAATGGTGGCAAATATCCTTTAATTCCAGCAGAAAAAAATTAAACATCGCGGATTCTGTGCGTGGTACTTTGTTAGAGTAAATCATTGTAATGGTGGCAAATCTCCTATAATTCCGACGGGGGGGGGGGAGCATCAGTGTGCGAGGATTCGAAACCACTACCTTCACAACTAAAGCATAGCGCTCTAACCGTCTGAACTATCATGCTGTCGTTATTGAGAGCCTTATCTAGTTTCGGCTTTCTCCGCTAGCGCTCGGGTTTTTTTCACTACAGCTAAGGGTAAAAATCACCTAATGGAACAGTACATATCGTGTCCTGCACACTTGCCACAGGATTGCTGAGGAAGTGAGAGGACACAATTTCTTGACTCAGCCGGGTTTTCAGATAACATTAAAAAAAAAAAAGAAATATTTCTTAAGGCACCAGATCTTATTTCCAACAAACAACGATACACTAAAGTACCTTCTCCATCTGCAATTGTTAGTCTACAATTTTTCTTTTGTAATTAATTTCTTATTAATTAATTGAACTACGTTAGACTTCTAACAGAATACTGCATACTATTAAACTGTCCTGGTCTTTGCGGCATATCCTGCAGCTCTATTTGAACACGTACATAGATAGTTATGTTGCATTGCTTTGTCTCTTTGCCTGATTCTGTAATTGCCACAGATATTCAGTTTGTTAACGTAGCTTGTCCTGGATTTTCGTTTGCTCGCTACGGGCGCCATGCGGTAGGGTCTTTTAAGAACAAAGTAAACATCCTATCTAATATATGCTAGATTTTTAAAACATGTTTTTCCAATCTAAGAATAACAGTAGCTTCTAACAGGCTGCTTTTACAATTGTATGCCTCTGAACTAACTCGTGTTGTTTGCTTGCTTGTTCTTGGCTATCCGATATACTCCAATTAAATTGTGCTGAAAGTGCTAAATTTATATTTGTAGTTCATTATCAGTGCAAGAAATGGACTAAGATCAGGTGTCTTAGTTGAAACTGCGGCAGGAGCTGAACCGAGCTATAATAATAATAATAATAATAATAATAATAATAATAATAATAATAATAATAATAATAAAGGCGAGCTTCCTTATTAAAATAGGGATGCTGAAATGCTATTTTGAAGTACGTACCACACATTGTTCTTAAAGCTGTTATGTGCTCAATTCAAACGTTTAAATGGTGTATTTCAATAAAACTATAATAGAATCGGCTTAAAATTTGATCTCGATACTGCAAGTATGGAGCCTGTTACAGAAAAGGGGTTCGCCATTTTATTAGTTACATATTATTTTTTCAATGATGTAATAACATGTTTAATATCACAGTCAATTTGAAAAAAGTCATAAAATCTAGACCATAGTATGTAGAAGGTATACATTGATACGATTATTCGTCATGTTAGTGCTAATAACACCGCTCTCGCGAAACTGTTCCTTCTTGAAACAAAAGATAACACTCTTAACCCACATTGAAGTGTTATCTGGGCTTTGATAACAGGATAAATATTTATTTAGTTCGGGAAACGAAATTTCTACATTTTTAATGGTCTTATTGCTGTTTGCATACTTTTAATCGAAAATATCAATGAAAATGTTGTCTTGTAACGTAACAAATAACTTTGAAATTATTTAATCAGAGTAAAACAGTTGACATTACCGGAAAAAAAAAAAAAAAAAAACCTGTTACTTTTGATTGATGAGCTTTCATGGTTTAATTTCACAGCAAACTCCAAGTTCATCTTGTATCATAAAGCTCGAAAGAAGAACTAAACGAGTCCACAAAAATAAAGGGAATAAAGGGCATTCCTGGAAATTCTCTTATCAACATTTGGCGCAATTTCCTCTTGCCTTCATTAGCGCACATTAACACGGCCGATTTTATCAGCCTCTCTCTGTTTTCTCTTACCCTTTCGTACTCTTCTTTAACCCCCACTCTAAAACTTTGCATTTGCACCCAAAATTACATCTGGTACACTTTTATCAGAACATTTCGTGCAAGCATCACATTTGGCGATTTGTAACGCAATTAGAAGCAATGTTAGCAAATAGTTTACTTTAAAGATACAGGAAAAAAGTAAGGAATCGGTAATCTGGCAGATTTTTCTTTATTCGGTTTTTAAATCATTAACTAGAAGTATAAATTATTGGTAGATATCATGACTACTACCATGTATTAATGTTACTTTGATTTGTTTGATTGGATAATAATATAAATTTCAAAATTAACGTATGCTATTACGCTGGCTACACATTTCAAAGCATTAGCATTATAATATTGAAGAAACAGAGAGTTGGTGAAACATTTGGGTTTTGGTTTTAAATAAATGGTAATGTATTCACATTTCTCTTGTTCAACATTTTACTTGCGATATCATGTTCTAATCGGGAATATTTCCAGTTTCTTGCAAAATTACAAGGGCCTTTGGATATACTGAGAAAACCTTTTCTTTGATGTAAGCCCGCCCATATTCACAAACGGACCGAATTGAGATAGTGCAGGCCAGATTGTCAGAAAGTTCAGCGAATGTGAATGGATGGATGAATGAATGAATGAATGGTGTTAACGCCCGTTTTTGCTACAGAGGCACCACAGACGATGAACACTGATGATACATGAGATGAAATGACATATTGGGAAAGGATTTATTTTTATGGAAGGAATCGTTCCAGGCCTATGTTTAGGGTACCTGCCCGGCATTTGCCATTTATGAGGACTGGAAAAAGCCTCAGTAAGGGGGGACTGTCCTGGCGGGATTCGAACCCTATACCTTCCGCTCACGAGTCCGCTCATGATTTCCAAATATCCGCAATTCTTTTGCAAGAGGCTAGATGTGAAACGGTGCACCGTCTTGTTTGAAGTCAGTTCGTGATCACTGAGTATGAGAATGGCATTTCTGAAGTAATGGAAATTTGCTGTAAATATATGTTATTCCATCCCTGTCTTCTTCGAAGAAATGAACAATGATAAACTCTACAGTTATACTTAACCATTAAGAAAGGAACGTACTTTATCTATCAGTTTTTTTTTATCGGTCGAATAAATTCATTAGAATTTATTACTCATTTCTTTGAAAGTAAATTCGGCTTTTATATGGTGTTTATGTCAGTTCTCAAGCAGCGCTGTACGTTTTAAACAACAAAACAGTAACTATGTACAAAATAAAAAAAAAAAACTCTTTATTTCCCCAAAATGATGATATGCTGTTTCCTCTCTCTTTCTGATTTTTTAAAAAAAAATTTTCTTTCCTTTTGCTTTATAGTTTTGAATGATTGGTAAAATGTTATAAGTTGATTTCATAATTTCGTTTTTAACTAATAGTATCCTAGTTATTCTTTATTTGTATCTTTTTGGAATAAAAATACTTTTCATTCAGCGTCACCCGAGTGTATAATATCTATTCATTCTCAAAAGACATTTATGTAGACAACATGTTTTTAACTGTAATTAACAACACTTTTTTTTTTAATTTCAGTTGCAACTTTAAATTGACAAATTCTTCGCCAATAATTTTGGTGAGTACACAATTTTTAATGATTCTATATTTCTTTAAGTGGTATGTTGAATGCTTTTATGTTTCGCTTTTAAAGTTAAGCTGACACATTTAGTACTGGAGACGTTTGTTTTTTACGGAGAGCAACAAAAATTTGTGCAAATTTCTGCGAGGGAACTAATGGCGTAAAAAGGGTTAAAACTGAATTACCTTAATATACATGAAGCTTAAGCTACAAATAGGAGTAAGGAGGGAAAAAACTTTACTTAAGCATTGTCACATTTGATCTTCTTTCCGAGCTGTAATCATTTTTTATGCTCCAGTAATGGGATGATGCTCTACGTTGTAGTGAGCACTCAATATTTCAACGGTGATTAGGGTTGTGAATAAATTATTATTTCAAGCGGTCCTGCCTGGAGAATGAGCAAGTACTTTCTGCACTATCTGTTGTTAGACATCTTTTAATATAAACCTTTGGCTATTTAGTTACAATGTGACCGTCATGTAGACATCACATGCTGCTGAGATACTTCATCTATGCATACAAATATGACAAACAATATTTGCTTTTTAAAACGAGCAACATTAACAACACAGCTGCAGTAGATTTATCCTGTATCGTGAAGCATTTTACATTACTATACTACAAAACTGAGAATAGCATAGTCAAATTGGATTAATATGATTTTAATCTTCTCTCAAGTGGCCCTCATACGGGGGTGGGTCCTTAAGTTACCGGATTAACCATTTTCTAGGTGTGATTAATAAAAAACTATATTTCACTTTTCAATATAGTTACCCTTCATTGCAATAAACTTCTCACATCTTTGAATTAACATTTCATCCCCCCCCCCAAATAGTCAAAAATCTTGTCTACAAAATGGGCATAACAGCATCCATCACTTCATCATACTTAAATTTCTTTCCTCAAAGGTCCTTCTTGAGTTTTGAGAAGAAGAAATAGTCACTGGGAGCTATATCTGAGTTGTAGGATGGATGGTCGACCTCCTTGAAGCCACATTTTTCACAGGTTTCTTTGCAACAAGAGCTGTGTGCACAGGCAGACGCATTGTGGTGAAGAAGGCGCAACACCAACACTCAGTTTCCCTCGCCTTTTATCGTTGATAGAAGCATGTAGTCTGTACAGTAGGCCAGCATAGTACTCCCCACTTACTGTGATGTTCCCCTCCTTGAAGTCAATGAAGAGTATTCTTTCACAGTGCCAAAAGATTATGGCCATGATCTTCTTGGTTGACTAGTGGTATTGGCCTTTAGAGGCTGTGCTTCACCAGATTTACGTCACTCCATTGATTCTCTTATGGACAAGGGATCATAGTAGAGGACCATAGTTTCATCTCCTGTAACAATGGTTTGCAGAACTTGTCTTTCGTGGCCTCTTTCGTTGCCACAGCAGAGCTCCAAAATTGCCTGACGACAGATGACAGGTTGCTGATTTTGGATTGAGGAAAGAATTCTAGACACCCACCCATCTTGCACTTACTTTAGTCATGTTTAAATGTTGATGAATAATTCTAAGGACTGTCGTTTTAGAGAGGCGCAACCTTGTTGCTATTTCTGTAACTTTGAGCCGCCGGTCTTGCATAATTTCTCGTTCGCTATTTCTGTAACTTTGAGCCGCCGGTCTTGCATAATTTCTCGTTCCATAAGAGCGATGTTTTCAGGAGTGAGCATCTTCAAGGGTGACTTGCACGCTCTTCGTCTTCAACGCTTTCTCGACCCATTCGAAAAAGTTTGGCCCCTTCTTTTACGGTAGAATGTGAGGAGATGCTTCCCCATATACACCGTCTAATTGCTGTTTAATTTCATTTGGAGTAGGTAAGTCCTTCTTTTGTGAAGAAGTTAATAACAGTTCGATACTCCATTTTGAACATGTCACAATCTTCTGCACATGGTCTTCTTAATGCAACTATATCTGAACAACTGAACATCGGGGAGTGAAAGTTACAGCTGCAATTATTTACTTAACAGGTAAAAGGTATGACACTTGATAACGGTTTTGTGAAGGCGATAATCCTTATCGGCGAGGTCGTAAACTTATGGACCTACCCTCGTATATTACTATATGCTCCTTCCAAATGCCCCGATGTGATTAATTTGTCGAGCTGGTACTAAGTGGACATTGTACTAAAGTTCAGTGTAACTCTATAAGCTTTACACGGAGAACTTTATTTTGCTTTTTAAAACTGTGTGTTTGTTTACGTTTTATTTGCTTGTTTTATGAAATAGTTCCTAATCGCCATAAATTGTTATTAGATTCTATAAATATGCAAGGAAGCAAAATAAAAATCTCCAATGTCTATACGCGAATCTGTAGGCAGTTCAATCGCAAAAGGTTTACTCTGATTAGGATCTTGATCTTGAAGTACGCGGGAGAATCGAGAAGTAACGCACATATCTTTTTAACGAAATATTCAATAAGTAGGGAGGAAAAAATGAAGCAAAAGGTAGAAGTTTGGTATGTTTTTCAACATATGAACAAAGTCTCTCGACACATTTGTCCCATCATGACACCATTTGAATATGCCTCTCCGTTCCCCGGAAGTATAGCCACTTGCGCACGACCGATTTCACTTCTTCATCTGAAGTAAATTCTTCAGCGGTCCGAAGACGTTAAAAGTCGCAAGGGCTGGACTATATGGTGGATGATTGATTACCCCTCAAACAATACTTTTTAATGTTTCAACCATGACGTCATTCTGTAAATCTTCTGCTCTTGTCTAACAGGTCCTTGGGCATCCGGCGCCTACTGGACTGTCATCCCAATCTGTCATGCACAATATCGTACGTTGTGCAAAGGTTCGCTTATGCGCCTCGAATTGCCATCTCATTGCCTCTGATAGTCGATGGTGTTAAAACAGCTAGCATAGGCTTACTCGGCCCTCTTAGAAAATCTACACTATCTGGAGATGCTGCTGCGATCCAGATAAACAACTGCTTACACTTCCAACATTGCTCTGTGAACTTCAATCAGTGTTTTTCTTTATCTCACAAAATATTTTCTATACCTCTCTTGCTGCTCATATGTACGCTTGCTCTGTCAGGGCTGCAGCTATGCGGGGCATCGCTGCCTATAGCACAAGAATCAAACTTACTATCTTTCAGCTATGAATATGCAAACCCAAACGATACGTGGTTAAAAAAAAAAAAAAAAAAAAAGTGTCCATGAGTAAAAGTAGTAAACCATTTATTCTAGAACCGGGAGACTTTTATATTCTTTTAATGCAATCCGCTGCCACATTTATCACTAGCTATCACACACACACACACACTTCTGGAAGACACCGGACATCCGTAGATATATGCGTTTTAATTGTTGTTTGAAAAGCAGCGCGCTACTGCAGCACTGTAGTGCGACTTCTGCGGCTCTCTCCCACGTTGTCCATCAAAGACCCACATTTAGCAGCGATTTAATCAAATCAACGAAATATGCTTCAAGACGACCTAAACGATGCAACTTCCATTCTATTGCGTCCTTGTCGAAAGTCTGGCACCCCATGGACTACCGTTCGAAATGGCAAAGTTGCATTGCCACAGGCTTCTCTCAGACCTGCATGACATTCCCTCACATTCCCAACGTACGCCACCTCAATTTTAATCCAGGCACACCGATCACTTTGAGAAAACATTACTTTAGGGCTGTCCTAATTCGCACCCTTAATCGACAGCTAAGAACAACTCCCTTATGTGTTCATTAACTGCGTGACGACAATGTTGCCACTATTTTCTTTTGAGCTCTCGTAAGTACACTTTCATATTACCTCTAAATATGGATGGAGAGGATATGCCGAAACTTCCAGTAATAACTTAAATTTTTTTAAACTTTATACAGAATCTAATACGAAAAAAGTTCATTCAAATTTCCACCGTACTTATTACTGAAATAAGTAAATGCCTAAAACCATACAGGGTGAGCCATATAAATAGCGACCATTTATAGTCTACAGTCTACAGTCTACAAAATGTTATACCCTGAGGGTTTAGCAAACTTTATGAGAGATGCATTAATTGCGAAATACTTGACTGCAAGATGTGTAATGACTTGTATCTTTTCTGTTGTACAGCTCGTTTTTATGCAATCATATGCCATGACAAGAATCGTATTGTTAAGACTTTCGGGATGAAAATTGAATAAATGTAAGAGTTTTCACATAAAAATCAAACCAAGGACATAGCTTAGAGCACTCTGCAATTAAAACAGTTTTCGTGACATAGGGTGAAAGCAGCAGAGTTGATTTTAGCACTAGCACTGCCTATTATGTTAATACTTGTATGGGTGTCCATGTAGAAAGTTGAACAAACCGTAATCTGGAATTTTCACATAAACGGACCTTGGCAAACAAAGCAGAACAGACAAAATACAAGAGTACAAAGGTAGTTGATTACAATATGATACATAGCAATAAACACAATCGTTTATAATTAGTAAAATTGATGATTAATGAAACGTTACATAACATGATTTTGTTAACTGGCGTGAAGTTATGAAATGAGATTAAAAGACTAACTATTGCAAATTAATTATAACTAAAGTTAATGACATTTATGAACGTAATTGAAAAGGATTACATTCGGGGGTAATATCTGATAAGGTACAGAGAAACCCAATGAAAGATGGAAGTTTTTTTTGTGTGTAGATAATATGGAAGTGTGACTTAGTTGTTCACGAAGCTTTGGCAAAACACACAAGTTCGGAAGCTAATGCTAAAATGCTTTTAAAAGTTTGACAAAAAGTGTTTTATTAGACACTAACAAATTAATTAGTATGCGAGCAACCGATAAAGTAGCCGACTTCAGGTATAAGCTTGCAAAAGGGAGACATTTTAAAGAAAATGGAACCGTACACACCTAAATAAAGAAAGTTTAGCTAAATCGGTCACCGTTAGGATTGAAGGGAAATTTTTTTTTCATTGTTAAAAATGCGCCGAATATTAAGAAAAAAGCATTTGACAGCATATTCATAACAAGGCTTCATTAACTTTCTATAAGGAAAGTAAATTATTCGTGGAACAAAATGTTTAGTTTAGATACGAAGGCATTTTCATCTCAAATATTGTCAAATCATCAAAACTGGAAAATTTGAGATTGGAAACAAGCACTGCTTGAAGTTTTATAAAATAATCAGAAAACTTGGAAATCGTCTTTCTCCAGTGGGTGCAACAGAATGGTGCTACTGCACGTAGTGCTATCTCTTCAGTGCAAATTACTTTTTGGAAGAAGTTTTCAAAGAAAAAAAGAGTTTGTGCTCTTCATTCATTAAATTAAAGCCTTCTCGATTTCTCTTTGTGGTGCTATTTATATGCAGTTAAAACCTCTCTATTTGGACATCCCTATATCCTGACACCTAATGATGGAACAGCCAGATTCCTGCGTTTTAACATGTTCAAATTGCTCTGTTTATCGAACACCCTCTATCCTTACGAGTAATGGTTAAGCATGAAAGCTCTCCTTCCATGCATGCGAGGTTGCCGAAGCTTCAACTATAGTAACGGTTGACTCTGAACGTTGCATTGCAGTGCTAGTTAAACACTGCACTACAGGTTACCAATCGACTCGCTCACTTTCGGCATTGTTGCTGTGAAAGACTGTATGGAATCCGGTTCATAATCTCCTTCTGCTGCCATGTCAACCATACGCTGATATCTTGTTTACGAAAGAATTGTTTCAGCTCTATATGATGTCGGTCCTGGTGGTGTAGTGGTAACTATACTTGCCTTCTAAACCCAAGTTCGCGGATTCAAACCAGGCCAGGATCGACGGATTTTTTCGGATGTAAAAATCGTAAGTATGGCATTCTTCGTAAAGGAAGTAAAGCCGTGAGTCCCCTGTCGTACATTTACGGCACGAAAAAGAACCTCAAGTCTGAACGAAGAGGCCTCTGAGCAAAATTTTTCGGCCGTTTCACGTCCTGAATTGAATAGGACGCTGATGAAGAGCGTCCATAAATGAACCAAACGAAACGAATCTCTAGATGATATGTAACTTGGACAGTCCCTACGGCCGTGTTAGCTGTTTAGGGATGCTGTTGTATTTTGTACTTTATACAGTGTGCCATTAGCAAAGTCGTTAGTTAGCACTTCCAAAAGGGAATGAGCTTTACCATTTGCCTACGTTTTGTCCTGTATGAAGAGTTGATGAGAAATTTACATGAATAAGTTTAAGGAATAAACTATTGAAAAAAAAAAAGTATCGATTGTCTGTTTGAAAGGAAAAATCAACACTTTCCAACATAAATGGCAACGATGTACGGGAATCAAACTAGTGCAGAAAGAGTGTGTGCAAAACAGTTAATCAATAACTCCGTGAGCTGCTTCTGCAAGAAAAAGCTGTACAGTTGAACATATCCGCATTTTCAGCCAGCAAGTGTTAATTATAATATTTTGGAAAGCGATCGTTTCCTCTGTTTTGGACCACCTGGGTTCGTTAAGGCGCGGATTATCCTCCATGACTAAGATTTTTTCCAAGTTTTCCTGAATCCTTATAAATGACAAATGCCGAAGAGGTACCCTAAACTTAGGCCTGGAACGTTTCATTCCTTAAGATAAAAATCGTTTCCTAATTTATCATTTCCTCTCATATATCACCAGTGTTGATACCTCAGTAGCACAAACGGGGACGTTAAACACTACCCCCCCCCCCCGTCTATCTTGAATACCTCGCTAGGTTAGACGCTTTTTAATAAAGTGGTCATATTAGAGGAGTTTTATTGTACTTAAACGTTCAAACACAGCATAACAAGCATATATATATATTTATTAAAGTTACAAAATTAGCAGTAACATAATTTCGAGCTTATATGCATTGGAGCAGTTGCTAAAATCCTGATTTTGTAAAATATTTGGGGCAAATTGAAAAATTTCTTATACTTGCAGCTTTTACAGTAAAAGTTTAACATAGCGAGAGGATATAATTCTTTTACCCTAAGGACACAGTAAAAGACTGGGCGCCCATTTGGTTTTTATAGCTCAATACGTAAACACTGGGTTATAAACAGCAACCAAAGTAATTTCAGTCACTGAGATGTTGCCATCTGGGACCATAAAAGCTTCTTCGGAAACACTAAGTCGCCACAAAGACACTCTTGTACAAGCATTATGCCTTAATAAATGTTACAGCTCATAGTTTCAGAAATAAGCTTGTTGTTGGTTTTATGACCAAGTCGTTATCCAGGTCGTATTGCTTAAATATTTTCAATTTTCTTCCTTTCTCTGTATTTTTTTAACCATAAGCTGCTTTTCTGGGCAGTGGCTCCACCCGAAATTATTATTTTTGAGTATAATTAATTACAAGAATCTCCATAAATGCATAGCCATAATTACCTACTTGAAAGCTATGGGGGATTGCATTTGTATGCATTTCTTTCAGTTTTTCTTTTTCCCCTCGATTTTTAATCCTACTTTATGAAAAAGAGAACCATCATCACCATATCAAGTGATGTTCATTCTCATTTTTGTATTGCCAGCAGGATGAGCATAACTTTTTTAATGATCGTCACACATTTTACACTTCCTTCGTGCTGCTTTAGTTTTCGTATAGAGGAAACTGCGTCAAAATCATGTTTTACGCTCGCGGAATTTTTGAAATTCAATTAGTTTTAAACTTTTTCTAGTAATGTGTATATTTGTAATTAATATTATATTAAGAACTAAGTTTTGAGCAACGAATATAAAGATTTTCTTAGACTTTTTGGTGGGTGGTGCAATAAAAAGAAGTTATCAATTAGGAACGCCACCGCCGCATAGCATCTGCTCTCACGGCAGGCTTGCCAGCAGTTGCCCCAAGTAATTCTTGCTGGTTCACGGAACATTAATATGTGGCACATAGCAGATGTTACAATACAACGTACGTATGTGCATATCCCAACTAAGTAAGTAATTGTCAAATACTCAATGTTCACATTTTGGCATATGCTGTTGGCCGTGAATAAACATCACATTGTTTGATTAAGAGGTCTGTTCGACAAATTGAAGCTTGTGCGCGTAGGTGATTGGTTTCATAGAAAAAAGGGAAACTTATGAAACAATTCTAACACAAAGAAGAAACAAATAAAAACGAAACTTCAATATTTGGAAAAGACTTGCCCTTTTTTATAATACAAATATAATTTTTCTTTCTCAATAAAAACACATTTTTGGTGCATTCTTTCATAATATTTTCGCTAATAGAAGTTCATTGTATGAAAAACAAAAATTCATTTAAATAATGCAGTAAAAATTACCGGGATTTGTGAGGGTATACACGTACTGTGAAACGCAAATGCATGTTGGGTTGTCGTCGGTCTTGGTGGTGCAGTGGTTACCATACTTGCTTCCTAAATCCATGATCGCTGGGTTCAAACCCGGCCAGAACCGATGATTTTTTCCGGCGTACAAATCCAAAATAGGCTTCCTTCGGAAGGGAAGTAAAGCCATGGGTCCCGTGTCACACATTTACGGCACGATAAAGAACCTTAAAGCCTGAAAAGAAGAGACCTCTGAGCAAAATTTGTCGTACGTTTCACGCCCTGAATTCAATGGGACGCTGATGACATGAGATGTTAAAGAGCGTCCATAAATAAACAAAAAGAAAGGAAAGGAAAAGAAAAGAAATGTAATAAAGAAAATTATGGGCTCAAATAAACAAAAAAGAAAGAAAAAGAAAAGAAAAAAAAAACCAGAAAAGAAAAAGATGGGTTCTCACAAATGTCCACTTCTTGACAAATGCGAGATGGAATGTCTTTTGCATAAATAGAACGTTGCTGCATCATAACTTTGTGGTATAGTGCAAGGTAATCGTCCAGGAAATTTAGCCCTTATTTTACTGAAATAATAACTTCCATTAATAAATAGTTTTCTCCATAGTCATAGAATTGTAATTGCATTTTCATTTTGTGCATCTAAGACCAAACGCCATAATAAGAGTAATTAAATAATTGCTGCCAGTTCGTTTGCAAACAGAATGGTGTCAGTTTTTCAGAAACACGATTATTGTAGAGATGATGTAAGCAGTAGTCGCATGATGACAAGCAGTGTTACATAGGAGCGGATCTTTGTTGATTGTGCTGCTAGTAAGAGGCAAGTCTCTCACGCATTCCATCCATAACGTCTGCATGTCTGGTCCACACGTGTGCGTCATACCCCCACAACCACTTGCTGCTCTGCTGATTCAGTACTGCCAACTGCTCAGATTGCCTGGTCCCCACAACTAGACAGTTCCTGAGTTATATGAAGTCATGAAGATAAATGCTCCTTCACAGGAATTTCACACTTTCATGACTAGGATATTTTCAGATAAGAGGAGTAACATGCTTGGAACCATCAATATCTACAGAGGATGCCCAAAATATCAGTAGATATCTATTCAAAGTTGAACCGAAAAACAACAGTAATGTAGTATGATGTTCTGTAAACAGATGTGACTCATATACATTATGATAGCGTCGCTACGTGACAGGTAAAGCAGCAATGAACAAATGAAGCCAAGATTATCGTATGATGTTCTGTAAACATGTGACTCACATACATTATGATAGCGTTGCTACAACAAAATGGAACCAAAATTATCGTTTGAACAGAGGAAAGCACTTTTGAAGTGGTATTGGAAAAGCGAGATTGTTGTTAAAGTTCAAAGGCAATGGAGACGTGTATCCAGAACAGAACCGCCGTTGGGACTCTTCAGGATGTTGTATGCCGTAGAAAACCAGCGGGAAGAAATTGAAAGAGCATGTGCTGCAATCGTTGAGGACACTTTCGCAAACGTTGTCAATCAGTAGTTCAACGTACTCAGAAGTGTATCGACGCCGATGGTGGGCATTTTGAGCAACTGTTGTAACTGTAAAAGTCTAAGATGATTAGAGCTGATCATTTTCTGTTTGTATGAATTAAGTTTTTTATATTAATACAGTTTTTTCTTTGCTTGAAGTGTGTATACATTTTTGGTACCTTCTGTATGTATGGAATGACCAAGCGTCCTGTTCGTGAAGTAAATGAGCGCACCTTATATTACAGTAGGTCATTTTAACTCTTTTTTCCCCTTCAGAATGAGTTAATAACATTATTACAACGTTTTAATATTGTTACGGAGGTAAAAGTAGGGCAAATGTGTGCAAGTTTTGGTAATCTTGAGAAAATAACATGTAGAAAATGATACTTTTTTTAAACTTTTTTAAAATTTAATTAATGTAGAAACTCTGAATAGTTATCAAACAAGGAATTAACTTACAACACAGTGAAATAAAAAATTGAGGATTGTTATAAAAGAATTCTAACAATATGAGACAATGCCATTAGCAAGGTAGAAAATAAATGTGTGCTTCTTCCTCCGCCCAACTGTACCTGTACCCAGTGAAGAGTATGGTAGATCTCAACTCTTTCTCTCCATCTCAGACTAACAATGTTTGATGACCTTCCATTAATCGACGATGTCAAGAAGTATTTGAAAAATAAACTGGCTGTCTTAAATTTTTCGCCATTGAGATAAGGTATTTGGATGAATTTTTTCTCGCAGTTTTTCATCTTAATAAGGCTTATGATAAGTAACATATTACAAGATAAGTAGCATATTACAAGATATTCAAGTTTGTAGCATGTAAATCTGATATATCCATCTGATACTTGGGTGTAATATTAGATAAACTTTTCTTGATAGTGAATTTATTCTTCTTTTTTTTCCAAATATCTTGCATTTTTCTCTAATTCTTTCTTTTATTTTTCAACCATACATTAGCTAAATTTCTAATAAATTTTCATTTACTTGCAATCTATTTTATTCCCTCAACCCATGTCATGCTTTCATAAAAGTAGTGATACGAAAACTCACATAGTTTGGCAAAATTTAAAAATTGAATTTTGCGGCAATTTATTTTTTAAATGTTTTTCCGGTTCCCTTTATGTGCATTTTTTAATGATTTCTTTCTAATCCACAACTATACTTTAAAGACTGTTAATAAATATAAAGAGAAAATTCGAAATAGCCTTTAAAGATTCACTTTTAGCATTTACAAAATACAGAAATGTTTTCACTCTGTCATAGACAAGTAATTTCAGATAGACTTTGAAATTATTGCATTTTGATATTCAGAAATTGGTAGTAAAGCAAAACAGAGTGGAACTTTATATTAGAACGACTTTACTTCTTCTTAATGATGGAAAGATTGTTAATAATTCATCAACCGTATTAACTTTCTCTCTTTAACTTTATCATTATCTCTAAAATAATTAATCAAATGATTGCATGATATTCACTAGTAAAGGAACTCGATTTTTAATAATAAAGTTGTGATTTTCCTTGCAAGAGCAACTCTCTTAATAAAGCTTTTTTTAATATCTCAGCCATTGTAGAACTTGTAGTAGTCAGTCGCTTGTTCTTTTGTAGATCTTGTATTAACATGCAAGTTTGAAACCGCAGACTTTCGGATGGCTATTTCAAAGTACTTGTCTTACAAAGTAGAAATATTGCTTTATTGGTCATAATGTTTGTATAATTATGTAGGTTTCCGTGTTATAGTCAACGGCGGTTGTATTTAACTCGTAAAGGAATTTTGACAAATTATTCGCAGAGTTAAATATGAATGAATAATTTTTTGTATTTCACTTTGAACAGTTTCATCTAAATAAACATTAAATAAAAGCAGTGACGTGCTTCAATCTTATCGAAACCCATGATTTACTGTCTCGGTCTCAATTTTGTTGAAATCAGAACCACACTTGTGGAAGCACGCATATAGTTACTTAATTAAGATTAGTATTCCTGTCACCCTTAACTTCCCAGATTATACAGGGTTTTCGTTCTGCTGCGCAATCGAAAATTTGGTTTTGCCGAATGGAAGTTACTGTATAACGACATCGCCACCTGCCGAGAAAAATCATGTTGCGCTGTCGGAATTCATAGCGCGGATTTTTTTGTTTATTTAATTATTTATTAATAGTAAATAGTAAGTACTAATCGTAGATACCTCAAGTATTAGCCCTCCACTGTGAGACATGTCTGAATTCTTTTGAAAAAATTTCAAGATGCAATTCATCCGCCCGAATATTGTAAACTGCTTGCTGGATAATTTGTTTCAGCGCCTTCACGGGCTTTATTAAGTACAGCAGTAATTTTATATGGGTGAAGATGCAACAGCTGAGCGGCTTTATACGCACTGCTGACAACTACACCAGTTTTACTTTCGTGTAGAAGTTTCTAATCGATAAACTATATTATTGAAAAAATTTCAAGATGCAATTCATCCGCCCGAATATTGTAAACTGCTTGCTGGATAATTTGTTTCAGCGCCTTCACGGGCTTTATTAAGTACAGCAGTAATTTTATATGGGTGAAGATGCAACAGCTGAGCGGCTTTATACGCACTGCTGACAACTACACCAATTTTACTTTCGTGTAGAAGTTTCTAATCGATAAACTATATTATTAATCTTCGCCTCTTTTAAAACCCAGATTTTTATCCCTGCTTCTTCATAGGAGACGCCTTGGGTTCGAACTTTGTTCACCGCTGAAAATTGCACTCCTCGAAGAACATATTACTCCTGAAAATTTAGTACGAAATTCTCCCCTACAACACGTGCTATTTCTTTTACACACAACAAGCATAAATAAATATTTTTTCTAGCGGTTTTTCTTTTTTTGAGTGGTGTAAACGCCCGTTTTTACTACTGAGGCATTACAGACAGTGGACACTGATGATACATGGGATGAAATGATATATTGGGAAAGGAGTATTTTTTTTTTAAGGAAGGAAGCGTTCCAGGCCTAAGTTTAGGGTACCTCCCCGGCATTTGCCATTTATGAGGACTGAGGAAAACCTGGAAAAAACCTCAGTCAGGGAGGACGGTCCTGGCGGGATTCGAACTCCAGATCTCCGGCTTACGAGTCCGCGCCTTACCGACCTCGGCCACCCTTGGCGATTTCTCCTAGCGTATAGCTTTTCTTGGCATATTGTAAAATACATAGCAGAAGTCCAGAAGTTCAGCTGCACTTGAAATAGAAATGCAACTGAAACATTTGGTGTGTTAAAACACGACTGAGCAAGCTCCTTACCTGTAACTGCGCGCTCACTGAAGTTCAACTGGTTTTCGCTAATGTATTCAAACTTGTTTGCGTATAGCGGAATAATGGCACAGTATATTTAATATACCATTACATTAACTTCTATTTGATATGTCTTCGACATCTTTCTCCTAGAGAACCCATGCCTGCTAAATAATAAAATATACGTTACAAATGCAGAGCCACAATGATGCACCAATTGAATTCATGGTACAGTTTATATATATATATATATATATATATATATATATGAATAAATTAACAGTAATTATGAAACACTATAAAACACTAAGAAAAAGTCACACTTGAGATCGCTATATTTCGGACTCCACGAGTCCGAAATATAGCGATCTTAGATGTGACTTTTTCTTAGTGTTTTATCCTTTTGAACTATTTATTATAATTACTGTTAATTTGTTAAATTGTTAATAGTGTAACTTTATTTTTCTTTTTCCTTTATATATATATGTAAACATACTTAGCAGAGGAACTACTAAAACAGAGCTATATGATATGGAATTAGTAATTCTTATATTCTCTAAACCAAAGGGCAATATGTATATAAAATTGAGAAGATCGAAGACCTGTAACTGTAAGGTGTACATTTTGCAAAGCTTGGAAGTGGGAGGGAGGCTTTTAAGCTGTTGCTGGTGTCTCAAAGTTAGTGTAGACTGCATCAAATAAATAAATTAACTTTTTTTTCCCCCCGATTAATACATTGTTTTAGGCCGCCTTGAAATTCTGCAGAGAGAGAAAGGAGCATTAAGCAAAAACGAGGTGCAACCTCCGTATTGACGTTAAGCATTTTTAGAAACTGTAACATCTGCTGTGAAGCAGAAAGTGGCAACACATCTCCCTGGGTTGAGCTTCCCGTGCTAATCCCATCGCACAATGTCTCCTCTTCCACATGAATATTCCAGCGGATTGTGCCAAGACTGGTTTTCATAACAAAAGCCCATTCTCATGTTTATTTTTCTGCGTGTGTTTAACACTGAATCCGCGAAAGCACTTACAGATGCAGCTTTGGTTTTTTTTAAATCCTTTGCAAAGAGACCGAGCATACGCTGTTGAATATCAGCTGCACTGCAAGTTTTGTCATATTTGTTCCTCTTTTCGGCCTGCACAAAGTTCTTAGCGTAATCTTAAAAGCCATAGACAAGTCGTTTTAATGGGAAGGGTGAATAAATAAAAAGCAGGGGAAGAGACTATGGTTTTTGCCCAGGCATTCCTTTCAGCATGCTTCAAAGCTACAAACAGTATATTTTTATAATTATATATTTCTTAATACTGAATTGAACTGCAGTATCCCAACTTATTTCCACAATCAGATCTTGGAAAGATGAAGGTGCTGTGCTGTAAATTATTTTTAAACCTTGAACATTCTCATCTAGCCGGCACTTATATGGTTAGTTTGAAGGTAAGTCAAAAAGTAAGTTTCATTTCTTTTCAGGTGAGCGGAAGAACGCTTTTTTTTTCCAAAGTAATTAACGTTTATAAAGTTTTTACATGTGATAGAATGCATTTCCGCATTACATCTTTGAAAGAGGTGAAATATTCTACCCACTGATTCTCTCCCCTTCCCCCAAACAGATGAAAGTCACCGGGTGGGAAACATGCTGCCAACGCCAATTATCCATCAGGCCATTTGTAATTGTTCTACCTTCTGCCAATTCACATCTATTGGTTGGATATCACATGCGTTCCGTTCCATACATAGACACGATGGGGTGTCGACAGATTCCGAATTTTCTGCACACGAAATTCAAATTAATGATCGCACATGTTCCCTTGACCCTCGCCATTTTGTGCTCGGTCCAGGTGGTGTAGTGTTTTTTCGGGCATAAAATTCCTAAGTATGGCTTCCTTCGGAAGAGAAGTAAAGCCGTGGGTTCCATGTCGTACATTAACGGCACGAAAAAGAACCTCAAGTCTGAAAGAAGAGACCTCTGAACAAAATTTATCGACCGGGAATTGAATGGGACGCTGATGACCTGAGATATTAAAGAGCGTTCGAAATAAATCAAATAAAAAAACACCATTTTGTAACTGTTGTTGCATGACTCAGTACTGCATGCACCTTGCAGTGACTACAAATTTCAGCGAGCTGTGTCCCTTTGTTAAGCGTAATAAAACAGACACTTAACCCTCAAGCCTATTTTCAAGGAATTCGTTTTAGGCTTGTAGGTTTAACACTGTAAGAGAGCATAAATTTCTACATTTAGTCAAATTTAATGGAACAATGATATTGTCTGATCAAAAATTCTTACACTATACGATACATTTAAACAATTTCGAATACCTGCATCCCCAGTGGACCGGCAGATGTTCAAAATATACTCCCTCTCCAAACAAGGCATTCAACAACATTTGCGGTGTATCATTGGCGACAGATTGATACATTTTCCACCGCTGTTGATCCAAGGTTTTTATAGGTGTACTGTACACTTGGTCCTTCACAAAAACCCTCAGGAAAAAGTGCGTGGGGTTAAGATCTAGGAGGTAAATAGGTCAAGCGAGTGTTTTAGTTCTTCTTGCAGTCGTCCGGGAAACTGCTAATCCATAATTTGTAGCATCTGGAGCGCACCGTCTTGCTGGAAAATTGTTCCAAGAGGAAGTTGAGACTCGGAGTAATTTACCAACATATTCAGATAATTTGTTCCTCTCACTGTTTTCTCTGCAAAGAGAACTATACAACACTACACGTTTAACTTTGGTGAATCTCTTTCCACCTCAAGAATCTTATGAGAATTTTCATTATTCTAGATACGAAAATTATATTTATTAACTTTAATACTCTACGTGAAAGTTTGCTACATCAGAGAAACATCAGACGTCGTTTACATTCGTCATCGGAATACATTCGCTGGTGTATCTGGATCTGTAAGCCCCCTTATACGCTTTTATGGACGGTGGCCGAGCTCTAAACTGACGCATCGAATTGACTTCTAACGAAGACCGTACGAATCCTTTCCATGTTTTCCTCAGATACTTTCTCTTATTGGACACAAGACTGTCAGTTCCTCGCAAGTATTCGTTCCATTTAACAATGCTCGCATGGAAGGAATGTCATCGTGACGTACAACATTAAATTCACGCTAAATTTTCACTGCACACGCTTCAAAGATTTCGTTTCAGTCAGCACAAAAATGCGTAACAATTTTTATGCGTCCACACCTCCATCTTTGCACAGCATGTTCATGCGCGTCACAACAGGGCTACAGTTTGGTAATTGTTGATAAAGTGCCATATTATCTTCATTTTTACAAGGATTTCCAATCGGAAAAACTTTTGCAATGTAAAACCTACAAGCCGCACTCCCTGTATATACAAAAAATAAATAAACATATAGTAGTATTTATTGTATATAGAGTCTGCAACTCAAACGTGGTTCAAAAAATCTGAATTAAAATGCAAAATCTTTGCATTTTAATTGTTCTGTTTTTAGGGGAAAAAATATTTTTTCAAAAGTACATTTTTTCGGAATAATTATTTTCTTAATACTATATTTTACAGCTTCAAATTACTGGAACTTTTTCACTGTTTACTCGGTTTTATCTAAAATATTCTTTTTTTGTTTAGTGAGAATACTTTTATTTATATAGTATTTTGTGAACATAAAAATGTACTAATGCATTTAAAGGTCAAATATTATATTAGTTGTTTTTATTAAAATTATATTGTGGACATCAATATGTTCTAAAGCACCTTCAATTTTTGCCTTCAGGACCTCAGTTAATTATTTGTGATTTTGTAGCGAGCACTTTTATGTTTCACTTATGCCCAAAAGAAAATATCCATTGGTATTATCTGGTGATGTAGGAGTATTTCTATTGCTCTTCGTCTTCTTCTTATAATTTTGCCATGAAATACATCTTCAACGTGGTCTCGCACAGCTCTTGCGTAATGGGGTGTAGCACCATCATGTTGGAAGTAAAGTAGGTAGAAGTGTTGAAAAGCATTAAAAAAAACCAGGACCCAGGACCGCTTGGTAAGAGAAACTTTACGAAATAGTTATATGATGTTTATTTAACTATTTTTCCAAAAAGTACTGTGATTGTGAATGCACAAGAGATACATTTATGTCCGCTGACGTAGCCAGTTAATTTGAAAGTTACTTCATCACTCTAAATTAATTTAGAAAAAATGTCAGCATCTTACAGAGCCTACAATCTGGATGGTCTTCTAAACTTTGGGATTGATAGGTGGACTGTTATAAATCCTCAAAGCAGAAGTTTTATGCAAGAAATCCCACGAATAGACTTTTTAGAACTCTTGATAATCGCTTATTAAACAGTTTATCGAAAAGTTCCTCCGCATTCGGGCGAGTTACACCGCACAGGAGAAGGTTGGTGCTCCTACATTTCTGACTTTCATTCCATCCTTCCTTAGAAACCGATTTTTAGCAGGTAGTCCGCCCACTGTTGTTAAGGTTTAGACTTTGGAGTGTGATTTCGAGTACTACCAGGCTCCAGGACCAGGGGTCGTAACACAGAGGTCTGTGCCACCCAGTGGTTTTTTGCGTTAGACTTTGGAGTGTGTGCTATAACTATACGCCAGGCGAGCGGTCAGTATTGACACCCAAATAGGCTTCCCTAGTAAAATCTCGGCTAAACAATGACTGCGGAGTCACTTCTCGATGACAATTGTTTCATTACATGATGAGGACTTCATTTGATGTCAAATTTTCAATTACCAGATTATTTTCAAGCAGAAATCTTTTCTTGTTCAATTTTATAACATGAATTGACACTATCTAATGATCACAACAAAGAAATACAGTGAAAATAGATGTTTGATTGGATAGCTGCGCATTTTAGTGTTTACATCATTATAGACAGGTACTATTAAATTGACGAAAATGCTACAGGCAATATTATTTCCCCAACATTTGCAAAGATTAGTGAATTTTGGCTGTAACAGATTTCATTTTGTTTGTAATTTTTTCGCACCAGAGATAATATTCATTAATTTCTATCTTATTTGACTTAATATTTTTAACAACACAGTGTTAGTACCCTTAAAGTATTGCTGAAAACTTAAGTTTTCGCCTGCGGTATGACTCAGAGTTAAACTTTACATGTGTATATATAAATTCGGTTATGCTGAGATAGTAAAGCAAGAAATGCTGAACTAAATGGTGAACTGTATGTCAGCTGGATTTCTCTATTCGAGACGCTTACAGGTTTTGGACTTGCTTATCTAGTTCTGACGTAGTCGTCATTGTTCTGCCAAACAGAAACTTCAGTTCGTTGTAAATTCATGACTGTGGGAGTATTGAATGTATATATCTGTTGGGTATTGTGGGAAAAGTTGAAAAGCTATTGCGTCAGAACTATAGAAAGAATACATATCAACTGTGAGTGGAGACGCAAATTGGAAACAAAAGAGGAGGAAATGTGACTTGTATTGTGAGAATCGGGTTTATGTATCTTCAATTCAGTGCCTACAATGTTGGACGTAATAATCGCCTTGTTTTATTTGAAACTATAAAATGATGATATACCATCAATACTAAGAATTTCTCGGTCGGAATATATGAAATAATAAACAGTTTTCGGACTTTGGGCCGTGGTCCACTTGGAATTGTTTTTGATTTCATTAAAAGGTAATAATTTTATTAATATTTGCAAATAAAATTTCTTGCTTGATTATTAAATCACGAAAATCCAAACAGTATGAAGATGAACTTCATTGGTTACTGTTCTGTTGATTTTAGGAATAACTGTATTTAATGGCTAACTGTAGAAAAGGCTGATACGAAATGAATATATTTGCATAGCTATTTTTTTTTAAATGTCCGTGTTTACTACTGAGGCACCATTAATTTTCATCACACTAGGAACAGAAATTATTGTGAAAGTGCGTTTGTGCGATTTTAGTATGGCGCTAATGTATTTTGGATAGATTTATACTGGTTATTGTTTACTGCTGTTATTAATACCTCTAAAATCATACAATAATTTAAGAATATCTAAATCGTTTCAGATAAATGTAGTGAAATTGCGTACAATGATAAAATAAGATGATGGCAACGAATACAAAATGAACCGATAATGTAATTTTCCTGCGATGTAAGTCGTGTAAATACATAGAGAGACGGGAACATGTTATAAATGTGTAGATGCTCGATTTTAAAGTTTAGGTGTTTTAAAAGGGAAGTTTTCTTATATTCATATGAAACTAAGAGGCTGTCTGGCATTTCAGTTTTCTTTGTACCAATATACTCTAGGTATAACATAACCTCACTTTGTCAACAAATATTTCGGTGACCTGCTAAATGATTAGACAAAAAAAAAAAAAAATGGGGTGGATAGTTGACTGTTCGAGTAACCTTAAAAGGGGGAGGGTAGTTGGCTGTTTGAATGACTACAAAGAGAACATTTTGTAATACTTACTTACTTGGCTTATAATTGCAAATTATCACGTAACAAACAAAAGCCAATTTTAAGAGCTACCTGAAGTAATTAAGAAGAGACGAACAAGGAGAATGAAGGATAACTAAACTGAAGAACTGGAATCAAGCAATTGTGGAATAACAAAATTTCAGTATCACTCATTGTTCGCACCAACTCCCCCTGGCATGTCGGTCGGTATTGTAGCGAACTTCTGAGGCCGGGGCGCACATAAAGCGTCGCTACGTTGTCCCAATTGAGATGATTTTTATGATGCACCAGGAAGTGGGTCCGTAAACTCATGGGTATCTAAATGTAGTCAATAGGAATGAATGAAATGAATTAATGGTGGTGCAAATGAGCTTGGAGCCTCCAGCTCCTTAAAGCTATTTGGCATCCACCTTCTCAGGGCAAGGAAAATCTCCGATAAAAACTTTACCCAAAAATCGTGACTTAACCGGAAATTAATCACCACCATGGGTTGCCGAGATCGTTAAGGCGCGGGAGGTCTGGAGTTCGAATCCCGCCAGGACCTTCCTCCCTGACTGAGGTTTTTTTTTCCCCCCAGGTTTTCCTCAGTCCTCATAAATGGCAAATGCCGGGGAAGTACCCTAAACTTAGGCCTGGAACGTTTCCTTCCTTAACCCAAAATATTTCACTTCATGTATCATCAGTGTTCATCGTCTGTGGTGCCTCAGTAGTAAAAATGGGCGTTAAACACTATTAAAAAAATAAATAAATAAACCACGATTAGACTTTTATATAAAGTACAAAATTATTGTGAATAATTTTGAATAATTAATAACAAATAAAGCATAATGATTCTGCATACTTTTATTAAAGATCTTAAGTACATGCAAGTAGAGAAAACTTGATTAATTTTGATATTATTGACATTTTGTACACTTTCAGTAAAACTTATTAGTGCAAGCGTGGGCAAGGAATTGAAAAGTACGACACTTTGTGATATGTTCTAGCACGACAAAAATGATTTAAATATAATAACTTTATCTCCTTGAAATGGCCATTATAAATCCCAACTAACCTGCCCATTGATATGCCACTGTACCTCTCTCTATAAATCTAATGCCAGCATTTGTTGCGGATAGTGAGAGAAAAGGTGAGTGCACTCAGAGTCACATTTGGGTGTTTTATGAAGACCTCTAATATCAGCTTAGTCCAATTTAAAAAAGTTGGTCACGAGATGAATTACAATGTTCGCAAGCAAAGTGGGTATTTCCTTCATAGCGAAGTTCCCCCTCCTCACAGGAAGTGACGTCAGAGGGAGAGGGAAGGAGTTGGGGAAGTCAGACAGGGCTTTTTGAAAGCAACAGACTCGCTAGGAAACAAAATAAAACAAAACAAAAAATGAAAAAGGCCTTACCCAGGACGGAATATATGCAATAAAAAAAAAAAAAAAAAAAAAAAAAGGAAATAAACTATCAAGTTTAACGAATTTAATCCTTCAACTTTCATCTCTAACTGACTGTGGTAAAGTTCGAATGCTCCCAGCAGAGTGGGCTAAGCAACATCTGTATTTTTTTCAATAAAGCTAACGTTTTCGAAACCTCTGACAGTGTGTTAAATAATGTACACACTGTGGAATTTATTCATCAGACTTAAGAGTACCAGACGGGTGTTAAAAGAAAGTTTGCACCCATATTATTAGATTATTTAGTTTTTCAGGCATTAGCGTAGGTGAAAAGTGTACACCGTTATCATTCCATATTCCAGGCAAAAGCCAACATTTCACTATCATAAGCTGATTGTAATATGAGTTTTGAAAATAGAGTATTATACGGTGCTGCAGTACGTAAGAAGGGTTTTTTAAATATTGCAATTTTCATACTTCTAATCTGCCTGCACGTATTATCGGATATCAATAATATTCTACAGGCCTGGACTATTTAATGGTTCCTATGGAATGTCAAACTTAATTTTGTCTTATTGTTGTTAAACATTTATTTTAATATCTCTTATCATCGTTTTAATTCGTTATCCTTTCATTGCTTTCTTAGGATATCTTCTTTATTACTTGCTCCGTAACTGGTGGCCGAGGTCGTTAAGGCGCGGACTCGTGAGCGGGAGGTCAGGGCTTTGAATTCCGCCAGGACCGTCCTTCCTGATTGAGGTTTTTTCCAGGTTTTCCTCAGTCCTCATAAATGGCAAATGGCGGGGAGGTACCCTAAACTTAGACCTGGAACGATTCCTTCCTTAAAAATAAATCCTTTCCCAATATATATTTCATCTCATGTATAATCAGTGCCCATCGCCTGTGGTGCCTCTGTAGCAAAAACGGGCGCTAAACACCATTATTATCTATCATTCTTTATTGCTTTTCAGTTGTTTAATATATTTTAACTTATTATTTCTATAGACAATTACAATTTTTAGCTTCTCTCTTATTTCCTATAAAATACAATTGTTTTCCTGATATTCTTGAATACCGTTACATTATATTGCATTTAATTTATAGTATTTTATTTCAACCATATAAAGCAGGTAGGCACTATATTCTAAATAGCATTTAAAGAAAACGAAATGTGTATGCCATTTAGTATCGTGTGTAATGAAGTTCATATTACGCAAATAAACATTAAAGAAAAATGCAATTTCAGTCGTCCAAATTGAATTACGGAAAATAAATATTCTAACTCTATATTGCAGTGGTGTTGATAAAAAACAAAGAAGAATTTACTGCTTCTGAACCAAGTAAAAACATCTAAAGCTAGGTAAAACGATTACTGCAAGAAGGAAAATTTGAATAACCAGCCGTACCAAAGACTTGAAAATTTGTATCCGTAACTTTTACCTATTATTGTTGCCATATAGATTTGCAGATTCTCAAGAAAAGGTCTGGTCTTAAGGCTAAACACTCTTTGTAAATTTAACACCTAAGCAATTAAGCTGTTTTATCTTAATTAGGAAAACGAATACCTTAAAGAATTAACAACTTGATCACAACATAACCGTTTATATCATCACAACATGTTCAAACATTACAACTACATATAATTGCCTTTAATTTGTGACTTAAATGATTTTAGTTTAATAAGTTTGCACAAAAGAGAAAATATGTTGCAATTTATATTTTTTGCTATGTTTCTTAGCATTTCGTTTATGTTTATGTTAATTTACTTCAAGTAGTTTAGTTTTTAAAATTATCATTGCCAACATAAACCAAATTCTTTTTGCCTACTGTCATATGTTTGCTGTATTGTGGTATTACTTTAGTATTGGCAATTATATGATCGTTGCAATACGTTTTAAACTAATCATTATTTATAAACTTTATCATAATTTTTTTTAAGAAATCAGGAAATTTAAACTTTAAATTAAATTTGGTGCATGATGAGAAGAGCACTATGTAACAAAAAGCTAATGAAAGTAAAACATATTATATAAAAATGTGTTTATACTAACGCGTGAACAATAGAGTTGAAATAACAAGGTAAAAACATATTTCGTGCTGTAGAAACTAAGAAATAAACCAACTTCTATATCTTAGAGCCTTAGACGAAAAAAATTGAAGATAGAAATTGCTTAAAAGCCATTAACAAGATACCGGGAAGAATTGATAATATTGGGAGACAAAAAGAGTTGGAAACTGTGACAGATTATGTGAACAACGACAGTGATATCAATACAATATCGGTGTTACCTTTACTTGTTGCCAAATAAGGGATGATAAGTCTGATAAAAATTCGTGTGAACTGCAGCTTCTTTTCATTAAAACTAATTTTTATTTATTCTTTCAAAATATGTCGAATAGAAATGAAAGCTCTGCTGAAATTAGGTCTAATGTCTGAGTAAAGAGCAAAAAATGATTTGCTGTACAAGAAATCATAGTTTGGTTTTCGTAAAATAATGTTAAAGCCATGTATCTCTAGTTAAAATCATACACATAATTTTACGCTGTCTTGTAATTGTATTTATATTCATAAATCTGAAATTTGAAATAATTATTTCAAAATAAAGTCGAAACGTTCTAGTAAGAACTTGTGTATCTGTCATATTTACTGTTGAATTTATAACAAACCTGCATATTTTACAACTTTTAGGAACTATATCAAATGAAATAGAATACTTCGTTTTGCTTTTTCTATTATTAGTTGGATAAAAGATTTCAGCTTGTTCTTTGAAAAGTAAATACATGTACATTTGTTAAGTTGCGATCGGACATTTATCAAGAAAGTTTTATGGCTGTATTTATAAACCTTAATTACTGAATTTCTAACACTTAAGAGTGTCTACAAGGTACACGATTACAAAATGAAATTTTAACTCTGTGAATGCAACAAAAGTAGCATTTTTCATCCTGTTCCTCTGCTCCTCTTTCATGGAAGCGTATCCATGGTAACGGATAAAGCACAGAGTTACCTGTCTGACGTCAGAAGCATTCTTTTGTCACGTTGACGATGAAAGCCCCCTCTTTTACTATTCGATTTTTACCACTGTAAATGTGTGATGTAAGACAGTATCAGTGTTGATCGTAATCACAGTATTTAGAACGAACTGCACAAGCAAACAATGGCCTTTTCGGCTTTTGACAAGCGACGCTATAAATCTGCTGTACGCATTTAAATTGGTTTTTATACAACTCTTTAATAGACTTAGGTAATTGACAGGTGCGCAAATTAACTTTGCAGCGGTGCTTTGTCTAGAAAATGTACGTTTGCTTACTTATACTTTTTGGTTTTCAAGAATATATAATGACATCACTTCTGTTCTATCAGTATAATCGATTGTACTAGTTTATCTAGTTCTGATAATTCACTGTGGTGGTTAGAAGCGCACTTCGGATAGTAAAAGAGAGAGAGAAAGTCAAAGTTATGTCTGCTTGCAAAATGCGGTAGCTAGGTTGCACAGTATCGTACTCTCGAAGGCGATACTTTTCAAGGCATGGTGAACGGAATAGCAGTTACGTCAATAATTCAAACTGACTCACGGTCAAGTCCAAATAAATTTGATTGCCCAGTATATTTTCCGTTAAGAACAAACGCACTCAGCTTGTCTTTAAAGAACACTTATTGCACAAAATGTAGCGTAATGTTTGCCGTTGCAGTCCTCTTCCTCTTTTTTTTACAATGTCTGACGTAATGTCAATACCTATTAATGCAAATAAATGTATCATTATACTCTTGACTCTTTTGTCTCTTAGTATTACTGCGTATACAGTTTTCATTCTAGCTTGGCGTTCACATAACTGTGTACAAAATGGTGCAACCAGATCTGGTGATTACATCTGTTGTGGAAGAAGCGTTTACCCTTCCAGTAGGACCAGATACATGGCAGTCAGTCCCTTGCGGGCTTATTGGAAAGCGCAAGGAAATTGCTTCCAAGGTTCGATCGTTATTCTTGCAACAAGAGGATGGGGCTACTGTGAAGCATCTATATTGGCCAGCATGCAGAGACATTTGTTTTGAACGAGAGACCAAGATGTCGCACTTTCTGGGGCCAATAAAATGTTTCCTCATTCCGCGACATCGGAAAAGTTCATATCTAGAAACACGACGGAATAAATGGAATAAAAAATGAGTATGTTTTTCATAATTCCCCCAAAAGCATTTCTTTATAAAGTATACGCTTGTTTACACGATAAAGAACCCAAATCTTCATCAAATGCAATTGAACAGAATAATAAACGGTCTTTCCCCAAGCTCCGGAAAGTTGTTTAGCAATTCATCGCAAAAGCACTGACAAGAGTTGAAATTTTTGGGTAGGATTTGTCTTCTGTATGAGGGAGTTCTCAGTTACGGCGAGCCTGTTGTTTGGGAACGTCAATGCTCTCTTAAGTTGATTTGCTGGATGAACTGTCAAATACACGTTCTTTTTAATTTGGGATCAAAGGAGGATATATATAATCTTTGGTAGAATTGTTGACTTGGCATCTTGAGCCTATGTGCTAATGAAATCGTCAGCAGTGCCTAGCTATACGCCCTAAATATGCGCACAAGATGTTCAAAGTATGCCAATAAATACAAATAAATTTTAAATATTATGTTTTTCCTAACAGTAGGAATGCTAAGTGAGAATTACTTCCATTACTTAGATTTTTGAACTACAACTTGTCCCGTTGTTTACAATCGGCAATTGACTGCAATTCTCAACCAATACTTGAACCAAAGTTTTCATTTTAAAATTTTATCCCATAAAATGCTTTTGAATCTTGAACAATTTTTTCCACATCACAAGAGGTGGCTGGGACATTGGCAAGTAAATGAAAGGTAGAAGTTGAAGATGTTTTGAATATCAGAAATTTATTAAAATAATATTAATCACTTTATACAGAGGGTGCCAAAATGTATACACACTTCAAGCAAAGAAAAGACTGTGTTAACATAACACAAACAGAATTCTCACAAACAGAAAATGATGAGCACTAATCATCTCAGACTTTTACAGTTACAACAGTTGCTCAAAATGCCTACCATGGATATCGATACACTTCTGAGTACGTTGAACGTTTGCGAAAGTCCTCAGTGATTGCAGCTCATGCCGTTTCAATTTCTTCCCGAAGTGCTGCCAGTGTAACTGGTTTTCTACGGTATACAACATCCTTAAGAGTTTTCCATAGGCAAGTCCAACGGAGTTAAGATCCACAGAACACGGTGGAAACCTCGTTGTTCTATTGCCGTTGAATTTCAGCAACCCTCTCGGCTTTCCATTACCAATTCAAAAGTGCTTTCTGCTGTTCAAACAATAGTCTTGGCTCAGTTTTGTTGTAGCAATGCTAGCATAACGTAATGTGAGTCACATCTGTTTACAGAACATCATACCACACATTACTGTTTTTCGGTCCAGCTTTGAAATATATTGAATAGATATTTACTGTGAAAGAGTGTATACCTTTTTTGGCACCATCGGTATTTTTGCAGCTTCTATGGATGTGGTTCATTTTGACAAATTAGAAAAATGGGCAGGTATGAATACAAATTCTTTCATCATATGGCTTGACAGAATATTTTTAGCTGTCGCAATAGAAGGATCGTTACGTAAGATCAAATTTAATCAACCTCCTAAATTAATTGTAGGTGCTGCATGTAACAAAGGTAGTTTTTACTTTCACACGGAATATATACTGCGGCATCTTGATCAGCTTACTGACTCGCGCGCATACATATTCAAAGTGAAATGTCACATATTTAATATACCATATATGTGACATTAATATTGGATGTACTTGCCCAAGAATATAATACAAATTATTTTTTTTATCAGAATCTTCACTACTTATATATTGATCAATTTTTAAAAATCTGCTGGCGTGAGCACGCTTGTACTACGAGATTCTGTATGATTTTATTTTAAGAAGTTTTTTAACTTGTTCTTCCTGAGCTCTTCCATGTTTCTCAGTCTTGTGACAAACCCCCGAGTTTGAGTGTGTTTTAATCTCGCGCCTATCTCATTTAATTTTTCTTCTGTGAGAACGTATATCCTTTTATCGTTTTAGCATTGGAAAGAACCCGCATGGCCTCAATGAGTCGTTTTATGCTGCTGTTTGTTGGAACCAGTGTCAGGAAATTAACAGAAAAGTACTTTTTCTGCTGCAAGACTTTGCTTTTCTTTATGTATCGCATAAAAGAATACTATATTACATTACCGGCATTACTAAACACATGACATAAATTGTGTTCATATCGACTGAGCTGCTGACACTTGCAGTATATGATGTGAAGCTATGTGAGAGACCGGGAAACTGCAAGTTAGCGCTTTGTTTATAACCTTGGCTATTCTGGTATCAGGCGACATAATAGACTGGAGAGGGTATAAAACTACACTGTATAAGCCACGTCTCTCATCGGATGAATTTAGACGCTGGGGGAAGGGATATATTGGGTGTTATTTATTTAAACAACTGACTGTTTTCATTGTTATTTTATTAAGGCCATTCAGATGAACATGTTCCATCAATCAACGGCTTGTTTCCATTAAAGTCATGACGTGTTGTAAACATTAAGAATCCCAAGAAAAACAATACATGCAGAATATTTATTAAAGCGTGGTAATTTTGATGGATTTGTAATCGTGACAAAAATTTTAAGTTATATGGAACTTGTTTAATTCTAAAAAATCGATAATTCGTATAGATAATGAGTGAGCATATAGTTTCAACTTCGGGACACCGCCAAGGGTGGCCGAGGTCGTTAAGGTGCGGACTCGTGAGCGGGAGTTCTGGGGGTTCGAGTCCCACCAGAACCGTCCTTCCTGACAGTTTTTTTTCCTTCCACATTTTACTATCATAAATGGCAAATGCCGGGGAGTTACCCTAAACTTATTCCTATAACGCTTCCTTCCTTAAAAAAATACTCTTTTCCCAATTTATCACTTCATTTATCATCAGTGTCAACCGTCTGTGGTGCCTCAGTAGTGAAAAGGGTGTTATTAAAAAAAATAATAAAAATACTTGGGGACAAAGTGTGGAAATACATTAACTTCCTTCCAGACGCTATTTATAAATTACTCCAAGACTAGCTTACCATTCTCATACCTAACGCGGAAGAATTCCGTTCGTAGCAGAGAGAAGTGCGCTGTAGACAGTTCCACTGCAGTGCGCTTGATCTGTTGAGCAAAATATCTCTTGGTGTTTACATTAGTAGACATGTCTCCCTAAATTTTAATTGGCGAGTATACCATATCTTTTTGTAAAAGCACCAGTACCACTCGTTAGGTGACCTAATATATCATCAGGCTCTCGAGTTCTTCAGGTAGGTGACAACCAAAAATGCGTTGCAAAATGTTGATGAATTCCATGTCTATCTACAATTACAAATATACCAATAAGATCGGTGTGAATTGAGAACAAAATAGCGGCAAAAGTTTTTCTCCTCTAAAGTTGTCATCCGGTAGCTAATAGGGTACCAGCTATCACACACATACAGAGGAGCTGTTTTTGAATTTTGCGCTATTATTACGTAAGTTGTACAAAAAAAAAATTATAAACGTACCTAAATGGGAACGGTTGCTTTACCAGTCCCATAGGAATTTCAGCATTGTTGCTGTTGACATGCAATCCTATGGGCGCCAATAATGGGAATTACTTTTTTAACACATGTAACTTTCATGTAGGTTGATAGCATGGCTTAGAAGCAAAGATATGGGTTTCACACAAAAAGCGCTGTGTGGCAAATTTGTAGCGAGGCAAGCCTTTACCAGTCAAAAGGGTCTGTATATGAAGTTTGCCCCGGGATACATGACATTTGGTATGGTGTTTCTGCTCTGTGTTTATTTCAGTGCCCTGACCACTCAAGCATAAGAGCACGGCTCATTAGGTTTCTGATCGGAAACCCCACAATAGGCCTGCATGAGACAGTGCGTCATATCAATAACTGTAAAACTGCTGCGAACAGTATCGTTGTCCGATGACAAGTAAAGAACCATGATGGACTTCAGCTTTGCCTGAAGTAAAGGTGCGAAATTTTTGAACACGAAATACCCAGAAACCCCAGGAAAGGGAGCATAATCGGACTGGGCAGGGAATACAAATTTTGCCTCCATGTTGCATATGCGCTAAGAAATAACAAGCGACCGTTGTATATTCTCTTTTTTTGTGTAACGTTTATTATAAATGTATAACAAAACATTAAAAGTTCTATTTTTGAATTCAAAGTTTTTGAAAAATCAGTGGTTTTGACTCGTGAACCCCTTTCATAATGATCTGAGCTTAGCGAACACCTAATTAAAATATAAAAATGCTAACAACCTAGTCTGAAATTGTCGTAGTCAAAGTAAACAGGCCTATCGTAGGGTTACCCTCCGAAAATGACTACTACGCTTAAAATATTGAAACTATTCAAATAGTTATACATTTACTTTATATTAATAAATTAAACATAAATTCGAATAGAAATGGTTAATAACCTAATATTATATCTCCTAATACGCTGTGTATTTCACAGTTTTCATTAAAAGAATTATTTTGTAATATTGTCTAGCCTCGGATATACAAATACTCGCCCACTTATTCCTCCCTTCCGTTGCCAGGCACGCATCTCCATGTCAACAATCGACGTCTTATTATAACAGATTAAGGAAACTACTCCCTATCAGTAAATATCTAAACATCGTCTGATTTCAAAGAAATGGTTGGAAAGAAGAACGCAAAGAAGAATGTTGCGACGTGGGAAAGTGGAAAGCCGGTTCCATTGTTTAATTGAATGTTAAATGGTAAAAAGATGTAGGTATAGTATTTGGGATGGAAAATGCGACAAATTACAATAAGAAATAATGGCAACAAAAAATTTATCAGAACCGACAGTAGAGAAAATGATTAATGATAGGGGAATTTTTAGGAAAAGTAAGGGATAAGTGAAGAAGTATAAAGAAGGAGCTTGAGGACACACACGCAGTGATGCAAATTAGTGATTCATTTTAGGGGTCTTTTACCATTCATATAGCCTTATGGTTTGGATATGGGAGGACCTCACTTTTGGTGCTGCTGAACTTTTGGAGATTTTGTGTGTTTATGCAAATTAAATTTTTATTTTATAACATTATATATATAAAATCCATGTTGGCCACAGTTCGGTATATAGGTGCAAATTGTAATTAAAATATTATTAAAAAAAGCTCAAAATCGGCTATTAGAGATAACATTTAGCGAACCTCTTGCAGGATTTTAGGAACCCCAGGATGTTTGCGTAACTTTGAAGTATTATATCCCAAGCATTAACTTACACATTTTATTCCGTATTAATTGCAACTTTTTTAAAACTGTAATCTTGAAATTCCACCGCTTTCCTTTTTAAAATAATTTTAATTAATGAACTATATAAACTGTTGCGATGTATATTAAATAGAGTAAAATATTTAAAAATATGAGTTGCTTCACATCTATTTTCCATATAACAAATGCGCTTATTTTCTGGAAATATTAAGTTTTTAATTGAAGTATGCTCGCGCATCTATTATTATTATTATTATTATTATTATTATTATTATATATGTGTGTGTATAGCGAGCTCATACGAGGGTAGGCCCATACGTTTCCGCTCTCGCCGATAAGTATTATCGCCTTCACAATAACCTTATCTGTTAAGTGAATAATTGCAGCTGTACCCTCCGCTCCGCTGTGTTCAGATCGGATATAGTTGCATAATGTAGAAGATTTTGACATGTTCAAAATGAAGTTTCGAGCTGTTATTAAGTTCTTCACAAAAGAAGGACTTACTCCAAATGAAATTAAACAGTGATTGGACGGTTTATATGGGGAAGCATCCCCCTCATATTCTATCGTAAAAGAATGGGCCAAACTGTTTCGAATAGGTTGAGAAAGCGTTGAAGGCGAGGAGCATGCAAATCGGCCCTTGAAGGTGCTCACTCGATGAAAACATCGCTCTTGTGAAAGGAGAAATTATGAAGGACCAACGGCTCAAAATTACAGAAATAGCAGCAAGATTGGGTCTGTCTAAAACAGCAGTCCTTCGAATTATTCATGAACATTTAAACATGAATAAGATTATTGCAAGATGGATGCCTGGACTTCTTTCCTCAGTCCAAAAGCAGCAACGAGTCATCTGTTTGTCATGCAGGCATTTTTGGAGCTCTGCCGTGGCAATGAAAGAAAAGTTCTGCAGACTATTGTCACAGGAGATGAAACAATGATCCTCTACTATGATCCCTTGTCCAAACGAGATCGAATCAATGGAGTGGCGTAAACCTGGCGAAACACCGCATCTAAAGGCAAGGTCACTCATTCAACCAAGAAGATCATGGCCACAAACTTTTGGGACTGTGAAGGAATACTCTTCATTGACTTCAAGAAGAGGAACACCAGAGTAAATGGGGTGTACTATGCTGGCCTACTGCACAGACTACGTGCTTCCATCAAAGAGAAAAAGCGAGGAAAGCTGAGTGGTGGTGTGAACCTTCTTCACCTGCCTGTGCTCATGCTCTTGTTGCAAAGGAAGCTATGAAGAAATGTGACTTCAAAGAGATAGATATCCCTCCTTAAGCCCTATCTAGCTCCAAGTGACTATTTTCTCGTCTCAAAACTCAAGAAGGATCTTCGAGGAAGGAAATTTAAGTGTAACGAAGAAGTGATGGATGCTGTTTATGCCCATTTTGCAGACAAGACTTCTGACTATGGTTGAAATGTAAATTCAAAGATGTGAGAAGTGTATTGCAATAAAGGGCAACTATATTAAAAAGTGAAATATAGTTTTGGCCTTTATCATATCTGGAAAACGGTTAGGCCGAAAACTAACGGACCTACCCTCGGACTATGAAACCAATGGCAGGAAAATCATTTTAACTTTTCTTTTCTATTGACAATAGTAATTAAATAATCAATCCGTTGGCCTTAAGCAAGCAAGTTGTTGTATCAAGTGTTTTAGCAATTTATGATTGGTGTTCTCATAAACGTTTGGAGAGTTTGTTTCCCAAATTGGTACTATTAAATTCATACATTCACAAAAGTTATAAGCTCTGGTTGTTTTCAAACAGTGGATTGTTTTTTTATCTGTTTACTTTTAAAACACATTCTATTGATTAGTTTTAACGCACTGCTGATAATGGTTAGATTGCCTAAAATAAGCTGGCCAATTTTCAATGCCTAGTTATGAACGAAGAAATAGCATCCAGGGGGTACGAAAGTTGATACACTTTTGGGTACTAAATGTGATGCAAATCTTCATTGCTGAGTTTATGGGCAGTAAGTAGTTTTTATACAAGCAAGTTACTCCAGAAGGAATTTGGCAGATACATTTAGCTTAGTCAGCAATGAGTGTCGCTTGCGACCTACTGTATTTCCACAAGCTATTTAATGAGTCTGCTGCCGCGACCCTTGACCTCTTTCTTCACGCAGAGCAGTGTCGAGTCACGCCGGAAACATTTAACAAAGTAACTGCTGAACATACAGAGGGAGAACTTAAGTGAATCACTTTCATACTGGAACGTTAAATAGAATAAAATTGCGGAGAAATATATGAATAGTACGCTCTTAACCACGTTCGTCCGCAGACAAACCATTTATAAGAACTTTAGAGAGAAAGATATCGCAATGCACTCGCGTATTTCTAATAATTTTGGAGGGAGACGAAAGGGGAAAGCGTTCGGTCATTTAACACGTGTAGGTAAACACATATATTAAAATAACATATTCTTGTTGATTTTGTATTTTTTTACTTTTATTTTTAGTAATAAAAATTTAACAACATTTTTCCTATCTCATACGACATTCCAAATGTATTTAACCTGTCTTAATAACATAACCTTAATGATTTCTCTGTACCAAACTAAACTCTTCGCAGGCCGCCAGTTTGAAATCACGAGATTCTCATAGGCAACCACCAGGCTATTGTAATGTGGGATATCTTAGAACATGGAAGGAATTTAGAGTGGGAAATCACACAATTCATACTTTTAAAGTCAAGACAAGAAAGAGAGACAAGGAGCAGGGGAAAGTTAATGCATTGTTGCTGATATAGTTTTAACTCTTTTTTTCAATATCTGAGTTCCCAGTCTGAACATATAGTCAATTTATTTATGTGACTACAGTAAGAAATTACTTTGTGATTTGACACTTGGGCTATGTTTATGCGGCGACTTGGCTGGCGAGAGGGGATGACCAATGAGGTAACAAAAAACATATAGCAAGAGGCATAACATCATCGGCGTTGCAACAGTTGGCGAAATTACGCAGTAGTAACGCCCTTTCAAGAGATTGCGTGAGAAGAAGACATTCTAGAAGAAGTGGTGGAACGTTTTATAATAAACTTGGGTGGCAGCAGTGATTTCATTGACAGCGATAGTGAACATAATGAAATGGAAAGCGACAGCGAGGGATGGGATGTGACAACAGTGTGCTGGCGCAAGCACGTAGCAGCGGAAACGTCAATCACAAAGTAATATTACTAGTTTAGGCTTGACTGTTGTGAAAACAATAAAATAACACTGAGAATGTAAACCACAGCAAATCACAAATTTGACAGAAAGAATATAGCAGATTAAACAGAACAATATGAACAAATTTGCTTATTCCAGAGTTATCGCTGAAAATACTAGGACCTAACATCCGTTGTTTCTTTGCGTATTACAATGAATTTTTGGGACAGTCTTGTTTACATGATGAAATAAAAAAAATCTCTCTATAACAAATAAATATAGTAGCGAAGTTAACATGAAGGGTGTGTTGATTTCTTTTATAGATTTTTTTAACTTAATTTCTGTCTTTGGTTTTGTGTAAATAAGTTAAGTAGTAACTATCAGGACTGGTTATTATATCTAAATGTTCAGATGCAAAGTTGATAATTGTTAAGAAGACCAGCTTTCAATAGTTAGCCAGTAAGAAGCCCTAAGGAAAGTTTGTCATTTAGTTGTTATATGCAATACGCTCTTATAATTTCACGTATATCAGCAATGTAAATACTTCTACTTCTCAGTTAAATAAATAAAATAGTTATTGTGTAATTAGGTAATGTATTTTCTACGCTTCATGTAGGCAAAATAGGTTTTACTTTATAAATTTATTTTTCTGTGACTTTTTAATACAGCATAGCGTCAGACCAGATATTACATACTGAATGGAAATGATATTTTAGGCTTCTTTATTCATTTAAGCTTATGGTATCACGTCGAAATGAAAACGGAAGAGGCAGTTGTCTCAAAGTGCAACAGAGAGAGCAATGGAAGCTATTTCATTAAAAAAAAAATAAATAAATAAAATAAAATCTACCTTTTAAGTAAAAGTGCACGTTGGTATTCTTGTTCAAATGTACATGTGTTAATTATGTCAACTTTCAGAGTGTCAACATCCATTTGAAAGAGGTAGCTAGTTTGAAATGCGACAATTTAATAAAATGCAATGCTATATGTAGATCATAAAATAAATTTGTCAGCATTGATGCATTTTAATGGGATTTACGAAGGGCGGTCATAAAGTTCGTGTTATCAGTTTTAACAAAGGAACAGTTTCACAGAGCGATCACGCATCCGTGTAGTATACACGACTTAAAAGTTTACCGCGCTATTATCACGCAGAACGCCGCTAGAATGCAAAATCCAAGATGGCACACTCTCTGCCGTGTATGGAAACTGCTTCAACATTGCGGTGGACATTTCCAACGTGGACAGACGAGCCTGGAAAATGGGCATAGAAGCGGTTGTCCATATCTAAGCGAGGAACCGGGGTATTGTGACTGAAGAGCGAACTGTCACATCTCTGTCAAGGCAATAATACAGAAGGTGCGTTTTAGTCATGGCTTCAGTGATAAACACATTCGCAATGTTTTACAAATGACAAAGTTCGCCGACAAGTGGATACCTCACTTGCTCACCCAGAGCAAAAACAGCGGCACTTGAAATATTTTAGCGCCTGTTCACCAGGGTTGTATCATCATGACCCCGGGACGAAGCAGCAGAGCAAGCATTGCAATCACCCAGATCTCGGAGAAGGTCATCGGGGAAGGTCATGTCGGTGAATTATTTGTTTGCACTCCCATGGTGTTTGCACCGGGAATCCTCTCCATGTCCAAACAGATTCACGGATGTCTGTGGTCCTCAGTGGTTTTTTACATTTAGGGCGGTACCTTGAGTCTATTCCGACCCTCCTTTCGGCTGTAGACGATCTCGTCACCCAAACGCGCTAAGCGAACTTTGCTACCAGGTTCTCACTGGTGGATAGATCACGTCTAGCATAGACCTACTCAATTTAAGAGATGAGCCACCCCAGCATTAAGGTGGCCACCACTCACCCCACGACAATAGTAACTTCCCGCCCCCAAGGTACACGCCAGAAGCATTCCCTGGGACACACTGCCACCGCGGGTATTCATTTACACGTGAGTTACGGGAACCACTGTCACGCCGAGTCCAACCCATCCGGACAACTCCCCCACGACTACTTCTAGTACCTCAGAAGTACCACGGGGTACTCAGGGTCCGCAGAGCCCGCACCTGGAGCATCTGTAGAGCAACGACCTAAGTACCCCACCCCCCTGACAGATTGTGCCTGTAAGTACCGGACAATTGCTGAAAACATTATCAGGCCCTCCTGACGAGATTTCTCACATGAAGACGCCACAGCGTGGCAGCCTTCCCAGAATGACAACTTTTTTTTTTCTTTTTTTTTATTGATTTATTTATGGACGCTCTTTAACAGCTCAGGTCACCAGCGTCCCATTCAACTCAGGGCGTGAAACGGCCGACAAATTTTGCTCAGAGGCCTCTCTTTCAGGCTTGAGGTTCTTTTTCGTGCCGTAAATGTACGACACGGGACCCACGGCTTTACTTCCCTTCCGAAGGAAGCCATACTTAGGATTTTTACGCCCGGAAAAATCCATCGGTCCTGGCCGGGTTTGAAGCCGCGATCTTGCAGAATGACAACGAGGTGATACGAGGATCATATCTAAAGTGAAGAGTTCAGGGTACGCACCAGCTCATTCTCGGCGGGAGAAATGTGTGGTGCGTATGTAAATCAAGGACCGTGCGCATCTTTGTTTATGGTAATAATACGAACTGGTAAGCCCTAAGAGAGACCGAGAATTTACTATCATTTCAAGTAATACTTATTACACGTGATAGAACATTTTCTACCATGGACAGAAGTTGACTTATGAACCTTACAGTTTAGCTGACCCTGAAATGTACCTAGCGGTCCGATGTAAACAACAGCATGTTTTTTTGGATGCAGCTACAGAGCTTCCACAGATATCGCCTCATGCTTAAGCTGATATCTTGTTTACTGATTATAAATTGCACATCCCTACTAAAGAACTTTACTCTATCCAGTGTCTCTCCCTGTATTTTACGCAACACTTAACACACTTTTGGTCAGTTTTATGTGTGTTCTTTGCTTATTGTACATTTTTAGATTTTCTTTTCTTGCCTGTATTTCTCGTCATCTAATTTTGCTCAGACTATTTCTCTTATCCGTTTATATTTACATCCTCTCACATTTTATCTTTTATCTATATATCTATTGATTTACCTTATGTTCTATGCGTTGTTTTAAGAGTGTACAAGAAGGCCTTGTGCCCCTACCAGCTAAAACTTCATCTCATAGCAGTGGCTAGTGTGCGTGTTTTGTTTTAGAACTGAATGAAAATGCGCAGATGCATATTGGTGACTTGAAACTTCAAGCGAGACTGGCGTTAAGGAAAAAATGATCATGGCAGGCGATTGTGTGTGCAGGGGTTCGGGTTGTGAATTATGTCAACTTACAGAGTAAAAGGGGGATATATTACTACTGACTGCACTGCCAAAAGCTTAATATTTGTTCTTCATATGCCAGCGGCAAAACATCTGCCATCTTTGAGGATTACGTCACAGGTGGATGGGTCATCTATGGGGGAGAAAAGGAGTCTGCACTCAAACTGTGAGTGTGAAACAGCAGGGCGTTGTGTGTTATATTCATTTTCTTTTGTGCACTTGTGGGAGTGAGAATAACAGGCCTAGCCCTGTATTAAAACAGATTGATTGATCGTTTTGTTGTCAAGCAGGTAGGTAGGTGTGGTGTCATTGTTCTCAACGACATTGTTGTGTGCTTAATTACACAACTGGAAAGTAATCGATGAATGAGTCAGTCACTTAAGTAAATTTTTGTAATTTTGGAAAATTAAATAGTTTTTTCCTTTACCTGTGCACCGATATTTTTTTTAATATAATTGATATGAATTTATATGAACAGATATTTTATCTGTGCAGTATGGCGGTAAAAGATTGAAAGACATATTTTTCTCCGTGTTGTAAATAACGATGCTCAGCTGAATAAAAGAAGACATAATCAGGTATTATATAATACTATAACCTGGTTTTCTTTTAGTAAGCATATTCGGTTATGAATGACATTTTTCGTCATAAAGTAAACCAGGTTAGAGTGAACATATTACAAATTTTTAGAACGAAACTATACGACTATTTCACTCATGTGACGTCATCTTAAAATGGACCAATCAAACGAAACAAAAATAGAATTTTGACCAATCGCAGTCGGATTACGGAGTGAAATTATCGAAAATAATTATCAATCCGTTTTATCATGCGACGCACATTTGTCTTATGATCGGTGTAACTATCTCCACTATATAATTCCTGAAAACGCATTACTAACCACTTTTACCAGACGGAGTGGAAAGTTATTGATAGCAACAAAAGCATGGACAATCGACAATCATAATGCAAAATGGAGGAGGGTTCTTCAAAGCGTTTTGGTGATGCGTCAAATGTGCAAATTGATCTTATCATTATGAATTCCAAGCCACAGAATACAAAGAAAACTAGAGATACTGTGTGTTATCTTTTTTTCTCTCAGTTAATACATCATTTTTTTTTTATTCTTATTCTATTCACGAAACAATTCTAAACCCATATTTGGTTCTTCTCTATTGGCATTACTGACAATCGGCATTCTTCTGTTGCCAGATAGCTTGAAAATGTTAAGTGCAAATTTACAATTATTAAATTTTATGACCCAAGTTTAGAGAAATTATATTTAAATTCTTGTTTTATTCGTGAAATAGTCTTAATAAATATCACTCGAGGGTCTGAGCTTTCCAGATTATTTCACAAACGTATAGACCCACTCCTGATACTACTTATGTGACGTCATCTTAAAATCGACCAATGAAACGAAACAAACTTTTGACCAATCACAGCCGAATATCGGGGGGGGGGGGGGAGAATCAAATCAGTTTTATCACGCGACGTGCATTTGTAATGTGGTCAGTGTAACCAACTCTATACCTCCACTGTATAATTGCTGAGCACCCAACTTGACCACTTTTCTGTGTTTTCAGTAATTGTAAATTGAACTAACTTGATATGTATTCACTCAAGGCAATTATTTTTGCGTGTTCAACCAAACAGTCTAAAATTATTTTATAAATTGTGTAACAATATCTGCCTGAGCAACCACCAATAATAAACACGTTATTCAGAATAGTAAAATGCTATCCCCGTTTTGTTTTTCTTAGTTGGTATTCGAAAACCGAACGGTAGTGATTGTAATAGTTTCTGAATAGGTAGATATTCATAGGTTGGTATAATTTTACTAATCCATGCTCGAATTTCAAATTATATAACTTTTATTCTTATTCTATTCATGAAACAGTCCCAAATCCGCACTTGGCATTATTGACAATCCACATTCGTCTTTTGCTAGATGGCTTGGAAAGGTTAGTATTAGTAATACAAATGTACAATTATATAATATTGTAAGCCAAGTCGATGGGAATCACATTTAAGTTCTTATTTTATTCGTGAAATAGTCCTAATAAATGTCACTAGAGGGTCTTTCAAGATAATACTCGTGATGAAACTGGTCAATAATTTGGGTAATACCGGATCTACTCCTCCATACCGATCAATTTCACTACTTTTTTGCTCGTGGTTTTCTTTGATCGTATTGAATTATTTCTCACTGATTCCCTAAGATATTTTTTACCATTTAAATTAAATATAAGGAAACAAACAGCACAGAAAGGTGCTGCGTAACTAAGGTCATGAATTAGCAAATTACGAAGTGATATAGTGTAGGAAAGTGACAACTAAGTAAGGCTCCAGAGATTTTGAACTTTATACTTAAGGCCATTTGTATAAAAGTTGTTAACTGAAGAGGTTACTAATTGTAATTTAAAAACTAAGAAGAGGTTATTCATAATTTCTATCGCATAAAAAGAATCTTGGAGTTTGCAATAACCCTGAAACCTATGGCAACATGCGAATTAATAGGGAACTTCATTTTAGAACGAGTTAATGTTCAACCTAAGAAAAGCAATATCTGTTCATTTTTTCAGTCTACTAGACTCTCTTTTATTTTATCCTTAACATGTCTTGAAACATTAACAAAGAGAAATCAGTAAATGCAAGCAGCATATTTTAGCAAATGTGAGAAGAATATTATTATTAATCTGGTGCTAAAATATCAGGGAACAATTGGAATAATAATAATAATAATAATAATAATAATAATAATAATAATAAAGAGAAAAATTCGATAAGGGTTAAGGAATGTACATGGGGAAAATTGCAAAGGAGTATAAGAAGATTTGTGCATTATAATCCCCAGGCGATATAACGAATGTGTATCACCTAAAGCTCTAGGAAAGATGCTATTCTGTATATTACTCAGTGTGACTGGCTTTAGCAACACACTTGGGCTGTTCCTTCTATTGAACTGAATTCACTCTTTCCTCTACGATGGAAACGACGATATTATAACAATTATGGACTGTTTATATGCTGTATACTATAATGAATGCATGTTGCCGTATGAAACCATCGCAGTTTTATGGGACTTTGTTAGTATAATAAAGATATAATTAATGTATTTGCTGCATTGTTGATGCTAATAGAAGGAACAGCCCATAAGACGTGTTGTAGACGCATTATTGGACAGCGCAGGTAAAGCGATAGTAAATTTTAATATACATTAATGTAGCTGATATTAAAAATATATTAACTGATATAAATACCTTAAATCGTTTAATATAAATGCAAATTATTTTTATGTTTTCAATAACGCTGAGAATGCACATTTTTTCTAAGTTTTTAGATATACAAAATGTGCCCTTTCTTTTTATTTGTTTGTTTTTAAATTTAAAATAAGTTGTTAATACATAAGCAGACCCTGAAATAAGGTAAATAACAATGCATTTTCACGAGTTTATTCTTTGCATTGTATGTGTTTTGATTTTTTCGACACATCCGATTATTATATTAATTAAAGAAATTATAGTAATGATTAAGTCAGGATATCAGGAATGCGTGTTAACTAAAGGTGCAGAAATGAAATATAGTAAGATTGGCTGACACGTATTGAAATTTTGCCTAGAACAGCAGATGCGTTCTTAAAACATTGAACTTTCAAATTTATCACGAAGATATTGTTTGTAGTTAAAAATGACTGTTACTATATACATCCCGACATCTTTTATGTTATATTTGGTTTATTTCCAATCACGAATACTGCTGCGAGGGAGTTGGATCTTTTTCGCAACAGTAGCATCCGCTTCGTTGTGCAGACCTTACAGTCTATGCAGTAAACTCTGTTACTAATAGCAGTGCTCAGCTGTTTTAAATTTGTTACATTGACAATAAATCGCTTGTGTGAAGTCCCGAAAAAAGGTATAAAATTAGGGTTAGTCAAAACTATATTGTCGGAAAAATAAATTTCACGGCTTAATAGAAAAATGTTTCAACAAGGCTCGGCGTGTGACACTATGGTAGTCTTAGCTTTATTCAGTGACGTCATTTGAACCCTGTTTGCTGCTTACTGTAGGGGAAATGCAGGGAGAAAGCCTTGCTGAATTCAAGTACAAAATTACATTCACTAATTTCGTACTGGTCCTGAAGATAGAGGCACTTGTCACATCCTTCCGTACAGCCAGGGTGGCCCAAGTCGTTAAGGCGCGGACCCGTGAGTGGGAAGTCTGGGGTTCTATTCCCGCAGGACTGTTTCCTTCCTTTTATATATATATATATATGTGTGTGTGTGTGTGTGTGTGTGTGTATACAGGCGCGCGCGCGCGCACACACACAAAACACCTTCCCAATATATCAGTTCATCTCATGCATCATCAATGTCCACTGCCTGTGTAGCGGGCGTTAAACACTTGAAAATTACTGCCGCGACACATATTGGAAAATGGCAGACTTCAGTGACTGCAATTGTCCTTGTTCCTTATCCTTTGTTTTCCACAGGGCAACATCCATTGTCGAAATACTGTTAAGGCATAGGGCATAAAAACTTGTATCTAAACCCCATCTAAATTAATAACATATTACAAGCGAAGGGTTTATAAATCACTTCTCAAAGAAAATTATTAACTTTAAGGAAACTTTGCTTTATGCGGCACAATATAATGGCCAGTATTACCATGGGGGGGGGGGAGGGGCTACGATTGACGCTAAGCTAAGAGAGTAAAGAATAAGTATGTGCGAACATTCACCAGGTTTTTTTTTTTTTTTTTTTTTTTTTTTTTTTTTTTTTTAGTTTCAAATGGCCTCAACAGCGAACTGCAAGAAGTTAACGAATTGCATGAGAGAGCGAAAAGCAAAATTCGTTTCTTTAACAGCATGAGTGGAGGGTTCTTTTTGAACTTTAAAACGCATAAAAATTCCAGAGAAATTTTCAAGGACAAGAACATAGCAATAGCAATTATGTTATAGAAAAAGATTCCATTATGGTTATGAATCAGTCCCCTTTTCTTTGATAGTATCACAGAAGAATTCTCTAAAAAGTTGGGAGCGTGGAATTTGCTTCATAGATCAGAATAGTGCTCTTATTTGAACAAATGACTAGTAGTATTACATAATATTATTTTACTGGTGTAGCATTCTTAGTCTTTTTATAACTTGTTTTAAAGGGTTTTTATTAAAATCTTCTGTGCTATTGCATATTCATTTTGAAAATCGCTAATTAATATATGTATTGTCTAGTTAGACTCCGCCAACATTTTTCAAATTGCATACCTTTGCTTAAATATCAGGATTTGCCACTGATTGACTTGATCTTGAATGAATCTTGCACAGCGAAATGCATTAACAATGGGGGAAAAAAGTTTTTATATGACCCTCGATGAAGTAGTTTTTATCCGTTCACACCATCCGCGTATGGTGTGCACAATTTGAAGATTCGAGTTGTCTGCGCAAGCGCGCCCATGTGCATCTGCACACGATTTGAGCTTGTGCTACCAACGTAGCCCTCAAATTTCACATTAACTTTAAAATAAAAAGCGTTCATAGTTTGTGCCTGTTGATGCTTTTATGCAGTTGCATTCTAAAACTCCGGATATGTTTGAGAATGACGGCCACGACTTGGATAGTTATTAGGCATTTCATTCGCAACAGTTTTTCCTCGCAAGCTTAGGAGCTTGTAATCCCATTCTCTGATGCCCCGACCTCAGAAGTGGGTTGCTTACACTTCCACTAATGAGAGTCAGGTATTTTGGCGACTGGGTTTCAGTGTGGGAGAGGAAAAAAGTGCAGAATAACATAGCAGAAACACTGATATCTGGTACAAAAACATGTAATAAATATTCCCAGGTGTTCTTCAAAGTCGAGCAGAGCTATCATTGGTTACTCAAGTGATGACAGATTGCTTGTTTTCCATGCGGTTTTCAGTGTTTAAATTCTATGCATCTTCACACACTAAAAGTTGTCCCTTTGTTTTGTATAAGTGATTTTATTTTTCGTTATATATAAATTTCCTTTAGCTTTTAGGCCTTAATTTTGCACCAAAATTTAAAATGTTCTGAATTATACTCTCAGTTATATTTGTTTTATATGTAATACATTTTTAAATCTTTTTCATAATGCGGTTCTGCATCATCTTTTTTTTTTTCACCGCCAAGGGTGGCCAAGGTCATTAAGGCGCGGACTCTCGAGCAAGAAGTCATGGATTCGATTCCCGTCAGAATCGTCACTGACTGAAGTTTTTTCCAGCTTTTCCTCAATCCTCATAAATGGCAAATGTCGATAAGGTACCCTAAAACTTACCGGTTCCTTCCTTAAAAAAAATTAACAAAACCTTTCTCAATTTACAATTTCATCGCAAGTATCACCAGTGTCCACCGCCTGTGACCCCGCAGCGTTAAAACATCATTTTGAAACAAATATTTTTTATGCATCATAAATGCCCAATTTCGTTAGTGGTTTTGAATTTTACTAAAACAAGTGCGGAGAATTGGATTAATTTTATGTGAATGTGTTTTAATGCAGAAATGTCTTATATACGATTGCCTTTAAAGTTCTGATTAACATAAGGGCGTATTTTAGCACAGGGTTGTTATTATTATTTTGCAATCAGTCTTAATTGCAATACTTTTGGTAGATGTTTGCCTTCTATTTAAATTGCACAAGCTTAAAATAAACGTATAAATTTTTGTAAAAGTTGCCCTTGTGGAATATTTGCGGACATACAGGTTCCAACTTTGTTGCACTTTTCAAAGTAACCCAAGATCGCGGTTTCAATCCCGACCAGGATAGTTGCAGTTTTTCGGGCGTAAAATTACTTCCTTTGGAAGGGAAGTAAAGCCGTGAGTCCCGTGTCGTAGATTTACTGCACGAAAAAGAGCTTCCAGCCTGAACAAAAAGGCATCTGAGCAAAATTTATGGGCAGTTTCACTCCCTCAATTGAATGGGACGCCGATTATTTGGGATGTTAAAGAGCGTCCGTAAATAAACCATCAAATTCATCAAAGAAATAAGCATTGCAAAAGTCCGTAAAAATAATTGAAATAACTATTTATAAATGTGATATTAACGATACAAAAATAGGTGTTAAAATTCCTAGTTATATATATATATATATATATATATATATATATATATATATATATATATATATATATAATATTGTAGAAACTCTGTTGAAGTTATCGGGGTCAAAATGGTAGATGCTATTACTACCTGTTGTAATTTCAAGATGATATCAGTTGGTCACATTGCCTAGCAGTGTTTTTTTTTCTATTGTTAGGTATGTATCGTCTATGTTTATAATCAATCATATAAGAATATATTTTAAGACTTGCATTCAAATTTAAAGTTGACAATAATGCATTAAATGAAAATTTAATAAATCAACTAAAATAAAGTTAAAAAGCAACTAATGACAATCCACGAATTGATTGCAACTGATTGGAAGCAACTAACTCCCACATTTGGTGTAGAGAATAACTCTGCTTTATTTGTAACTACTGAATCCGTAGAACAGACTGACTTTTCTTTGTAAAGCAACTTTGCTGTGACCTTCTGGGACATGGTCCTACAATCGCACGGTGGCATGATCGGTTTTTCATACAGTAATGCTCACCACTGTTCCTTGGTCTGAAATATAGCAATCGAAATTTTAAAAAAATACGCTTTTTCGATCATTTTCGCTGAAGGTGTTTATTTGGATGGCAAGTAAATATAACAGAGCACATATTTGCTAGCTGTGTCACAGTCTGTTATTTTTACACTAGTAAAAGGTAACTTTCAGAAGCTGGTTTTATAAGAGAATTGGAAGGCTCGACTTTAGTGACCGCTTGTGTGAAGGCAATGCAGGTCGCCGTGATTCACCATAGCTCTGGATGATGGCCAGCAAGGGTAAACATTTGTGTGATTCACAGAAGAGGCACTATTTAAATCTCAGCCGATTGGTCTAGACGTGTTGTCGCTGTCCACACTTGATGCGTAAATGCCTTCCCTGCCCAACTAAGGCTTCCTGAGATAGTCCAAATCCTTCAGGCGTTGCTAATTTATTATTGCAGCTGTGGTAATAGCTGAAGAGAAGAACTAGTGTTTCGTCGCCGTGATGGCAAATACATTACATACCTAAGTCGTAAAACTGATAGTAAATGAGAATAATAAACTGCTAATCCTAACTTTAAATACTTCTAAATACTAATGTGAAAGAAGGATAAAAACATTAATTACTTTTGTAGGTATATTACAGCATTTGTGTCAAGTTGTTTTCCCTTTAGAAGTTTACATTGCTATCACAACCCCTTTATGTGGCTGTGATATTTCATATATCCTTTGTATGTCACTGGCATCCAGAGTTTTTTTTTTTTTTTTTTTTTTTTTTTCTGAAATAAAGTCGGGTGACAAGAGAGTATAGCGATCTCTTCTGAACCCAAGGTTCGCGGGTTGAAACCCAGCCGAAGTCGATCGATTTTTTAGGAAGTAAAAATCTCAAGCACAAATCCTGCAGGAGAGACTTTGAAATCGTATGTCCCGTGCTGTAGATGTACGGCACGTTAAAGAGGTCCCTGGATCATTTCACACATTAGTTTTCTATCAAATGGCGTTAGGAGCGATAATACTATTCCTCTGCCCTCTGTAGGGAAATAAGCGTAACTAAATTCTCCTTGGTAAAGGTACCGCTACGGGTGGCCGAGGTCATTAAGGCGCGGACTCGTGAGCGGAAGGCCGGGGGTTCGAATCCCGCCAGGACTGTCCTTCCTGACAGGCTTTTTCCAGGTTTTCCTCAGTCCTCATAAATGGCAAATGCTGGGGAGGTACCCTAAACTTGCCTGGAACGTTTCCTTCCTTTAAATATATCCTTTCCCAATATATCATTTCACCTCATAGTCTATTGTAAGGGCTTGTCTGTCAAAATGTAAGGGTCTTCTGTATCATCAGCGTCCATCACCGATGGTGCCTCTGCAGCAAAAACACCATTCATCATCATCATCCTTGGCGCCCATGTTCCGAAATGGAACTAAGGCGAAATTAGAATGATAGAGACCCTTTGCGTATTGCTAGCCCAGCAATCCATCCACATGTGTAGTAGCCACGCATTTCACTGCACAGCAGCCAGCAACACGTTTCCATGTTAATTGGTGCGTTGTGTTTTTTCACAATTAATGAATGCCAGGAAAGCTTTACTGGAACTGCTCCACCTTATAAATGCTCATTTCATAAACATCATTAAATTATATTTGATATATCGGTGCTCGACTAGAACAATCACCGTAAAATTTCTCTCAATATTACGTGAACAAGCCAGCCATGATGCTACCAAATTCCTGAAATTTTACAGACTTGGGATACTCAAGTGTTTTTCAGTAAGGAGGCAATGGGTTCGACTGCTCATATAAGTAGAGTTAACAGTCAAAATAATTCATGTCGGGTAACACAAAATCCAAAATAATGCACCACAGCTCGTTATATGAACCTAAGGTCGATGTGGTAAGTGCAAAAAGAATATTTGATCCCTTTCCGCGTAAAATACTAATTATAGAAAAATATTGCGATATATTCATGAATATGACTGAAATGGACTATTTCAGTAAAGCTTTGCAGATGTGCATTTGTTTCTTCATAGTGGCATTTTGAGCGATTGTGGGAAAATTAAGAGGTTATTACACAGTATTTATGAAGAGAAAAGCGTTTCAAGGATATGAATGAAGATTTTTGGACACCTTTGCAAACCATGCTCATATGCCTAAAATAAATTGTGGAATTATCAAAGAATTTGATGCTGTTTTTTCATCAGAACGGCATAACTGGAGATAACTGTGCTTTCTTCAAAAAGTTATTCACACAATCAAGGAAAATGCATCACCACTTCATTCACCGAATTTGGCTCCATTTGACAACTACATAGTAGATACTTAACTTTTCAATATTGGCGAATCATGGACTGCCTTTAATAACTTCATTCTTTACAAATAAAGCATTCTGAAAGAATGTGTAGTTCAAAAATAGCCGGTGAGGATGTGTTTATTTATTTGTTTGTTTATTTATTCTGGTAGATTAAGAGCATTAGGCCCTCTCTTCCGCTCTACCAGTCTAATAATAATTACATGAAGTTATAGCAACAATATTACAATCACAATAAAGTGGACAATACTCGTACACATATAAATCAGTGGAGAACATTATGTATATAAATAAATATATGCTAATACATAAATATTGATAATTAAAAATATTAACTTATGAAGAAAAAAAAAACAAGCAAATAAAAGAACAAGAATATACAACAAGCACCAGCAATGACAATTTATACACATATCAACCTACGTAAATTCTGAAAGTGGAAATAAATATACAAGCAAAACATAAAATTAAACCCTGACAATACTATGCAGGAGATAGGGACATTTATGACAGCAATAAAAATAATAGAACGATATACAGGTTTGTTTAATACTAGTAGGCTTAACTTTTATCATAAAATGTAACATTATAGTGTATTGAAATACCGTATAGGGACAGTATGAGAATGAAACTGAAATATGTTTTTTAATAAAAACTTTCAGATTTAGGTTATCACTTTTCGGCTTGATGGATATTCACTTAGTATCTAGCACATGAGCAAAAATATAGGGTTACTCAAATATATCTTCAGTATAATTGCATACACACTATCGAAACCAAACACAACCACTATGAAAACTCAATAACAATGCTTTAGAGCTGCGTGGGCAGTAGATATAGACGGGAGATTGTTGAGTTCCTCTTGCAAAACCAGAATCTAAAAGAGTGATCTGTCGGCTGATCACTCTTCCCGTGTTGAACTATGCAGGGAATTCCAGCACACAAAATGCTTTCCCCTCTTCTGTGACCACCATTTTTACAGAACATAGAACATTTTACAGAACGTTGTCGGAACATTTTTACAGAACATTGTCGGAACATTTTACAGAACGTTGTCGGAACATTTTACAGAACATTGTCGGAACATTTTACAGAACATTGTCGGAACATTTTTACAGAACGGTCTAAGTATGGTCACTGAAATAAAAATTTCAGGAGTTTCTGAATGTCTCTCTGCAAGATTCACCAAGAACAAGCCTGGTTTTTTAAAACTGCGGAGATATTTTTTATTAATCCTGTACGAGTTTATGTATGAAATAACGAAGCAAAGCGTAATAAAAGAAAAAAATAATATCAAAACCTTTCTTTTTCCCATGATACATTAAATAACAATTGAAACTAGGGTTTAACAATAGCGTTGTGATTTATCCCGTTTGAAACGGCTACATAAATAACACTAATACCTACAATGTTTTGTAATATCGGTCAAAAAAAAAAAAAAACGCGACTTGTAGAAGATGTAAGGTGAAATTCGCTTCCGCTTTGATCCAAATGTACTCTTGTTCCTTTTGTTTATTTGACGTCATGGGTCTTTTGGTGGGAGAAGCGATGACAGCGGAACGCCAGCCGCGCAGGCTCGTCAGGAGAAACGAAATGAGGCAATTATGATGACGCATGCTGTTATCTCTCGCCCAGCTGGCCGGACTGACTTCATCCCAAGGCCTATTCTGGGGTAACGCACTTACACTAATTACAACAGTAACAAACCGCATGAAATGAGAAGTTCTTTTGTTTCTACTCTCGTTAGGAGGAAATATTTTATAGTTTTATCTGTTTGTGCATGGAATATGTGCAGCCACGAACTTGCCAAGTCCAAAACTTGTACTTTTGGAGGGGAGGCAATTTTTGCGCTATTGAGATAAGGATAATTTAATATAAATTAAATAATAATAATATCAAAATTAATTACGGACATAGTCACTGATGTCCTTCATGAAATGCAAAGAATGTAAGCGGATTAATAAAATCTCTCACTCTTTTAAAAAAAATAATCAAGCGTAAAAAAAACATGAATAAAAAACATCGGATTGTTTGAAGGAAGTAATAAACAAAAAACATTTTATTCTCTTGTAATACTCTCACGTCTCAAAATAAGATACAGAAATGCAACGTATTCCAAACAGTGGTATAGAAACAACACATTGGGTACTCTGTATGGTTGAGGTATGTAATTCAAAGTCGATGGTGTTCCAGAGAGCAATCGAATTGTTAGAAAAGGGACGTCTGTCATAAAGTTTTTACCTAAGCGCCCTTAAGTCTCCCCTTCTACCTTAGGTCTAATTTCAGAATGACATTACGACACTCAGCTGTCAGACGTTGCAACTTTGACTTTCTTCTCCAGTTTGGTTACATAAATGGTTGCTGGACTTCTACTAGATACACGGCACATAGCAATTTGATTTCTTCCATAGGTTCCGTTAAAAGATTGTGGTTTAATGTCTCACAGTCGATGCATACCTACCTGCAAATGTACATATTTCTGCATACACGACAATCTCACTCATGTATACTATATTTGGAACAGAGGGAGCAGCTCTTTTGGGCAGATAAATGTGGTAGTATCGAGAGATCGGGGCAGACCACAGCGTTTGTTCAATACCCGATTCGGTTAGTTTCCTGACTTGAGATATTTTATTCAGTAGTTTTCTGAAATGAATGCCTGGGAAACTTGAACTATTCGACCAAATTACACTCATCTCCTGGTAAAAAGAAATGTTTTTACTACACACAATTGACCGTTTTAATAATCTATTCTTCAGATGGTGTACAGTTATATATTTTTACATTAAAAAAAACTTAGTAACTATTTAAAAACTATCTTACAGCCGAAAGGAAATTCAAAATTTAACGATAACAGCCTGCCAACTCATTCTTCTGTTTCGTTTGTAAGAGCAGAATATACTCTCCCAGTCGTTCCACTTGCCTTGTTGTTTTAATGTTTAATATCAGCAACTTTTGTGATTCAAACAGTTGGTTCATCTACACAGGTTGTCTAGAAACTTCTCTTCTCATTTTATAAAGCGGTAATAATCATACCAAGATCTTTGTTGATAAACTCCTAACTTCATAATCTGCAGTTTTGAATAATGAGATTTTGTTTGATTACTACTGATATTCCGCCAGAAGCTATCTCAGAAGATCGTAATGGAATAAAGTCGTGAAATCAGAAGGAAACTAATCGAAGCAGCCTATACTAATGGGGTCGGTTCGGTGGTGTAGTGGTTACCATACTTGCCTCCTATACCCAAGATCGCGGGTTCGAACCCGGCCAGGACCGATGGATTTTTTCGGGGCGTAAAAATCCTAAGTATGGCTTCCTTCGGAAGGGAAGTAAAGCCGTGGGTCCCGTGTTGTACATTTACGGCGCGAAAAAGAACCTCAAGCCTGAAAGAGAGGCCTCTGAGCAAAATTTGTCGGCCGTTTCACCCCCTGAAATGAATGGGCCTATTTATTGCAGGTAGACGGAACGCTTTCAAGTTGTTTCAAGAGATAATGGTAATGTGGCTTGTGAAGAAAAGATTTTTATTGAATATCTGTTCTCATACGCTTGTTAGCACTGTCGTAATGTAAGTGTACGATTTGTTATGTTAAAATTATGGTGACTTCCATTTTCCGTCATTAGAGCATTTCACAAATTGAAAAGCAGACAATGCAAATAGTCTTTATAACTTCAATTTATATCTTTAGAGTTATTGTGCCAATTTTAATGATTTCCACACAAGTTCAGTAGATGTATAAATGAATGAACTGATTTCCTTAACACTTATTTATAGTCAATTGTTTGTCCCCAATTGTCTGGCAATGGTTAAGACGTAGCACAAACGTCTTCCGTAACTTTTCTACTACTATTGGTGAGATCGAAAATCTATAGTTGTATTCGCGGCAATCTACAATTCGCTGCAAAAATCCCAAAAAATTAAAGCGTTGTTTTCTATTGGCTTTAACAACATTACACATGAACAAACTTAACTGATCATCACATTTGTTTTGCTGCCATAGTAACATACGCTAGCGAAAAACAAATGAAGCATATGAGCAATATACTGGCACGTTTCTACCGTCTTTCCTTTCTTTTCCTCTGGGGTTTGCCTTACTTCATTGGCAGTCACTAATGATTCAGCAAAAAGTCCGTGCGTTTACCTAAGCAGATATTCGAAACAGCGACAATGTGATGTGTTTACGTCCATTCGACTTCCAGGAAAGAAGTGTAATGTTTGCTGGGCGCCAGTACAGCGACTGCAGTTGTCCTTTGCATCGACAGTCATGTGCTGAATTCAATAACCACGATGTTTTCTAACGGAAACCATTTAATCGTTTTGTCCTGCAAATGTAACTTTGTTTTGTCATTATTTAAAACATGAATGCTACAATTTTAAAGATATGTTACTACCCATAAATTTGTAAAGGATATAGTCAATCTTTTTAGAAAATTAATTTTTATTTTAAATATTTTAAGCTGCTCTGGGTAAAGTAATAGCTATTTTATAATTAAACATACGTTCTGACTTACTAACAAATTAAGCAGTATAAACAAAGTTTCTTTAAGCTTTGTTATAAGCATAAAATAATTTTTATTCTTGATATCGTGATATATTTTCATTTTATGTTAGCATTAAAATAACATTTCATTAAATATTTTGTATATAAGTGAAACTTCAAAGAGTGTTGATTCATTTTTTGCCCGTTTTTGCCTTAGGGAGGGAAAAAAAATAATTATATTTCCAGCACCCAATATGTCCTAGAGAGTCGCAGTACAGCTTTCGTTATATTGTACATGTGGATATAAATCTGAACTGCCGGGTTTAGTTATAAATCTTGTCCGTTCATGCGGGGTTTTACATCTGGGCAATTAAGGTTAACGCAGCTGGTGACACCCGTAATTTGAACTCCTTTGGAATTGTCATGTCAGCTAAAAAGTTATTGTATTGGAAAAACGCATTCTGTTGATTTAATTAAGCCCCGAACACCATAATGTTTCTGATTTCATTGCTAAAGTGTTCCTTTACATACCAAAACACCAATTTGTGCTAATTTTGGAAGTGATTTTGTTGGCGAACGAACTACAATCAAAATAAAGTTTTTCGCTTTTCGGTGCCAAATAGAGGTTTGATGCTGGTTTTTTCTAAGGGGTTTTAACAGTGTATAACGCCTGAGACATCACAGGCGGTGGGCACTGATGATACATGAGATGAAATGATGTATTGGGATAGGATTTTAAGGGAAGGAAACGTTCCAGGCCTAAGCACCTTTCCGGTATTTGCCATTTATGTGGATTGATGAAAACCTGGATAAAAACTTATCAGTGAAGACGGTCCTGGTGGGATTCGAACCCCAGACCCCCCGCTCACGAGTCCGCGCCTCGACAACGTCGGCGTGGTTTCTCGCTTCTTAATTGATTGGAAAGCATTCTAGAACTTAATTTTGGAAGACAAAATGAATGCTTAAATTATTTATTTCCCTAGGACCTATATTGTGTTGCAGCAAGGCATAAATAGGAAAGGAAAATCAAAAACTTCTCTTTGGAAGTTATAATAAACAGTACTTTTGTAAGAGTGCAGTGAGCTGACATACGCACAGAGAATTTGGATCTTTTTATGTTTTCAATGTAATGTTTTTCAAAGAAATTAGCGTTTTGCAGTAGTGTTTACCGCAGTTTATATTTAGACAAGCTATAACTGAAATATCATCGGCTTTGTTCTTAACATTCTGGACAGCTCTAAATTTCTAATTTATTCCTAGTATCAAAGAAATAAGCCTTTATCCATAGATTTTCTTTTGACTTCCTAATGTGTGGAATTTCCTATGTATTGCTAATATAATTGTAAATTATGTCATTTGTTTTACGTCTTATCTTTATGTGGTAAACATGCTATTGATTGCAGTGTATCCTCGCATTACAAGTTCAAACTCCAGTCATATAAAGGTTATCTGTTGCGAAATGTTTGTTGTTCGTTAGCAAAGCGGTTTATATTTCAAATCACCGAATTAAGTAAGGCAATGAATAAACAAACAGTGGACGATGTCACTCAGCATTACTCAAAAGTGGAACTAACTGCATTTCAACAGACATCAGCGCTATTTCGTCAGTTCTGGCGAAATATTTTTACCGAAAATGTTATTTTATCCTTATAATTCAATTTGTAAATATGACTACATTTCGTATTATTTGCTTAAATGCATTCCCCTTTTGCTGGTATTAACTTGTATTTATTAAAATATTAATAAGAAATACCAGTTCAAAAACTTCAGTTCAATAAACAGAGCTCGTATATAGGTATAGATAATTTAAAAATTTGTGTTGAAAAATAGTAGTTAACAACAAATATTAATAATAAATATTATTTATTTAATATTTAATGGTATTCATAACTGCATATATCTAAATTACTTATTGAATCATAAAACAAAGTCATAAGCAATGCCACATATCGAGGTTCGGTCCAAAAGTTTCCGACCTGGCTGATAATGATTATCGGCTTCGCCAAATCCTTATCTGCTGACATACCGTATCTGTTAAGTAAATAATTGCTGCTGTAACTTCCGTCCCGCTGTGTTCAGTTGTTCAGATACAGTTGCATAAAGAAGGCTATGTGTAGAAGATTGTGACATGTTCAAAATGGAGCAAGTTCTTTACAAAAGAAAGACTTACTACAAATGAAATTAAACAGCGATTGGACGGTGTATATGGGGAAGCACCCCTCTCATATTCTACCGTAAAAGAATGAGCCAAACTTTTTCGAATGAGTCGAGAAAGCATTGAAGACGAAGAGCGTGCAGGTCGGTCCTTGGAGGTGCTCACTCCTGAAAACATCACTCTTGTGGAAGGAGAAATTATGGAAGACCGGCGACTCAAAGTTACAGAAGAAGTAGCTGAAAGGTTGTGTCTTTCTAAAACAACAGTCCTTCGAATTATTCATGAACATTTAATCATGAATAAGGTTAGTGCAAGATGGGTGCCTAGACTTCTTTCCTCAGTCCAAAAACAGCGACGAGTTATCTTTTGTTAGACATTTTTGGAGCTCTGCCGTGGCAACGAGAGAGAAGTTCTGCAAACCATTGTTACAGGAGATGAAACTATGGTCCTCTACTATGATCCCCTGTCCAAAAGAGAATCAATGGAGTGGCGTAAACCTGGCGAAGCACCGCCTCTAAAAGCCAAGGTCACTCAGTCAACCAAGAAGATCATGGCCACAATCTTTTGGCACTGTGAAGGAATACTCTTCATTGACTTCAAGGAGAGGAGCATCACAGTAAATGGGGAGTACTATGCTGACCTACTGCACAGACTACGTGCTTCCATCAAAGTGAAAAGGCGAGGAAAACTGAGTGGTGGTGTGCACCTTCTTCACGACAACGCACCTATGCACACAGCTCTTGTTGCAAAGGAAGCTGTGCAGAAATGTGGCTTCAAGGAGATCGACCATCCACCCTACAGCCCAGATGTAGCTCCCAGCTCTTTTCATAACTCAAGGACCCTCGAGGAAGGAAATTTAAGTGTTACGAAGAAGTGATGAATGCTGTTTATATCCATTTTGCATACAAGACTTTTGCCTTTTTGGGGGAGATAAGGATAAGGATTTTGTAAATGCGATAACACTTATCGGCGAGGCCGCTAACTTATGGACCTACCCTCATATTTGCACCTGGTTTAGAGCTTCAAGTGCGCATGTAATCACCCACTGTGAAACCATCTACATGGCCTGTTTTGCTCATCCAGGGCTGTCTTCTTAATTTCAGTTATACCTTATTCTAGTTTATATTATAAACAGCTTTTGCAGCACCTTTAAGTTTAAGTAGTATGAAAATTACCTTTTTAATTAGGCCAGTGAACTGTAATATGATTTTGATCTTGCTTTTCAAATACACAGTTGATGAACCTTTTATGTTTTTAACTTACCAATACATAGCTTATAATATATCCTTTGTAAATGAAGTTTGCTCAAAAGGAATTACTAAATAATTTTTAAGTGTATCTTTATCTAATGAGGAGAATAAACCTGATTTTGCGAAAGGAACTAGAACTCACTTTTTTGCATTAATACATAAAAACTTGTGCTTCTTAGTAGTTTTCCAATATCTTATTCTAATAAAAGACTGTTATGGTTCAGGTAAGTAATATACATGGAGAACGCACGTTTTATACTTGCAATAAAAACCTGTCAATACTAACTAATAAACTGCATGTTGGTGAAATTTTCTGTGACCTCGCTAAAGGGTGTGATTGTATTAATCATTGAATTCTAATAAAAAATTAGCTTTTATGCAACATAAAACGAGGATCTAAATGGTTCATTACGTTGAAATTGGGAAGCAAAGACTTACAAATAAATTTTTTAAACGTTAATCATTATTAACTGGGAGACACTCAACATGAAGTTGCATAAAGATCAATTCTGTTGATATAAATAAACTGTCAAGGAAATTAAAACGTTGTTGTTTACTCATGACTTCGTATAATATTTCTAGAACAGTTTCGATTATTTTTGGGGGGGAAACTAATTGTATGCCTATTATTTTATGCAGCTGGTTCAAGGCTAACAAATTAAATGTGAATAGATCAAGCACAAAATTAACTACCTCGGTGGTATAGAGGTAACCTGCTTGCTTCTTATGCTGCAAGCCTGGATTCAAATCCCGTTTGGGCAAGTCTGTCTGGTTGTGGTTTTTATTGAAGGTTTTGCCTCAGTCCTTAAAGTGAATATAAGGCCACTGTAATTAATTTACCAAGTACCAACCTCAAAGGTTTTATGGGACGTTACACTCAAAAATAAATTCACAAGTTAATATTGTCTGAATTTCAATTCCAATTAAGTATTAATAATCATATCAACTCAGTGATACCAAATTTCTAGGACATGTTTGACACCCACTTAAACTAAAAAAAGCATATAATAGACTATCATAACAAAATTAAAACCAGCAGCATATACCCTTAACTCACCATGAGATAGAAATGGCTTTCTGCAAATATTTCAGTTTTCATATTTACCGCAGAGCCACCTATTCTTGCGTTACAAATTGGTGGAAACATAGTAAGAACACAGGATTGGTGATAAAAGCTTTTGAAAGTTAAAGGTCAGCTGATTTCAACCGCCGACATGTCAAGGAATGCAAAGAATTTTAACGGTTTGCAGCCAGACATGATTCAGTAACAAGTTCAAGATTGATAGCCAAATGGTTTGACAATGGGGCTGTAGCCATTGCATCCATTGGTCACGAACATTAAACCGGTTGCCTCTGATAAGAGATTATACCAATCTGAACCATATCGCAGATAGAATGGATGAAAATGTATCGCATATATATTAGAAACAGAAAATGATAATGGTGCATCCTTACTTAATCGATGTTTCTATTCATAATGCCTGATTATGCAGAAAATCAATGAAAACAACCCAGTCACAACTTTAATTGGTCCCCAGTATATCTCAAAATATTTGGAATACAAGGTAAAGGTCCCTGAAGATGAGCAGAATTGAAAATACCCTACGTTAGGATGGAACCGATCATCTTGTTATAAGAATTCCAGGAAGTAAGACCAGAAGATGTGCAGGAGAGAGTCGTTGTGTTAAAAATGTTATTTTTGTCTTTGTGTGTATTGTTTTGACATGTTTTTACTGTAATTTATTAGTACGATTCAGGATTTTGCTACTTCTCCCAATTCAGAGTACTTTTCATGGTTATAACATCGAAGCTTTACAAAATCTGTTCGCCAATGTAAATGGTTTACAAAGATTCCTCGTTCCGCTACCATGTTGAAACACTTACCGCAACTAATCCAGAATACTGTAAACTTCCAGGGGATATTTTGTTTCAGTGACTCCACGAGTTTTATTTCACGTACAACAGTAATTTTTATATTGATGGAGATGCAGCAACTCTGAATAGCTTTATACGCACTGTCGACAGTTCCACCAATTTGCTTAGGTAGTCGTGTGAAAGATTTTCGAGGGAAAGTTTCTATTGAAACCCAGATTTTTGGTCTCGGGTTTATTGTCAGCGAAAACGCCTTGGGCTCGAACTTTGTTCACCAATCTGAAAAATTACTGATTGCGCTTACTGCTAAGAATTTATCCCCAAACTCTCTGCTACAATTTCTTTTGCATATAAGTCATAAATATTATTTATTCTAGCATGTATCTCACTCTCAACATGTGCCCAGTAGAAAGCTTAACGCTGCTTAGTACAGTTGGCATGATAGCCACGACTGAGCAATCTCAATTGCCTGCCTCAGCGGTTAACTCCAGTGTTGTCGAGAATCTCGAGTCCACTGAAGGTCACTGTTTCCAGTAGTAAATACAAATTTCGATTGCAAGTGTATTTATTGCATAATGGCTTAACTTTAATTATTAAACAAACATAATGGAAACCCGAAAAATATATGCATTGTAATATGCAAGTATCAAATGGCAATGCCAATGAAAAAATCGAAACTAATTTTTAGCACGCATATACATTAAACGAATATTTAAAGCCTAAAACAAATTCTAGTAACAACACTAAATAGAAACACTATAAATCATGTTCGCTGCATTATCTTTCCACAATTACAAACGAAAGTCTCATGCGATGCGGAGACTGGTACGCTATTTTCTCGCTGCACGGAGTTGGTAGTCCGTACTTTTTTCAGTTCGGTAGTAAGGGGCTGTATGTTACTTTGCCTTTATTGGGGTAACAGCCCAGTCAGTAATTTACAGATTTAAAGGAATTGTTAGCGTAATCAATTGAGCATTACAAAGACAAATTTGAAGGTAGACGTTAAAATAAATTTGTCTTTATTTTAATGCTGTTGCGTCCTTGTTTAATGTTTCGTTTAAGCATTTCATGTCCTTTTATTTATTTATTTTTTGGAGGGTATCACCCTCCTCTTGTAACTGATGCATTTACGGTGGTTGCGCGGTCGTGTTTGGACAGTTAGCCGATAGAAAGCTCAAATTGTGTGAGGGGCGGTCGGCTAGTTCGCTACGTTTAGTGAAATTGTTTGTTGTTTGGCACTTTGTGGGAGACGGGCGCAGTTTCCAATAACGCGCGCGGTGGCGAGGGGCTGAAACATTCCGCACAAAGCGGCGGACGTATGAGCTCTCATCCCAACTTTGCAAATTAAAACCCATCCACTTTCGCACTGGGGCAGGCCGTTAATATGTCTTCACGTATCCCCGTCGGGGATTCTAAGCTCCCGCGGTTTTTCTTTGCCTCCGCAGCTCTCTGGCCCAAGATATTTCATTTAAGCTGGAAATTTAAAAGCTTGCATTAATGCTGGCGAGCGACGTGTGACACAAGTTTAAGTAACATATACTTAATTACTGTGCAAACCAAGTGAGCTGTTCTAGACATCAAACATGTTTTAAATACTACACATTTGGATAAGTTAACCCTTATGTTTTTTTAATAAAATTTGAAACATTTTACTGTTATTAAACGATTTATGACGTGGTAGTATATTTTTCTGTATCGCTCTGGAAGACTTTACGTGTTTAGACGAACGTATGGAGACAAAATAATTATTTTTTAATATTATTAGACAACTTTATTCTTAAAAATCAACATAAAATATTATTAATAAGAGAAAAATAGAGAATTGAGATGATAATGGTGACCTTGTAAATTGCATGCATTTAGAGCATTTAATTATTTATATATTTATGAGTAGAGTTGAAATCAAAAAGTTAATTTATGCACTCAAATGTTGCTGTATTTCTGCAGAGGTTAGTAACACTGAATTTTAAAATATCAAATACTGAAGTACAAAAATATAGATGTTATTTCACAGCAATGACCTTAAATTATTTGGATTTTAAATACAGACGTTTTGTCGCTTAAATTAAAATCCCGTGTTACTTTCTGCATAACGTCTTGGGATGATGTAACATGCGTCATTTCCCTTACACGGTTATATTGTAAATTTAGCTCATCACCTTGGGTGCTCGTCTAAAGAGTACAAGTGAAATTTTAAATGCATCTAAATCCGCTTCGGAAACCAAGCCACGTTGCATGAAATGTGGGATATGCCATGTGATATCATCAAACAGGACCGTAGGATTTTCTTTTGTGATAAGATGCAATATTCTTTAAATATCTGCTTACACATTATAAAGAATCAGTCTTCAAAAATTTGAAAATGTTCTTAATGTGAATTGTAAAATTTTTAACCATGGTTTGCGTGTGAAAAATTTTTTCAGCGGTAGAGCATATATAAGTCTAACTTGGGTAATTTTTTATTCGATTACACTTTCAGGACTGAAATGTAAGACAGTAAAAACTCTTAATGAGTGCATAAAAAAGATTGAAGAAGAATAAATAACATTTCTGATTTGGGGGAAAAGGTTGAAGCCTTGGTTCTGTCCAAGAAGGTAAAATTCTACGCTGAAAAATTGAAAAACAAAGACAATGTTTTTTAAAGATTGGTTTCGAGTGGAGGAATCGCATAGGAGCAGAACATTGTTCAGCAATTTCTAGAAGCATATTTCTGGTTTATCAGGAGGAGGTTTGAAGAAAATGCTGGTATTATTTTTATAGAGAGGACTAATTAATTCAGCACGAATGGCGCAAAAATTAGTTCTGGAGAACCTTGCAAAACCACTAATAAAAATAAACAAAAAAAATCAAGGACGAAGAGCCGTCCTCTAGTGTCCTACTTGGGTAGATTTTAAAATAAATTTTAGAGGGAATGAATAGTCTAAAATATACGGGTACCTACTGTAATATTAGTCTCAATATGAATGACAGTCATTGTAAATTAGTGTTTGTTAAACACGTTTATAAGGAGTAATTCAATAGACTGCTAAAATATTTCATATACTTTAATACTTATATGCCCACTTTTGATTGTGAAATATATTTACTACATGTCTATTAATACTTTTTTTTTTTACGAATAAATATAACACTTTTACCGAATATAAGAAAAACAAGCATTCCTGCAATTTTACCATCTAAATTGTTTTATGGTACCAAGTGGAAAATTAATGGTTTGGTGCTAACACGCTAGAAAATATTTTATTGAGATGAACAGAAAGATAATTGAACGCACTTTTTCACTGGTCATAGTAACATATCCTATAGACATTTATTTAATCTCCAAGAATAAAGACTCAATTTCACAAGCGTATGCTACGGTTATATTTAAGGTTCAAATATATTTGGGATACAAAAAAGTAATAGAAAAATTCGAAACTCGAAAATACCATAAGTGAACATATGCAAAACATATAATTATGAAAAGTACATCTATAAGGTTTCCCTTATATTAATTATGATATTTTAAAAATATAATAAAGTTGATTAAATTCTGTAGCTGCCTTTTTAAAATGTCAGTTATGGAACTTTCAAAAATGGATTGCTCTTGATTAAATGAGTGTCAAATAAATTTATGACCATGAAATGGACAGTTAAAAAGATGTACAGTCAATTGAGTATTGTGATCAATGCCCAGGTATTGGGGGAAGAAATGGGAAATCTATCTAAGTATGATTGAAAATTTGCATGTCCAGTCATAAATTATGTTAACGAAAAAGATTACTCATAATATTTCATTGATGATCTGTCTTGCCATAGTCAAGGAAATTACCTTCAGTTTTTAGTGTATTTATACCATAAGATTATGAATCTGTTTATGCCACCATTGTTTTAAAATGTCAACCTGAAAAATATAGTGGTAATTTTAAGTGTCAGAATTTAAGACTAAAAAAACGTGAAACCTTTCTAAATATGATTTAAGTTTATCTAGTAATATATTAAATTATATTAACACAAAAGATGACTCATTAAGTTTCACTGTTGATTTGTCTTGTTATAGTCAGGAAAATAAACTCCAGTTTTAAGTGAATTTAAACTAAGGTTATAAATTTGTTAAAGCCACCATTGTTTTAAAATGTCAAAACTGCATAAATACAGTGGCAATTTTAAGTTAGAATTAAAGACTAATGAAAAAATAAACGCCAAACATTCAAATGCTATTTGCCGTGTAGCTATAAATTAGAATTCATTTAACTGTAAATACATTGCTGGCCAATAAAACTGCAACTTGTGTATGTTCCTAATAATCATGCCTCTTCTCGTTAGGTTGTTTGACGGGGCCGTTGGGATCTTTCACGCCTGTGTGTTCGTTCTACCTCGATCCAGTGATCTCTTATTCGTTCGCTTAGACGCATTTTGTGCAATATGAACACCAGTGACACCCCTCAGGTTCGATAACCCACGGTCAAATTCAGGCACCTGTTGGTAATGCTGACGAGACATAGGTACTCGTTTCTTCCGAGAAAATGTGGGGTCGGTTAATGCCTCTCTTACAGGCGTTGCAATTTTAATGGACAGAAGTGTAGTATTTGCTTAAATACCCATTTCTCATAGCTGCTTTATTTTACATTTTCAGATGCAGTATCCGACATCAAAACATGTCCGTAAGGTGTGAGAACACTTCTATGCGTTAACGGTAAGCATGCGTTGTTTTATTTTTTCGTTGCTATTGCACGATAAGTGTGAAATATTAGATTGCCAAGTGTAGGTAGACAGCAGGGAGTTTTTTTGTGATTAAAACTAAGTGGACTTTAAAACAAATAAACTTTGAATATCATCTTGCTTATTGGTTAACGTAAGACAGTGATGCAAATGCGTCAATACTCTTAACACATGATAAAACTAACTTAAAAAATAATTTGGTACAAATGATCAGATTGTTGCAGCTAATATTTTGATTAAGCTCAGAGGAAAGAATTTTCTGAGGAGCTCAGTGGTAAAAGTTTAGCGCCTTCCCAGGTAATTATTTAATGATTGTCCATTTCTGAGAAATGTAAGTGACGTGAAAGAACAAAAAAATTGACTTCAAAGGAAAATACAATGAAATTAATAGAAACTTATTTAATGGTCGCCTGAGTCGATTAAGAAGTTACAAAGGACAGATTGGTAATTAAAACACGATATCAGAACAAAAAATATAACTAAGCTTTAAAGAGAAGAACAACAATTTGACTCTCGTAAGCTTTTTTCTTATATTGCAGCAAAGTATATTAAAATACGAAATTCAGCCAAAAGCCGAAAGAGGTTTCATTTACAGCACCAGGTACGGAATTAACACATGTCAGAATTTCAGAGAAAAAGTAAACAAACAATGAAGCGCGCAGAGCGGTTAGAATCCACACCATATTACAATTTAAACTGTTCAAGATATTGTTTGTTGTAGGTAAATGCATTTTAACAAAGCTTTAGAAAAGTTGTCAACGAAGCCATGCCGCTAGTCTTTATTTGCAAATGAATAGAAGGAAACATGTCACAAGTGTGGCATGACCCCAGAAGAGAACATTACACATGTGTCTAACAAGAGGCCAACATTACTTCCTTTGGCAAATGACCCTTTGCCTTTCAAGGCTGATTTCTTTAGGTTCAATAACACTTGGCAGCTGTAGGTTTAAAAAGGATGTAACTCTAAAACTAATTAGAATTGGCAGGCGTTCAAACAATCAGCAGCGACTTTTTTACTTCTAAATTGTAAAACGATGAATTTAAAAATAATTACCGTGAAAATAAAGATTAAGTTTGTTAAATCTTTCTCGTAACATCTTTTTATCCAAAATAACGAAAAAGAAATAAAGAATAAGTGCATATGCTTATTTCAGAAAAGAAACGTAACACTTTATTTTATAAACTCATCATTACAAATATTCTAAAACAGTTAACATTACAGGTGGGATAAACATTTAAAAACAGCCTAAACTGCGTTATAAAACCCATTGCATTTATTGATTTTAAACATATGTTACTATTAAGTGGACCCTAAAACACCATTTCGGCCATGGCGGGCTAGCCCCGCGCGTACAACAAAGACCACATGCGGCCGATATTATGTGGGCCTTATTGTATTTTAAAATATTCAGAATCATTTTTATGTTATATAGGAATTGAAACGGATATCATAAAATTTATGCCAGTAAGGAGATGCAATTTTTATGAATTGTAAAATTAAGAAATTCTAAGCTTTATTCCAAACATTTCAGAATTAAAAGATCTACTTGATAAAACCGATACTAAAATGGATACGTGAGCTATATGCATTGTACAGTTACATTTTTGGAACAATTTATTATTAAATTATTTAATTATTTAATCAAAAGCATTACTTGACCATTGTATAATCGTTAACAATAAAATATAAAATGATAAATATTTATAGCGAAGTATAGGCATATGTTTTAAACTTTATGGTGTTCTTATGAGGCTATTGATATGAAAATAAAGGTAATGGAAGTTACCGGTAATTAATTAAAGTACAAAATGTTAGAACTAGACACATGTTTGTGCTGGTTAAAGCGACTTATAATTTTCAGGTATTTTTGTAAATGTATAAGCACTATTAATAAATATAAATTTATGTTGAAAATGAAAATTAATAATCAGTAAAATGACTAATAAATAAATGGATGTTGGAAGACCGAAAGCGGCTACAAATGCTTTTTTCGGCTGAATTTAGACATCAGTGAAGATGTCTCTTTTAGTGCAGATAGCTGTACTCAAACAAATTTCAATTTTTAGACAATTGTGGAAGTAATTTTCCGGTATATGCACCATTGCTTTATATATTAAAAAGTGTAATTAGATTGTCTATTAAATGATTGGTAAATAACAAAGTTATACTCCTCAAATTTGAGAACGATTGAACTGTATTACTTAATAACAAGTGTATTCCTTGAATTTGTAAATAATAGAACATTAGGAAACTGCACTGCTAAAGCTATTTATGGGAATGGGTTTTTGGCCTCTACTGTCTTTAGTTTTCGTGCACTGCGGTACTATTACTGTTTTAAATTCCAGTGTGTCTGAGAACAACACAATGTAGTAAAGGGGACCTGAATGCAGTAGTTCTTGTAGAATCAGAATCAAAGAGCACGTTCCTTGGAAAAGAAGAAAATACGCTCGAATTATCTGAGGAACCAAATCGTTTTGTGTTGGATATTAATATCCCTTTATTATACCAGCTACAATGGCAGACTTGATTAATATTTAAAGAGGCGCCGCAGAGCTCTGGGATTAACTGGCCAGTAGAAAAGGTTTGCGATTCCCAGAAACTCCAACTCTGAAAGTCATTGGATGCTATAAAGACTTGTTTCTTGAATTTTGAGGCATCTCTCAAAAAATAAACTCCATCACCATGAATTATACATGGAATCAACAACTGAAACCAGTAGCTTTAGAATAGCAAAATTTCAAAAAAATTGTTTTGCTGTGCTAGCCATGATTTTAGTGACTGTAAATAGCCTCTTAAATCTTACAAGAGACTGTTACAGAATTGCAAGAGAGATGAAAAATGATTGCAGGCAGTCTTTTCTGGTGCTAATGTGTGTCTGTGTTATTCTACTCTTCTCGAAGTCACTACAAGCTGTTCTTTAGCATCTACTCATATTCTTCTGTCCCATTCTATTACTCAATCTACGTCCATGGGGGTTCAGCCTCATCCTACAATCTCCATTTCATTTAACAAGATCAACTTTAATGATTCCATTATGATTTTGCACATTTTGTGAAAGGTACAATATCATATGGTCTTCAGTTCTAGGCATGATTTTCGGAATTTGAATTTATTGATCACTATAGGCTCGAAGAGCTTCATTTGTCAAGGTCTTTCTGTAAATTTGATTAAACGTCTTCAGAATAGGCTACTAATCTTTAATTTGAGAGGTGATTTGATGATGACACTTCAGAACATAATGGAACAGGAATTACAGAAGAAACAAGAGCAAAAGTAAATGAATGAAATTCAGCTTTGTCCTTACCAAAAGATGTAAAATTCAGTTTGTGACACTAACATGCCCGGAACGCTCCAGAAAAAAAAAATGGTGTATGTGTTCAATAAACTAAAATTTGCCAATTTAAAAGTTTTCTGTTGCAATGCTTTTCAAATTTCTGACTTATTGTCTCCATTAATTAGCCTGTGTGAAAGCAGTGAGAGGTAGAATCATTGTTTAGTGAACTATTGTGTGTCTCGTGTATCGCCTCATCAACTACTTCGCCCCCTCCATATCTCACTGACCTGTTTCACTCCCATCTCACTAACAGATTCTTCTCCGTCGTCTCAACTCCACGACCTATTGGTGCAGGAGTCCCGCAAGGCAGTATCCTCTGCCCGGTTCTTTTTCTAGCTTCTATCAATACCGTGCCATCCCACCCCAGGTGTTCTCTGTATCTGTGCCGACGACACGACAATCACCATTAGCGCCACCCGCCAACAAATAGCTGTGGCGGGGACCCAGATCTATGCATACATCCTAACCACCTGGTTCAGCATGTGGAGGCTGGCCGTTAACAGCAGTAAATCTCAAGCATGGTATTCTCCAGACGTCTCCTACAAGATATGTCGGAAATCCGAATATCCGGAGGAGCAGTCCAATGGAGTGCAAGGCCACCTATCTAGGTGTGCGACTTGACACGAAACTCACAATGGAAAGCGCACATTAATGAATTGGCTAACAGAGTCAGCTGGAGGATGGCAATGTTGCATACATTCTATTCCAAATTCTCTATGATCACCTTCTGTATTAAAGTGCTGGTTTATAAGCAGGTGATTCGCCCTGCGTTCGCCTAAGCCTGCCAAGTTTGGGGCATAGGTGCAAAAAAGCATCTGAATCGACTTCAAGTTCTTCAAAACCGGACGCCACAAACTCCGGCTGGTACATACAAACAACAATATACAGAAGGAACTTCGTTTCCTAATCATCAAGGAATACATCGTCAATATATAACAAACTTTTCGATCCCAACTACCGAACTGCTTCAACTTCCTTATTTGAGGACTCGGGCAGTATGATATAGACCCCGGGCCTTGCAGAAAACGCCCCAAACGCGTGCATGTCCCTTGACATTCTCAAAACCCAACTTCCCCTAAAACCCCTCAAAATGAGAATCCACTCGCCCAGATTTATCCCACCGCTAACCACCATCCCCATATGCCAGCGTAGGAATGTCCTGGTATTGCAGTAGCCAGGGGTCCCTCCCCATCAAAAGAGGTAGGCCTCCAGCAGCACACCTAGGATGTGAATTATTGCATAATTCTTTCATAGTGTGAATATATTAATTTACCATCTTCCAAGAAAACATATTTGTATGAGACCGCCACGGGTGGCCGAGGTTAAGGCACGGACTCGTCAGCGGGAGATCTGAGGTTTGAATGCTGCCAGGACCGTCTTCCCTGACAAGTTTTCCCAGGTTTTCCTCAGTCCTCATAAATGGCAAATGCCGGGGAGGTACCCCAAACTTAGGTTTGGAACTCTTCCTCCCTTTAAAAAAAATCCCATTTCATCTCATGAATCATCAGTGTCCACCGCCTGTGGTGCCTCAGTAGTAAAAGTGGGCGTTAAACATCATTAAAATTTTTTATTTATTTGTATGATTATTTACTGTGTTCATCAAACATATGTTTCCAAAAATGTAAAAAGGATTTTTCTTGCTGCTCAGGGCTCTAGCAACGTAACAAAAATGTGCTGGAACCCCGTCATGCTTTGTGATTGCCAGAGGTACTTTGTCTAGAAATCTTGAAGGAACGTTTTACAATGAACTCTATGTGGACATTGCCTGATGCTAATGCGGACCTCCTGACAACCTAAACAAGAGTTAAAGTAGATGCGAATGGATTTTGCAACCTAAATGTACCTAATTTTAATATTATAACTCATAATTCACCCATTTCCGATTATATTATATCTTTTTTTTTTTTGAAAGAAAAATGCCTTTCTGGTTTATACTATGCAGAACTAATTCCTGGAGCTGATACAGGTGTAAGTCATATTCTGCACAGTTGGCCTAAACACCTGTCTGTTTTCTCAGAGGTAATGTAAATGTCATTGTTCCTATTGAAGTAAAAGCGCTGTGCATATCTTTGCTGTTCTGAAATATTTATGATCGTTCCGTTTATTTAGGTAGTTTAAGGCTCCAGCCTGCAGCATGATGCATATTTAGTGTACTGTGTGTTCTCTCTTTGTAACGCTCGAAATTGGGTCAACTCGTACGAGCTACAGGCTATCGCTATACAATGGAAGTTGAGGATGGATAAAGTATAATCCAGAGTACAACAATAGGATACAAGATTTCTGCTTAAGTAAGCAAAATTTGTGGATAAACCGCCATCACCTCTTAAGCAGCTTAGTTTGTTAATCTGCACCACGCTCATACTGGACTTGGGATCCGGATTATTCGTTGCAATTAGGAGCCCTGTTTCCGGATTAGCTCACGAGTATTGAACCTGCGTCGATCAGGTTTGCGTTGTGTGGTGCAACATTTTAAGATTTTTAATTAAGCCAACCCATTATCTTCAAAAGCGTTATTTTCTGAAGGAATGTTCTTTAAAAATCCACTATATTTTATTACAATTTTAGTTTATAAATAAACTAATATATATTTATTTCGGGCCGCCGGCTCTTGACCGCGACACGAGACAATGAAGACTGGGGGGGGGGAGGGTACTGCCCTACAGTAAGCAGGGCATCCAACTTACGAAAGGCTGAAACAATTGATTGACAGTAAGGGAAAGGTTGGACCGGAGGGGTGAGAGCCTTGTGCAATACTATGGCTGCCATCTCTCTATCTCTGAGTGTACTGGCAGAGGAAGGTGGAGGTAAAGTCTAATTTTAATGTTGGACTGAAGAAAGATGCACTTGGCGTTATGAAGGCACACATTTTGCACTTAATTCGGTTGCAGGGATAAGAACCCGCTGTAGACAAAGGGACCTGTTTGGGGCAAGTCTCCTACGAAAGACGTTTTTTACATTTAGTGATGACGTAAATATATATAAAAATGTAGGTTGGAATCTTAAACTGGAGTAGATTATTATCCTATTTTTATTGTTACGAACAGTATTTCTAATCCACTTACCGAAGTGGGCTGCTTGTAGTTTGCTTGCTACTTTTTGTTCTAATATCGTCCTCTTTGAGTACATGTAAAACACGATTTCCAGTATTTTCTCGTATTTGAATCCCCAATTTTTGCACATAAAGTTTGAGATCCTTACTTCTATCTGAATTGTTGGTTCGGAATAGCTCCAGAACACTCAGCGATGTCTTGAGGTCAGAAATAGTATACCATTAGACGAGAGGACTTAGCATTATTCTATGTTCAACACAGTGGCACAGCGGGGCTTTTCGTGAAAGGTAGACTGAAGCTTGGGACATCGAAATTAATGATAATTAGAATTTATGCTAAATGGCTTTGTAATGTTAAATTCAATTGTTTTATTGCCTAAAAGTATGCCATTGTAACATCAGCAATGTAAGCCATAATTAAATTGCATGCAATATTAAAAAAAATGTTCCATGACTAGGACTTAGATCTGTTGTATGTGAAACCAGCCCTCCGCTCCGTTTTATGTGCATATACAGCAGATAATCTTGACGTTTCACTGGCTATTTACCGACCCTGTCTCTATAATCCTAATGAACTAACTAGGCATACCGCTGCCCAAGAAATAGAGGGAAAGTAATTTACATTGCTAGAATTCTTAAAAATATAATTGAGGAACTTTAGGGATGGTTAAAATATTAATTATTATACATTGCATTTACTGTTTAAATAGAATAATCGCATAATTCTATATTATTACAGCTAAAAATAGCTAAATATTATATTCCGTACGCTGTTTCTGCTAATCCCAGTCTAACGTACACATTGCTTTGTAGATTTCTGCGATGAGTGCTCAAAACGTTCCAAAACCACAGCCGAGAACGTGGGACTTGCTGCACGAGGTCTCCCAGATCTGCCTTTGTGAACATCGCATACGGTACCATGAGTCTCAAATTTGTCTCGAATTGTTACTCCCTTTGGCAGTTCTGTTCTGTACACACGTCTCCATTACCTTTGAACTTCAACAACATTCTCGGTTTTCCAATACCACTTCAAAATTGCTTTCAGCTGTTCAAACGATAATCTCCTTTTGTTGTAGAAAAGCTAGAATAATGTACATATGATACATATCTGTTTACAGAACACCATACAATAATCTTGGCTTCATTTGTTCATTGTTGATTTATCTGTCACGTAGTAACGCTATCATAATGTATGTGAGTCGCATCTGTTTGTGAAAGTGTGTATACATTTTTTGGCACCCTCTGTATATAATATTGCCTGGGGAATCTCAAAACTATTCATTCTTTGAACATACGCTCTCACTGGTTTTCTTTATTTCACCTGTTATGTTCTTCCAGTTGCTCTCTTAAGTATATGTTTCTTAGGTTAGCTCGTTATCTCATTTGTGGAGCCTCCAATCTGGATTTTTCTTTCTTCCTATTACCCATGTTTCACAGATATATTTTAGAGCCTTTTTTCTACTATTTATGTTTAATACAGGAATAAGCACACATGTTCTGATAATTAATGATATGTGTCATCAATATAAATGAATTATCCACTGTGCCGCTGGTTGAAAGCGATGATAGCTCACTTATTTAAAGAGCATAATGAACGCAATTTTGATTAATCAGAGGGTATTGCATCTGCCTACGGCAGAGGAAGGAATTATCGTTGTTTAGAACAATGATGTTACAGTGCACTAGCTTCATAGCATCAAGCTGCTAGTGAGGAGGAAGGGAAGGTTCTATCTGCTTATCCTAAACCGTAACTGGTGATAATTTTATTTTGTTTATGTCCAGTTACAATTCAACATGTTAAAGTTGTTCCTGTGTTTGTGCCCACTGCTGGCATTAGTTTACAGACACGTTAGCGTTTGTCCCCTGCGTATTGCATCTGCCTACGGCAGAGGAAGGAATTATCGTTGTTTAGAACAATGATGTTACAGTGCACTAGCTTCATAGCATCAAGCTGCTAGTGAGGAGGAAGGGAAGGTTCTATCTGCTTATCCTAAACCGTAACTGGTGATAATTTTATTCTGTTTATATCCAGTTACAATTCAACTTGTTAAAGTTGTTCCTGTGTTTGTGCTTACTCCTGGCATTAGTTTACAGATATGTTAGCGTTTGTCCCTTGCGATCGGAGGTGCAGGAGAAGGCGCCAGTAGGAGCTGATTTAAGCAGCCAAATCGAGCAATACACTATTTAGAAAGCCTTAAAGGCAATATACATAATTACTGGAGCCGAGTCTTATTATATACATATTTTATGCAAATACATTTTTCATTTAATCTTCCATGAATACATAAATCTGAGTTAATCTTTGATTTTGCTATTATTTATCCTGAATAAGTTTTAATTTATTCTGTTACTAATAAGTACGATATATTTATGAATCAATTGGTATTGCATTACATGTGGAATGTTCGCCATAGGTAAATAGAATAGATAATGCCGTTATCAAACTTACTGACACCCTCGTTACTCCCCGTTTGCTGTCTGTATATTTCATAATATGTTAAGTGTGTGAATCCAAGTACAGACCGCTATGTTGAAAACATGCCCAGTTAAATTGCGTCCTCAACAATTCGTAAATGAATTTTACCACGGTCAATAAAGTTTTGTTTTGCCAACCATGTGGTAAAACAGTAAGTGCAGACCAGCATTCACAAGTCATTGATGATATCGTTTGCTGCAAATGCTCTCAAAAAATAAAACGATTGTGAGGTTATTCAATGAAACTATGCATAAGACATGGTCAAATGGTATAAAATACCACAATGTGCTACTCTTTCTCACAGATGTGAACCATATATGATAAAACCATGGCAAGCCCTTTTCGTGGGTTTTCCAAAAATGATTCATGTCACTTGTGTAGTTAATTCTCTTCATAGATTACGTGAATGTGTCAGACTCCTATATCCCAACGTGGACAGACTTGTATCAAATGGGGGAAAAAAATCATCTTAAATCAGCATTGAGGATTGATCTCTTCAGAGGGGGGGGGGGAATCTCCCTCATCCCCCTGCCCTGAGGCACGTGGTTTTGTTCATGCAAAAAGTTTTGAAAAAGTTGGACAAAAATGATGGCGACATCTATTGAAATAGTTCAGGGTTTATGGAAAGATGGCAAATTAAAAAATGATTTGGCGTTCGTATTTACAATTTTTGTGACCCCATACAAAAACTAGAAACTTTAACAAATCTGTTGAGTGAAACACTTAAGGAGGTATGGGTGTTAAAATGAAAATTAATTGGTTATCAGGCCCAAAAGTACTACAAGACAAATTTACAAATTTCTTTGAGAAAAACAATGGTTTTCAAAAGTGTGTAAAGTGGCTCAAGTCATAGAGGGTAAACCAGTAGGTGATTTAGGGTGTGTGAGTGTGACATCCATTTGTTCAAATATGCTCGTTTGTGATGTGCAAGGATTATTTTCACAATATTAGGCGCTATTTAGGGACATTCGGCCTGCATTCATGATGGACAATTTGGAGAATACTTGTGTCAACTGCAATTTTAAGGGAAAATGCTATCCATCTACTATTACAATAATAAATGAACATTTTCTCTTATTTCTGTGAGTTTAAACAAAACATTTGAACATTTTAGGAAATATTTTCTTTTTTTAGCACAAAAAATAACTTTAATAACTTTTTTTACCTCATAAAAACCTGCTCCCAAATAAATTATATACTGCGTTTACAAATATTACAGTTATTGACAGGGTGAAAGGCAAATTGTACCGCATGGTGAGAAATGTGCAAGACAGCGGTAATGTGATGTCAACAATGGAGCGACAACAATGCTTAGTTCCAGCAAGTCAACTTACAACTTTGTTTATACATCTCATAGAAAGTTTTACACGAGATTCAAAACTGTAGTAGGTTTAAAAGTAGAACAGGAAAGCGGATGTGTGTTTGTTTGGCCTTGCGCTTATCTGTTCGTGTTTTTATTAACTTTAACCTTTTTTCTTTGTGCTGCGAACTGTTAATGCGTTAGAAAAGATGGTGTCACGGGAAACAGATGCGAATGAAGAGGAGGTTAAAGTGCAAAGGTTGAAACCTGGTGCGGGGTCAAGAGGAAACTGCTAGAAGAGGAAAATTTAATTCGGAGTAAAGCCGGAAAAGAGGAGAGCTGCGCGATAAGTTATTCGATCGGCCTCAAAACGTTGTATTCTCTGTAGAAACAGTTCTTATTTCAAAATACTCCAAAGAGGAACGTTATTTAATTCGGAAAATTACTTACTTTGTTAGTTTTTATATTACCACCCGAGAATCTGGTTTAAAACTCAAGTTGTATAAAGCTAGGCATTTTTAGAGAAATTGTCTAGATTTGACTCAAGCATTTCATTGGTGTATTCAAACCATTCAATCAACTTATTCACTTAGAACATATTTCCAGATATAGTTGCAAAAACAGAAAATTGAGTAACTGTTAATTGGAGAGGAAAAAATATATTAAAATGCTTTTGTTTTAAGGGAAAACTGTTACTAAAAACTAAAGAAAAAGGTTTTTTCATTAATAGTGCAGAAATAATTTATAATAATTTAATGCTCTTATGATGTACTAAAATACTGCAAAATATACAACGTGAAGAAGATAAAATCTAGTAACATCATTATTGTAATATGTAACATTCAGTTACACACTGCTGACCTTCAGTGTTATACTAAAATGCATGTATCGGTTACCAAAGTCAGTAAATATTTGTTCCATTTCTGTTAAATTGACAAAATATGGCATTTTTGTTACAAGGGATCGTTCATCTAGTAACGTTATATTATGCAAAGTGTTAAATAAGAATTGTTGCCTGCAGATTTATTAACATTTCAATATTAAACACTACAGTAAAATTTACTTCATTAATACAATGTCGTTAAACATCCCACACCAATAGCCTGCGAGAAGAGTTATTAAGACAAGCGACAGGTATTAACTTTGGCCCAGTGCAAAATGTGCTCAGTTGCGGACGAAGGCAAAAACAGCTCGGTATCATATAAACACTTGAGAGAATTTACCACAGTTTATTGAAATGCGAAGAACAATTATTACTTAAGCAAATCATTTATACTTATAAGCACTAGAAGAGAAAAAAAATTGGAGGAATATCTGTCACACTGTAGGCTGTAGAGGGATTTCAAGAAATTACGGAAGCAGAAGTTGTAAATGAACATTAAAAACGTAACGATATGTATGACTGCAGAACACCGCACCGCCTCGAACACTTTCTATGACTAGGGCTGGGATAACACAACTTTGGATATGGTAAACTCAGCATATATTTTAAATTACCACATAAATACCAAAAAAAAAAAAAAAAAAGTTTAGAGATGAACGTAAATAAATAGTTTTATAAAAAGCATAAAATTCAGTTTTAATTAACTAATAAAATACAATTTTAGACAAATTTTTGCAGGCACAGGATTACCGTTTGCTTTATGTTTCATATAATGTGATAGGCTCAGCATATTTCCTAACACAGTTGATATAAACATCCGATTGCGTGTTTTTTTAATTAGAATTATGTTATACCTGTCATGGACTCCTCTGTTTATATTTTCAAGACGCTTCACTTTTTTTATATGGAGGAAGTTTTGTATACATCTTTCTCTAACCTACTTCTTTTTCTCCATGCCAGACGATATAGTGTTTGGACTCCAAAATGTGATGATGTTAACATTGGAGCGTGCACTTTGAAATGATTTTTTTTTCTCTTAACTGTGGCTTAATGTGAATTCATAATTAATGAACACCATCTCAGATCATTGTAGTATTTGCAGAATGACACCGTTGATGCATATCAAAGATAGATCGCTGGTGTAAGAGAGCCGTTATGTTCTGCCACTAACAGTATTTGAGCTCTGAGCTGAGAGCACTCAGTTGCAATTAATTTTTGGTTTAGCGAGATGATAGTTTTCACATTTACCTTTCTTATTGTATTTTTAAGCGATCCTCAAAAGGAAAAACAGCCCCACATTATCGTTTTAGCAGTATTTTCTAGAATTAAAGGATATACATATTCTTTATATATGTAGGTGTTCAAAAACTTATGTCAAAACTTTGGGTGGCATAGAGAGGGTGCAAACAAGCTCTATAAACATGGATCCAGAAATGCTTTATTTCCTTGTTAGAGCCCTTTGTATGCAACGGTGTGATGTTGTGATGTGCAAACTTGAATGCCAGCATAGCTAACTGTGGCAACAATCCCACAACAAAACAATTGCTTAATATGTACAGCAGGTGTTTTTAACTGTTTTGTATCACGTAGTCCGCTTGTTATAGTTGGACATAGCACCGAGCACGTAGTGTCTGTTCTGTGTATTTACGGATCTCATTACAGATACAGTAAAAAGCATTCAACAAGGCTGCCAGACACTCCATGAATACATTAGCGCACCAGGGGGAATATTTTATATGATTTTCTGTTTCACACAGTTCTGTTATTGAATATTTTGTTATGTGAAACAGGTGTAGAAAAAGGATTCTTAAGAAGGAAATAAAGCAATTCGGGACTCATGTTCTTTCTTTCTTTCTTTCTTTCTTTCTTTCTTTCTTTCTTTCTTCTTCTTCTTCTTCTTCTTCTTCCTGTATACGTGAGAAAAGTTTCACCAAAGTTTTGCCACACCATTTTGTTACTCCTGTATGTACGTATATAAATATGTTTGTTTCGAGAAGTATTTGAAAAAAAATAGTGAATTACGCAGCATGTGTAACATTTTAAATGTGTTGGACGGTCAACAAGAAAAGGATATTCCTGCAAGTGTGAGTAAAAAGCCCAGGCATAAATTTGCTAGATTGACTTCTTGTGACGTGGAGCGGTTTTTCCTAGTATAAGTCAATATCCGCGACAATTGTGTTCATTTACTTGTGAAGATGAATCTCATTGTATACTGCGATTCTTCAGCAATTGGGAGGCATAGCATAAAATGTATTAGTGGGCACAGTCTGGCGATCAGAAGAATGCAAGTGCAAGGGGGCTTATCTGCACACGTACGATGTATGTGGGATATCCATGCTAGCTCATGAACGAGGACATCTTCGCACGCCCGCTGGACTTTTAACCATGGGCGAATTTTGATCGGTATGTACATGAGAAGAGTAAAATATGTTCTTCTCGCTTGCCTTCATCTAATTATATTGCCAATCTGCGATTTTGTCACACATTTCAAGCATTTTTATCAAAAGAGTGTTTTCCAGATATTTAAACATAAATGCTGATTACTATGCACTATGAAATAAAAACTAATATCATGTGCACTTATTATTGATAAAAATTGTACGAATAAAAAATGCAAGAACTTGCTCATCGACGGAGACGGCGTTGACTCCGCGTTGCTTGCCTTCAACTATGGACTCTTATTATTAATTTCACATCTTGGGGTGTGCGGAGATCATTGAAATATGTTAATCATCTCATTTCTCAATTGTAAGATTACGGCTATTTAGAAGTCATGGCAGTATGTTGATAATTTTTTGTAATCCACTTTCTGGTTTGCGCAGGCACAAGCATAATGTATTTTTAATATTGCGACAATATTCAAAAAGGAAAGAAAAAGTAATAAAGCAGTGTCAATGAAAAGAAAATATATATTCACTGCTTTGGCTGTAGAGTATGTCGTGGAAAATGCAGTAAACGTTTTAAAATTGTGGATAGTAAATTTTATTGCGAAATTCGCCGAACTTCTAAAGCAAATAGAAAGGAAGTGCATTCTCAAATCATCAATATTTTCTGTAGATGACTGACCTTTTCTTCTTCGCATGTAGTTCTCCATGTGAACAGTCGAGTTAAACCTTGTAGAAAGTTACTGGTTTCCAATCCTCTTCTGAGCATTTTGTATGCTCCTTAGCCCAATTAAATCCTATGGTTTTTCTGTGGCTTCTTTCTGGAATGATGGCCTTTAATATCTGCATCTTGCCTGCTTTTAAGGTCAACAAGAAGATATGCTGGTTTTGAAAGCTTAACCGATTTAGTACTGTTTTGTGTGAATGTAAAAATGCCTTTCCTTCAGTCGGTCCTTGTGGTGCAGTGGTAACCATACTTGCCTTCTAAACCCAAGATCGCGGGTTCGAACCCGGCCAGGGCCGATGGATTTTTTCGGGCATAAAAATCCTAAGTATGGTTTCCTTCGGAAGGGAAGTAAAGCCGTGGGTCACGTGTCGTACATTTACGGCACGAAAAAGAACCTCAAGCCTGAAAGAGAGGCCTCTGAGCAAAATTTGTCGCCCGTTTCACGCCCTGAATTGAATGGGACGCTGATGACCTGAAATGTTAAAGAGCGTCCGTAATCAATCAATCAAACCTTTCCTTCAAGGTCCATTTTTCCTATTGACGATTCCTGTTGTAGGGAGTTTGGTTAGTGTTCGGGACACAGGGGATTGATGAAAAGCAATCTTTACTCAGTGTAACAATCATGCTCTTTTAGCGTGGCCTTAACTGTTACATTACGAGATCTTTCCTCAAAATCACACAAACTAAATTTGCGGGTTGAGCAAAGGAACCAGCACTAGAGGAAGATGTAATGCTCACTAAAAGAAATACTAGCTAATTTGCTATGTAGAAAAATGACGCAACACTGCACATTTAAACATCGTAGATGCAGTAAAATATATTTGTGTTACGAATACCGGATTTTCTAGATCGTTTTAAGCACTATTGTAAGTTTCAAATTATTGTCTGTCGAAACGGTTCACAGTTTTCTAAAGGGGAGTTGCTCAGAAAGAAAGTCTCAATATTGGTCACAGACATATTCAGAATTTTGTACCAGCAGGATCCGATAGCTTCTCAACTAACGGTGTCATGTGTTTATTTTGCTAAATTCCCTATCAGCCGCAAAAAAAAAAATATTTGTTATGTCAAGTTTTTCGATCAATAGCGTTAGTGAAACTTCAGCTAACACGGTTAGTCTGGAGCGTATCGGGACGTTTAATATTAGAAACAAAAAATCTTCATATCTGGTACAAAGTACACAGTTCCCTTCGTAGTTCATCAGTCACCTACAAGAGTAACTCCAATGTAGTTTCCGTGTCGTGCATTTACGGCACTATAAAGAACCTCAAGCCTGAAAGAAGAGACCTCTGAGCAAAATTTGTCTGCCATTTCACGCCCTGAATTGAGTGGGACGCTGATGACCTGATGTTAAAGAGCGTCCGTAAATAAACCAAATAAAAATAATCCATATATTTTGATGTAAGTTGTGACCTAAATTCTCACTGCAGCAGTAGTAAAGTTCTTTTGAATAGTGTGGTCGCGCTTTTAAATTGCCTTCACTGTAGAGCTGGGGTGTTAAACAGGTAAGATCCCAGCCAAGTTTGCTCAGCACTGACTTTATCCTCTACCTAGCATTGAAGCGCGAGAATAAGACCGACTTTGCTTTCAATATTTTCTTGTTACGTCACTAACTGCGAACCACTATATTTGATTTCGTTCTACGTGTGCACAGTGAAGTTCTGTTCTGATTATTCAACTGTAATATGACATTTTCTCACATCATAATAAGTTCGCAACGGAGCATAGATCGACTGACCCTGCTCACGACGTATACGATTTCATGACAATACCTCAGCATCATTGGGTTTCTTCGTGTAGATCAAACGCATATTCCTTCTTCTCCATGACTTTGCTCAATTTCTATGATCCTTAAGATGCCTCTTTATAGTTTTCATACGCTGGGCATATGTGTATGTTACAACAAATATTTATGTACGATTCATATGTGAAAACTAAATCTTGCAGGGAGGTTAGAAGGCAGTTTTTAACGGAGTTTCCAGATTTTCCTATTTCTCTGCAAAAACTTGCAAGCTATTTAGGAAAACCGGATTTATTCCCGATAAGAAGCAAAGGGTAAGACGACGTGTACTTACTGAGAGGTTAGAACATCCTCAAAAACTCTCCGACGGCTTGCATAGGAAAGCGAAAGTTCAGTGTGGTCAGCGTGGTGGGCTACCAAGCGTTTAAAATTGATAATGTCCACGAATTACTGCCATGAGCTCTAATTGTAAAACGTTCATGAAAATTTTCATAAGCAATGCCAAAAATGTTAAATGGAGGGGAACAGTATCTCCTTTCATAAGATAGGTACTAATTTTCGTTAGCACACAAAGCCACAAGTCTAATGGAGCTTCTTCTCGAGAACAGACCAATCTAGATGAAGCGACTAATGCCACTCTCTGCTGATGTACAGACAGGGTCTCTCATTGTGATTGTGACACCGTTACAGTACATAAACTCACTTAACCTCTGCCTTATTGCGAAGTGTGATTCAGCTGTGGGAAGTTACATAAGCCAAATGTTGGAATTTCCGCTGACTTTCCTGTTGATTGAGACATTCGTTTATATAAATTAACATTAATAATAAAAGTAGATAAGGATAAAACACTTCGATAAAGTCACACTTGAAATTGCTGTATTTCGAAGAACTTCAGTAGTTTGAAATATAATCTAGACAAGTCTTGTCTTGTCTAGCTTCTTGCCATAGAAGAACTCCAATAGTTCCAAATATAGCAATTTCAAGTGTGACTTTATCTGTTTTCTCCTTATCTACTTTTATTATTACTGTTAATTTGTTACATTGTTAATAGTGTTATTTTATTATTATTTTTCCTTTATATATATATATATATATACCAGGACTTTTATTAAGGGAACCGTATTGAAAACGATATATACTACACTGTGAAATATCGCGAACTATTGGATAGACCTTGTTGAAGTTTTACATTATATATAAATCATAATGTGTGCTATCTCCCGGCATTTGCCATTTATGAGGACTGAGGAAAACCTGGAAAAAACATCAGTCGGGGAGAACGGTCCTGATGGGATACGAACCCCAGACCTCTCGCTCACGAGTCCGCGCCTTAACGACCTCGGCCACCCGTGGCGGTTTAATAAAGATGCCTACATATTAACTGTTAAAGAAAATCCGTGCAAATGTTGAACACAAATGCATACTTCTTTTCTACGGGAATATTCTGTAATTCACGAAACTAGAAAATAATGATAAACTGCTCGTGTTTGTTCACTGATACCCCCAGTTTCACAAGCAGTACAAGTTTACGAAACACTACATAATATCAAACATAAACGATCTTTAATTGTGTTTTCTTCGTGCGATATTGGCTTCAAGTTTACAGGAGCCAGGTGTTTTAAGCCTCTAAACTTTCCCGTCTGAATTAGCTCCGAATTAGCCTCCAGGCAGCACTCGTATATAGCAATGATTACGATCATAAATTCAAGTGGGGTAGGTATGCTCGCAGCACCATCTAGGCTGACTTGAGTTTCACCCTGCTTGGCGTTATAACTAACCGTGCCAGACCTGGGACTTTTCATTTGTACTTTCAACAGCAATTACTGTCTTAGAATAACAATTCAATGTTTTTTTACCGTTTAAGTAAATATTTATTAGAATTGTAAAGTCTGAATCACCAAAGTCTGAAACACGAAATGAACTGAAGTGGAATCTGCAAAAAGAGAGTTTCTGAACGTTATACCTAAATTCTCAAACGGAATTTAGCAAGTAAACTTAATAGCATATCACAGACACAAAAACCTGGGGGCTTCTACCCCCTTTAGGCCACCTAGAAATTGTATGAATGGAGGGGCTTTATTATAGTGTACTATTATTGTAATGAATTTCGTTTTTGAAACAGATCATACTCTCTCTCGGATAAGAAATGTCAGTCCAGCAACAATGCTCAGTCATGCTGTAAGAACAACCGGCGTATCAAAGAGAGCCCGACAGTTGACCAAGCATTCGCAGTTTGCACATGTGAATTTCATAACTACACTAAGGTAAAAATAATATTTAAATAACATCTGAGGCTACTTTAATTAATAAATAAAGATTAAATTATTAAATTGTTTACTCTCACTTCCACGCTGGTTTTACTCGTATACACTAAGCATGTACTGAAAGAGATTGCAGAGATGTGACAATGTAACTTTGAAACACTTCATTCCTACGCGTATCATATACTTGACGCTAAAAAGAGACGAAAAATTCGCTACTGCAGGAATGTCGCTGCTGCAGGGAATGTTGCTGCTTGTGCTCCTCTGTACTACTCTGCTCAAGGCATGGAGCCCCCCTAGGAAACCCTCTCTCCATGCCTTGAGCAGAGTAGTACAGAGGAGCACAAGCAGCAACATTCCCTGCAGTAGCGAATTTTTCCACATATTCCCCCCTACCTAGCGCCGGAGCATTGAGAGAAAAGAAGAATGGGTTTCCTAGGGGGAGGCCAGTTCCGAGCGACAGCGGAGAAAGAGGGAACGTATTAGCTAGATAATACCACCTGAATTTTAACAACGTAATAGCGTAGATGGTAAAGGCACTGAGCTGGGCGTATGGAAGTTATAACTCGGGTTCATATCCCATTTTTTTTTTTTTTTTTTTTTTTGGCACCAGTTAGGAGATTTGCGACAATTACAAATGTTTTACTCCTGAATTAGTTGCGAATTGGAATTAGAGCTTCTAGGATTTTCCCGAGGTTAGCCTTAGGTTAGTGTGTGTGTATATGAATTAGTTGCGAATTGGAAAAGATATTTTTAACTTGCTCACATATTCAATCTCATTTAAAATCGCCATTCTGACTTCATAAACCTTATCTTACTCCTTAATTAGTTGCGAATTGGAAGTACAGCAGTTCGTCACTTCAAAATGCAATAACCATTCCCTTTTTCTCTCAATGCTCCGGCACATTACCTACATATCACGTAGCGTTTGAACAAACTAAATGGAAGCCTTTCAAGATTCTGTTACCTTGCTCACATATTCCCCCCTAGGAAACCCTCTCTCCATGTCTTGAGCAGAGTAGTACAGAGGAGCACAAGCAGCAACATTCCCTGCAGCAGCGAATTTTTCGTCTCTTTTTAACGTCAAGTTATCATATCACGTAACAAAATTAAACAGTTCCAGTGAATCGACCGGGTGGCCGAGATTGTTTAGGCATGGGCTCGTGTGCTGGAGGTCTGGGATTCGATTCCCGCCGGGACCAACGTTCCTGACAGGTTTTCTCCAAGTTTTCTTCAGTCCTCATAAAGGCCATATGTCGGGAAGTTACCCTGAATTTAGATATTGAACGCTTTCTTCCTTAAATCATTTTCCAATTGAGCGTTTTTTTCAAAAGTCGATTAATGCAGAAAAATTGGAAATTAAGTTCTACTTTGTAACGACATAATTTGACATACCACATCGTCCTGCAAATAGAATTTTGCAATCAAAAAAAAAAAGAGGACAAATATTGTGTATAGAAGCAGACCAATTCACAGCGCTTTAACAAAAACCTACATATGCAATCAGAGAGTTGAAGCAAAGGGTGATCAATGCAATAAATTCTTTTTGTTTCATGCCGAGCAGTTGGCAATAATAGAAGTGCGCGTAGTTTATGCTATGTTGCTCATTGTTGTAACAATGGTTCTTCTTTGATTGGCTGCTTTTAATCCCGCAACCAGACTTCATTGTCGTCAACATATTCCCGGGTTACTTTTAGAGAAGTTATCAATGGTGCTGTTGTGATTGTAAGAGGAAAGATTTCAGTTAAATCACAACGGAAAGTTATTTGAGTGACTCTGTACGGGTAAAAGAATGTTCGGGTGGCAGAAAATCTAGAGACAAGAAGGGTGTCACTCTGATTGCCGAATAAGATATCAATGAGATCGTACATTGACTAAACGGCGCTTGCTCTATTTAATTTGTGATGAAGTTTATAATGGTTGAAATTGATACAAAGTCCATATAAAATTAGATTTAAATTAAATTGGATTTCGTTAATGGCAAAAGACTCCAAATTTCAAATTGTCATCGACATTCAGTCGATTGTTAGCAATCAGTTAACAAGAGCAATTATAACCATTTACCAGAGTTACCTGCATTCAAAAAATAGCAGTATGTTAAGTTGAAAAAACTTGAATAATGCGAGTTCTTAATTTTTTTTCAAAGGTGTAATAATTTGAATTATTGCAATGTGTTTTGACTGATAGCTCTAATTTTAATTTCAGTTTTCAACTATTGAGCCCATCTTCCTAATGGTTTCTGAGTGTCGGCGCTCCTATAGCATATTTACATGTATTCAAAGAATAGTTTAAAATGTTTGCTACTTTTAATAACAGATATTGCCCATTTCAAAGTAAACAAAATCAGAGCGTTCATGCATGGAGTAAAGTTGAAGTTTATGGGACGGTCTTTAAAATGTATTTCCATTAAATTTTGATGCTGCGTAATTCTCGGCGCATGGCTTGCATCTGTCTTTTTGAAGCACCTGTTAATTGGATCTAGCGAGTGGGAAGAGTTTTTGAGCTGACTGCTGAAGGTTAATATCGGCCACTTCAAACTCTGATTAAAAACGTACAGTCGTCGAGTTTCAGCAATTCGTCCAGAATGCCTCATGTTCCAAATCATCTCCACGTTTCATTAGTACTAATTAATTTTCGTTATTATAAATGCATGAAATATAATTACTAAAATGAAAGTTTTGTTTCCATATTGTTTTGATACATGAAAGCTATTCACCTCAAGTATTGCGGTTCTTTACTGATATATTTACTCGACTTTTGGAAGCCGTTTTGCAAAAATGTGAACAATAATGCACATTTTATTTTGCAGTTTTTACTCTGTTTCGTCTATAGATAATGTTTTAAAAAATTTAAAAAGTTCCTTGCATGTTCAATCATTCCAATTTATTAGAAAGCATGCACCAAGCTGAAGGTGGAGCCAATATCAATATAGTACGTTTTTCTTGCACTTTTAATTTCAGATGCTAATCATACCTTTCAGAAAGCGTCAAATTTCCTCAGCCTGATAAATCATTAAGGAAATGTTCGCGATACCACCTATCCTTACACTTAAGGGCACCGAAATATGTTATGTCCTTCCTTGACGAAAGCAAAGAAGTTATAATTCTTTTCTTGTAGGGCAACAAAGCGCTTTAAGACATGACCTCACTTTTCTATTTATACTGCTATCGCCCCTTATGTTTTACACGATTGCAAAATAACTGTAAAGGAGTTTCCGGGACATTTTCTTTCTGGTATATTAATTTTTCTTACATGCCTCATGAAAGAATCGGAAAAGTAGATGCTTAGCTTAGGCCTTCGCCGTTTTACTATGACATTGCAGTATAGACATGCAGAAGTATTCCATCTCAGTTTCTAGAAGCCATTGTTTCCTACCATTAGTGAGAAAAAGCCTTGAGGGAACTTGAATAAACCGCGTAGGCTGTTATCAGAAACAGATTGCAGATGGCAGCCTGTGATCTACATTTGCGTCCCTTTCATATCGAAGTGCCTTTGAGCCTGGAAGCTGGGTTTCGGCACTTTACCGTCGTTGGGTATGCGAGCGTTATTAATGAAACGTTGTTATTTAAATAAGATTTTGCTAAGAGCTGATGGAAATTTCCGTGACGGGTGCGTGGGTTGGGGTGAACCGTAATAAAGACACGTCAGGCCCTATCCCTATGGCAGCCCGTCTAAAGTGCTGGTAATTAATTTGAGGCAAGCGGAATACGCACCCACTTAGCATGCCTCCTAATAGCTCCTCCTGTTCGATACCTTTGTTAATGTTTGCGAACACAACAAATGTTCCTTATTACTGTTAAGTGCACCATAAGAATACGCCCTTGCTCTGCCATGTTGTAGTTTATAATGCTCTAGTTAGCTTTACTTTCAAGTTAATTTGCATCAGTAAACATAGACAGTATTAGCTGTGCAGAATATGATTTTCTTCTTATTCTCAAAGTTTCGAGAATTAACAATATTACTTTTTTGATAGAAGCATCTGGAAGTTTGGGTGAGCTTCGACAATATGTCGGTTAAGCAATTTTGGCGTAATAAACTTGAATGAATGAAACGGAAACATTTTTTTGATGTGGTCTTCTACCACTTGGAAAGTTGCAACATGTTGTGATTCTATTAGAAAAATTAATCCAACTTTTTAATTTGTTAAGCTGAGCTTCGTCTCCCATGGAGTAAGCTGCCCCTTTATTGATGAACCTCCAAATGGCCTTTGAGCTTCAGAAAGTAGTTTTGGTACTCGTTGTTTGGGATTGTACGAAGTCTTGTCGCAGGCGTCGAGTCCGGAAAGTAGACCGACATGTTTTTCTCGCAAAAGTCGTTAGCAAGCAGTGATGAAGGCAGTAGTGCATTATTGCATGAGTTCTCTCTCCACAGTCCAACTTTCTTCTCACGTTATCTTCTTCTCACAACTTACTAATCGGAAGTTGACCCTCCGGAAGAAATTTGATGGTTAACCACGCTCTAAATGTCGAAGAAAATCGTCAACCGCACTTTGACATTTTTTTCTGACTTGACGAGCTTTCTTTCTTTTTCATTTTTTTTTTTTTTTTTTTTTTTTTTTTTCCCTCATTTTGGGTATTAGTGAAGATTTTCCAACCCATTGGAATGAAGATGTGTGGTTTCAACAAAGTAACTAGAGACCCAGGTTTCATCACAATGGGTATTCCATTCATAAAAGACACGATGTGGTTGTCTTTGTGTTCTGGTGTCAACAGCCAAGCTTTTCTATCAGAATTTCATGATGCGATCCAACCGAAATGTTATATTCTTCGCATGGTGTCTATTTCCATGCATGATCTCATTAATTCTGGCTGCATGGGCGTTGTCAGTTGACGTTGACGTCAATGGGCTTCCGGAATAGGTCATCAATTACGGATTCCCGACCACATTTTAGTCTCATAAACCACTGAATTACAGTGTACCGCTTAAATTTCCATAAGCTTCTTTTATCATTCGCTTAAATCTCGGTAAAAATCCGAACTTCCAAATTTTGCACCAAACAAATAACAAAAGCGGTTAGTAGTACTGATTAGCTCTGACCTTGACCTTTGGTTTCTTGCGCTTCTCCTTTGGAGCCTTTATCTTCGAAAGTCTTTATTATCGAAGGTTTGTGGAATTTACGAGAGAACGGTAATCCCCAGAATTGCTGCCAACAGCAACAACAGACGAAAACGTGACGAGAATACAGTACTAGTTAAGAACATCCATGTGCATTTATGCTTAAATTTGGAATATAGTTGAGCAGCAATAAAAATAATCTTGAATAAAACAGGAAGATTTGCAATCACTGGATGCCCTCAGGAAATTCCAGAAAATTGTGGAAAAGTTTAATGGGGAGGGGTATATTTAGCAAAACTTGAATACACTAACACGATAACCACCGAGCTTATTCTTCCTAGGAAAGCTATCCCCCCCTTTTTCATAAGAAAAGTGAATAAGTGGAGAAATGATTTGCAATTTCATCTCTGCTTGTGACCGTAATGGACAGTTCTTGAGGGTGAACCACTGCAAATGCCTGACCCAGGTTTACTAACGGAGAGAGAAGCGTGCACAGGAGAAAACGGCATGTTTGCAATGTCTGAGATAGAGAAACCTTTCTAAGCATTCTCCTTGACATTGTGTATAAGGCTCCGTGATTTGCTTATGTTGTTTCAATAAAAATGCCAGTGTTGAGTGAGCAGAAGTATTTTCACGGTACAACTAAAAGCACCTTGGTCCGGTTCTTGATCCCGTAAATAGATTTGCTGAATACAATGACAAATTTAGTAGTGACTGGTTTCTGATTTTCTAGAACAACAAACACTTGTTGAAAGTCGGAGGCGATTATTTTTCCAGCACTCCTTTTCCTTTTGATATTCACTTGTGGCCGCTCAGTAAGAAAGACCCAAATGGAAGAATCTCCATTATTCAATCTACTGTCTCGTAAACCCAAGATCGCGGTTCAAACCCGGCCAGTACCGATGGATTTTTTCGGGTAAAAATCCTAAGTGTGGCTTCCTTCGGAAGGGAAGTAAAGCCGTGGGTTCCGTGTCGTACATTTACAGCACGATAAAGAACCTCAAGCCTGAAAGAAGAGGCCTCTGAGCAAAATTTGTCGGCCGTTTCACGCCCTGAGTTGAATGGGACGCTGATGACCTGAGATGTTAAAGAGCGTCCATAAATAAACAAATAAATAAATTCTTCAATCTTTGAACATTTTCTTGGCACCGCTCCACCCTTCTCCTTTGATCATTTGTTCTGCGTGAGATGTTTTCTTCGGTCACTATCTCCGTTGACCTGCCACTTCTCTTCTTAAATTCAACAAACCAACGTATTATATAAGCCTGACATACACGCTCAAGCGACTTGTCTACCGCCATGGGTGGCCGAGATCGTTAAGGCGCGGAATCGTGAGCGGGAGGTCTTGGGTTTGAATCCCGTCAAGTGACTTGTCTTATTTAAGCTACTTTGAAATACCATACAAAATCATAGCTTGAAAATGCTCTTTTATACTTTACACTCTAACGTTAGCACCTCGCAAACTTTAGACCATAATTGCGCGGACAATAATAATTAAAAATATTTCTAATTATTCTGACAATAATATAAAAGAATGGATAATTTCTAGCCCAGGGGTGACCTGGCTTTCGTCTCACTATACACACAATAACCCTATTAAACTTTATCTCAGCCCACTACAGTGTTCGCAACATTGAATATGGCGTCTACGTTGGCGTTTGTTCAAATTTATTAAACAAATAGCTTACAGCGTTTGCGGAAAGCTCAGTCAAGACGAGTTCTATACGGTGCTGACGTGAACAGAAATTAGTTCAGGGGCGGCTCCCCAAAGAGGTTGCTGGTTTGCTCTGCCCCCTAAAATTTCAACATTTATTTTCCTATAACTTCTAATTGGTGCATTTTCATGCATAAAAGGGAAAAATGTCTGTGGAGGAATTTGTTTGCAGGGTTTGCAAACCAGTGCCACGGTGAGTTTGTAGGTATTTCAAAGAGGGAGGTGATAGGAAGTGTTCGGAGTCTCTGACCCACAAGAGCCGTTTTGTGCAACATCACTTTTCCTCGCGTACGCTATCAGGGAATCCTCCATTATTGCGTCACAAGGTTAAATGAAATATTTTAAAACGCTACTAGATAGTTGTAGTGAAACAAAATATTAATGGCAGCACAGTATTGTATTTAAATGGGAGAAAACTTGTTATTTCCACTTGGAGCAACATTTGAATTCTCTTGTAAACACGCCAGCAGCATTTTGCTAGTAGTAAGCGGTTTCTGAGTGGCAGGCTATTGAAGTTCGATTTACTTCAATTCATTTTGTGTTAATTGAATGTACAAATTAACACTACACAAACCTTACAGCCTTTTTCTTTGCGATTACTGGAAGATTAATTTGAAATTAAAAGACTGGATAGATTAATTTGAGTCACACTGTTTAATAACAAAGGAAATAAACTTGTTGGTTTCTGTATAGCCAGACTTCGTTCTGCAGATTCCGGTCTACTACCATAAAAACCAAGATAATGATTTTTTTTTGTTGAGTGTGTTTTTATTACTCTCTTTAACTGTTTTATATGTACAGCCGCTTACGCATAGTAATTGAGATTTTAGAAGCTTCAGCCTGTAGCAGTAGTAAATTTGTGCACCCCTTACTTATGCAAGCCTACGTTGTGTTGAGATAACCTGATATACTGCTAATTGTTTCCTTAGAACTCGCAGATATCTGCTTCAGCATGCAGTTGTATCAACACGGGGTTAGGTAAATATATATCAAATGATGCAAGGGAGGAAAGGAGGACTGATTATGTTTATTTGGTGCATCGCGAAGAGGACATTGAACGGCTTCCGCGACAGTGAGATTCAGGCTCACAGGGTGCCAGAAAATGTATACGGACTTTAAACATTGAAAAAACTGAATTAACACAAACAGAAAATGAACTCTAATCATCTTAGACTTTTACAGTTACAACAGTTGCTCAAAATGCTCACCATCGGCGTCGATACACTTCTGAGTATGTTGAACTACTGATTGAGCAACGTTTGCGAAAGTGTCCTCAGTGATTGCAGCACACGCCGTTTCAATTTCTTCCCGAAGTGATGCCAGTGTAGCTGGTTTTCTACGGTATACAGCATCCTTAAGAGTTCCCCATAGGTAGAAGTCCAACGGCGTTAGATCCGGAGAACGCGGTGGAAACTCAATCGGACCTCTTCGTCCCATCCAGTGCCTTGAATGATTGTCATCAAGTACGCAGGTACATCTAGGCGGTTATGTGATGGTGCACCATCCTGTTGGAAGTAAAATTCCTCATTTCCATAGAGTGTATAAATGGCGGGTAAGGCCCATTACTGTTCCTTCAATGGTCTAATTTGACCTCTAGATAGCAACCCACACGAACATTAATTCCAGGTAAATTAACAGCCTTTTCCAAAATAACACGTGGATTGTTTGCACACCAGTAAACACAGTTATGTCGGTTAACAGTTTCGTTCAACTTAAATTGTCCCTCATCGGACAAAACAATTTTCCCTACGAAGGCCTCATGCTCTTGCACTAGAACTGCATTCTCCGATCGAGGTCATCTTCATTTAATGCATGCAAAAGTCTTGGGATGAAAACTTTCAACTTGGCTGTTTTAATAATACGACTTACGCTATCTCTGCTAATCCCAGTCTCAGGTGCACATTGCTTTGTAGATTTCTGCGATGAGTGCTCAAAACGTTCCAAACTATAGCCTGGAACGCGGGCTTGTTGCTCTGCGAGGTCTCCCAGGTCTGCCCTTGTGAACATCGCGTACACAGTCTCAAATTTGTCACGAATACGTGCAACTCGCGTTGGCGGTTCTGTTCTGTACACACGCCTCCATTGCCTTTGAACTTCAACAACATTCTCGGTTTTCCGCTGTTCAAACGATAAGCTTGGCTCCATTTTGTTGTAGCAACGCTATCATAATGTATGTGAGTCACGTGTGTTTACAGAATACCATACCTACACATTACTGTTGTTTTTCGGTTCAACTTTGAAATATAGTAAATAGATATCTACTGTCTAAGTGTGTATACATTATAGGCACCCTGGATATAATGTTTGTAGATCGTAACAGTACAAAATATTGGGATCTTTAATATACTTAAATGGAATATTCCAATAGGAAAACTTTTAATTAAATAGTTACTTGATGTTTAGTGGGGTAGATAAATGCATAGCGGTATTATTATTATTATTATTATTATTATTATTATTATTATTATTATTATAGTTGTTGCATGGCTGGGAATTAAATGGGGATGTTGCACATTTATCGTATATTGAAACAGTAGTGCAGAGAGAAATCGCTTTAAAGTAGGGCTTTCGCTCTATAAGTGTCCTCGGACGCTATAAAGGAGGTTTTAATTTAAAGAGTTACAAAAGAAATAATGAAAGATGTTTGCTCATGCGAACATCCCTGTCCTTCCCTCTTGGTTGCCCTGCTATGTGTAAATACAAAGTATTACCTTCATTTCTCGCTTCCAGATATAGAGCACGTAACTCTCAATGCATATTTCACGATTTGCTAATGAAAGGTTTGTTCCTTACGCTCCCTTGTCATTCTCTAGTCCGGTGTTAGCTTCACTACTGGACGGAGAACTGATAAGGGCATGTGGGGGACACTAGCGACACCTACACGGCGACTGTCTTCTGATGTAGCAGTTCATAGAGGACCTCGCAGCTGCAATTAATTATTCACAAAGTTGTTTAGTAACCTAGTAACGTTGTTGTATTGGTAAAACCGTAAAATATTGACGCTAATATTTAACATTTATACAAGGTAAGTAGGAAAACTCTAGGGAGTTGATAGATTTAAAAACAAGAAAAGTTAATACAAAAAAAAAAAAAAAAAAAGCCCATTTCCCATAATTTTTTAGTTACAGTCATTGTTTGTGGTGTGTAGATAAACAAGCCACGTGTAATGTTCTTCTTTATTCAGGTAGTTGCTGTTGTTTTCTGTTCAAAATCACACGATGACATTTTCCATAGTCGAATAAACAAATCATCTATTGCATTCAAAGGCATAGAGTAAAGTTACACGACAACTAGTGGTCGAAAGAGATTACCCTAATCACCGAATAGCAGACGTGCGTATTGCAATGCAAATGAAAACGCTATGTGGTTCATGCATGATGAGGCACCGCCTGTTTGTTCTCACTCCATTGGATTTTTATTAACATGGTCATTTAAAAGCCATTGTGTATGCGATACCTATTCATAACATGGAAATACTTTGCCAGCGACTTGAAAGATGTCGGCAGAAACCTGGAATATAAGAGAGTAAGGCACTTAATGCAGCGCTTAGAAGCCTGTAAATTTGAGCACTTTCTTTAGAAGTTTTATTAAAAAAAAAAAGCAGTGTAAGTTGTAAATTAAGAGTTGTCATCAAAGATTTGTGAAAGTTATCAGCAATTAAATTACATGGGTGCTGTTTATCATTATGTATACCACAAACAATAATTAAGAAAAAATTCTTCTTGTAAATTTTCTTGCTTTATTTATGCTCTCTGTTAATGCCCCAGAACTTCCCCACGTTTTGTATATCCTAAATTATTTACAGTTTTTTTCTTTCAGTTATTCTCAAGCCATTAAAATAGAACTATTTTATAGGCAAAAAGAGCTGTTTTATATGTAGTTTATAAGCTCGGTGAAAAGTTTAAAAGGTGAGCACACAGGTTTTAATTATTCTGTGGTTGCGGTTTTCATTTGTTTGGCTGTAATGCAGTTGTTTTGTTTAGTAAGCCTTGGAAACAACATGGTTGCATTTTACGGGCCGAAAATCAAATTGCCATAACGTTATAGCACCAGGTTGCAGCTTTTTTTAATTCCAGTGGATTACTTCGTTTGGATTGAACAGAATACGGTATAACAAAATTATAATATATAGTATTAGTCAATTGAGCATCGAATAATTCAAACCCACCGTCTTAAGAAAGAGACTGGTTTCAAGTGATTGTTGATAAATGTGCATGTATTATTGAACAAGGGTTTTATGTATGTAATGAAGGTTTTCGTTTTGATGTGTTCCAAAGTACCCGTAGAGACTTCGTCAGCATTTTACATGTAAACTAGAAAATGTATCACCAACATAACCTATAACCAACCTAAAGGAGAGAGATATACTCCTATTTCTGTCGTCTGGGGGCATTATTGTGTGTAATAACGAATGTGTGGTTAGGTTAGATTGGATTTGTGCAAACCAGACCAATCGTGAACTTATTGCAGAGATAGTGCTCCAGGGGAAAAAAGAGAGAGAGAGAGAGAGAGAGAGAGAGACTTAAAAATGGGTTTTTCTTTGCATTGTCGCTTATATGTTTAGTCCATAATTTTAATTTTCGTGTTAAGACTATTTTCTGTACGATTTTTTCCCCATTTCCGTTATGTATGCTTTCAACACTCATTTCTCTGCTATTCATACATGCACCTTGCTTCCATTTCTCTGCTATTCATACATGCACCTTGCTTGCGTAATAGTTTTCTTTCACTGCAGCAGAATCAGTTAAATATCTCCTTCGCTGCACCACGTTCTACATACTTGAAAGCAAAAGGGCCCAATATCGCATCAGTTCCAGACTTTAATGGTGTTAAATGTCAGGCTGGAAAGCGTTTTTTATATAATTTCGGAATTGTTTGCCATAGTATTTTTTGCACATCGTCGTTTATTACAACATGTAAACATAGAGTATTCTTAGAGGCAAACATTCACGAATTAGTGCATTCTTTCCAGTTGCGTTTGGGAGGTACAAAAAATAAAAATATATTTACTTTTTATTTAATTAAACTTGTATCCCTTTGAAATTTTGGAACTAGAAAGTTCATATATTATGTTGCCCACTATCCTTTCATCTGCATATATATAAAAAGTCGTTTAAACGACTCTCCATTTCATATTTATTTGAATATTTGTACATCTGGTAGCAAAAATATGCTTTCGGCTGATTTCTGGCACTTTCTGGCCCATTATCTTGCACTTTTTGTGTAACTGATTTCCATTTTCTTGTGCGGTTGTACATATTTGCTCAAGGAAGATAACACCGTCATCATTATAGACACACCGCCACGGGTGGCCGAGGTCGTTACGGCACGGACTCGTCTTGGGTTCGAATCCCGCCATGATCGTCCTCCCTGACTAAGGTTTTTTCCAGTTTTTCCTCAGTCATAAATGACAAATGCGGGGGAGGTACCCTAAATTTAGGTTTGGAACGCTTCCTTCCTTTTAAAAAATATCCCAATATATCATTTAATCTCATGTATCATCAGTGTCCACCACCTGTGGTGCTCAGTACTAAAAACGGGCGTTAAACATTATTCAAAAAGAAAGAAAAAAACTATAGACACAAGCAATAAAGAAAAATTTCCACTTACTAAGCAGAATTTCCCCCCGTTTGTTCCTAAAAAAAACATGTCGTAGATGGTAAGACAGGAACACAGGGTAATGGTCTGTCTGAACAGAACTTTTGAAAAGGAAAAGAAGGCGGGGGATATTTTGTTCATATTATTTAGTAGTGGGTTATTGTTCTTACCAAGAAGGGAAGGGATACGCAACTGTTGCGTTTGGAATTCAGAAGAATACAAAAAGGATTTCGTAGTCAGGGTGCAAAAGGGACCTGTTTAATTTTGTTGGAGAAAGGAAATATTGGAATGTATCCACACAGGCCTTGTTGGCTGTTATCAACTTTACTTTTCAAGTTTCTTCTGAACGTGCTCAATTTTGACCGAAAATCTTCACTGCAAATGAAGTTTTGTGCGGGTTTTATTCCTATTTGATTAAAAATCAATAACGTGCAATAAAGCTATACTGATAACATCATGGACAGTCTAGTTTTGGATGCATTGAGTGGCGCCGTGGCCGATAAGTTAGACTTTTCTCTTCCGAGCACATTCCAGTGGTCTTAAATAGGATTTTGGTGAACGAAACTGCGATTGAACAGATTTTCTCATGTTTCTCCCTTGCTCCCATCATTTATCTCCATCTTCATTATTCAGCGTGATGTACGCATTTATAAATGTACTACGTTACTGCCCTCTGTTACCTGTGAGCGGAACTCCAGTGCCTGGCCAGCAAGTGAGTTGGAATTGAAACTCACAGGTTAATATGTATAAAGTTGGAGAATCTATAAAGTGGATGGATGTCTGCTCGTATTTCATGGTTCATCATTGCGCTGGATCCAATTCTTGTCAAAAATCATCGCACGGAATGCCAGTGGCGATTTCTTCACCGTGGGGATGTAATTTAGTCTTTCGGTTTTCAACACTTCCCCCTCTCCCCCATTCTTTTAATTTATCTCTTTTAAAAGGCTAACTCTTGCATGATGGATGTCTTAATTGGTCACCCAATTCCTTGAAATGCTCTAATATTAGGCAATATCTACTTAAACCATTGACGTTCATTTGGGCTTTGCTCTGGTGTCTCTTGTTTTTAGGTACACAGTAAGAAATCCTGCCTTTCCTTCGCTGCCCAACTTACGAAGATTTTCGCATTCTTGTAATCTCGGTATCTCCATCAGTCTTCTTGCCGTTAAATCTAGGCATGTTTTCAAACACTGAAAGGAACAAAATTGTCTCAATTGTCAGGGGCTACCTTCAATCCAGTATTTATTTATTCTATATTAATTATGCATGTTATAATTTTTTCTTGATATATGTTTGACATAAATATTAACACTATACACCAAAGCGCATTTCTTTGTATGGAAAACAGAACGATAAATCAAAGAAAATAATGTACCTATGGAATGTTACAGTTCTTTTTCAAGTAGCATTAAAGAGTATACCAGAGGCCTGAACAAAGTAAACTAGTATATTTAACATTGGAGCGACGGAGGAAGGGGGAATTCGCTTCTTGTATTTTTGTATCACGCCACTAAACACAAACAGCTACATTTTCTTTCGTTACATATGTGCATTATGCCGTTTTGTTCTGATTATTCAACCGCAAAATGTTATTTTCTGACAGTAACTAGTCTAGACCAAAGCATAGATCGACTGACCCTGCTTACACGTATTTCATGACTATTAAGTGCACCCGCGTCATGTTACTCTACTGCTCATTTTCTATGTTTGAAGACCTGATCTTTAGATGCGTGGAGAATAGACATTGGCATAGAAGTCGAATTTTGCACCTTTATCTAGTATATTTAATTCGCTGTCCGGGGCTGCACCATTTCCCCTGCTCGTACCTGAGAAATGAATTCTCTGATTGTACAGATTAGCCAGTAGAATTGATAATTAACGATTCATGTTTTGGATATTGTGTATCGTAAAATATCCAGGCTGTCCGACTTATAGGTTTAACAATTATATTTCAAGGTGAACTAAATTTAATTTAAAAGTTGATATTGTCTGATACAGAAACGTTTGCATTTTATGATACATTTAAGCATTTTCGATATGTGCATTCCGAAGTCCCCAGCAGATGTCCAACTGCTCTCTCTGCAACTAGATATTCAACAAAATTTTGGGTGACTTTGGCAAGAGCTTGATAAATCTTCCATCGCGTAGATCATTCAAAGTGTCCAGTGGTGTACAGTATTTTTGGTCCTTTACAAAACTTCGTTGGTAGAAGTTCGGTAGGGTAAGATCTGGGGAGTGTGGAGGCCAAGCGAGTGTTTTAGCTCATTAGTTCATCGTCCGGAAATCTACTCATTCAAAAATTCTGGACCACTTAGCGGGGTTGGACCCAGTCCTGCTGAAAAATGGTTCCAAGAGGAGGTTAAGGCAGAGCATATCCAAATAATTTGTTCCACATCGCCATCTTTGCATATTATGGTCGTGTACATCTAACAAGCGCCAGGGGGCGGTATTTTTTTTATAGTTTGCCACAAATATAATTGTCATTTATGCAAGGGTTTCCAATAAGAATTGATTAAAAAAGAACGATCTAAACGTTTATTAAACCTACAAACCGGACACACTTTATAAATTGTCTAGGCATTAATTATTACTAATTTAAGGAATAAATGAATGCGTAACTTACTGGAGGTGTTCCCAGGATGCGCGATGGGACTCTCGCTCTGTGACAATGTGCTTCCCCTGCGCGGGTGTCACTCGTCTTTTGTTCCCGCGTAGAGGCTAGCAGTGTCACGGACTCAGGGATTAATTAAACACCTGAGACTGAGGGTCCATGTTTGTGCTAAACGGGAGCTGTAAGTTCTGTAGTGAAACTGTTTTTAGCGTCATAGACGTACTCTTTTTTCGTTGTGTTCATCTTTCAGTCAAAAACGAGATAATGTTCGAAACACTAATACATAAAAAACGAGATTTCGGTAATCAAACTTTTTTGTTTTAAACACTTTTAAGTTCCATTTGCAAGACGCTCGTCCAAGGGTATAGAACAACTGACAACATAATGCAGACAAAACGTGTAATTTATTCTCGTGTATCTTAGAACATGTCTTCGATAATGTATCACAGAAATTGCAATTCGAATACTATCTTTCCTCATATCAGAAGAATATGTGCTTTTGAAGCGAAAGTTGTAATAAACAGCCTCCAAATGGTTAGAACTTTAAAGATGCAGGTAAGTTGCAATAGGACCATCATGTGGACATCGAGGTACCTCTTACTGTGTTCAAGGAAAAACCATCGTCCGAATACTCTTGCTGGGTGTTGACTGCAGCAAACTGGGATGTGGTTGATATCTCCGCCAAGATCTCCTAGGCGAATAATTGTAACCGATGATGAATGTGGACATTGTATTATAAGACAGTGGGGTTGTTGAGGCTTGGACAACATTTCTAAAATGTCATTTAAGGCAAAGATGATGGGCATCATACGAGTACGGCTTGTTTCCATATGTAGCAATCCATCATTTTCGGCGGCCTGATACATCTGAAGCTGTAAAAGTCTCCTGTTCAGAGTTTTTCAACAACAAATTCAGCAATTGCAGTTCGCAGCCAAATTGAATTCTGACAGATGATGAATGAGAGTTGTCGAAAAATGCAAGTATTGTTTTGCTTTTAAATAAAACCATGTAGCAAAATTTCATGAGTTCTAAAGATATTTTTGAACGTTGTGTTTAAATAAGAACTTCGTTCAATAAATGGAACACACAGTATCTTAATTAACTTTCTCTTGACGATCACGTTGACGTTGGTTTAACCTCCGGGTTATTTTTCGCTCCAGCTCCGTGCAGCTTGCCAGCACCGCGCATTTCGGATGTCATCTCCTTTTGAATTGGAAAGTAAAACTATAATGCTTTTCATAGGGTACATCGTCACCATTTTCCGGTTCGAACTCACTCCATCGTTGGGAAAGTGACAAACAGAATATAAAAGCTAAGAATATGCGGATATTTTCGGAAGTAAGACAAGTATTTGCTGTACATAAGGCAAAACTGTCACAATTCTGGGCTTTTTACAGTTTTTCTAGCATAGTAAGAGGAAATGCATTTGAAGGTCTCTCTTTTGACTAGTGTTACTTGTAAGCTAACAGCTGGTGAAACAAACACTACAAAACTAGTCGTGTTAACTGACACGATGATATGGAAGCCCAACCAGGGTCTTTTGTATCCTACTTGACCTCCTGGAGGAAGGTGAATTGTCGAATACGAAGAGCCACCAGGTTTTTGATTGAGGTAGGTACATTTTCAGATGGGGTCCCTAACGTATCCAAATTTGTATTTTTTGTTGATCTTTATGACAGCTGGGTCCTCCTCAAATGAGCTCGAACCCCTCGGAAGGGCTGCAGTCACACCAACGCCAGGAAAGCTTTTCATTCAGTTAAATTTCCACTGCACACCGCTCACCACCAGCCATGTTGCCTGGTCTTGATGAGGGGCAGGGAAATTAGTGGAAAGTGAATTCCTAATGCAGTATTCACCTAAGTAACCAGTGGAAAGCACGAAAAACTGAAGGTAAGTGGCCGGCTCCAAAAGATTTGAACTCCCAAGTGTTAACAGCTTTGTGTGTTTGAGGGTTACTGTGGTTTTGGATAGACACTATCAAAATAAACTCTTAAATACTAAAAAAGAATACAATTATTAAAAAACATACGCATCAGAACAAGAATTAATCGAAATGTTAATAGACTTTATCAACTAAATAAATCTTGAGTTTTGTCTTCAAATATACTAACCATAATTGAAGGTAATTTTTCCATAATAAGGCTAGGAATAAAACAAGTGATTTAATATTGTTTATTAGTTCCTTAGTAAACGACTACAATATTCTTGAAGTGGGATATTTATGAATTCACCTATCAGGAGTATTAATTTTATAAAATAATAATGTTCTGTGTAATAAAACACCAATCAATAAAAATGCACTGTAATGTAAAAATGTCCCTTAGAGAATCCCATAAAAAATAATACCTTGTGAAAGAGCAAAATAAATTAAAAAGGTTTTAAAATCCATGGAGTGTATAGCATCTTGAGGCAAAGTTTTTATTTTATTGCTCAATCATCTAATGAGTTCCCTAATCTAATGAACATCTTAAATCACCTAGGAAATTACAAAAAGAGACTATCAATATTTAAAACTAAACATTATATTCCATTTTCAATTAAAAACAAACACCATATAGTTTAATTTATGTGTTAATTCAATACAAGACATGCCAGTAATAGCACATAAAGTATCATATGCATAAATAATTCAGCTTTAACATTTTATTCAAGTCCATTAACATTTAAGTTAAATGATATAGGGCTAAGTGCAGAATCTTGAAGAAAATTAAATTATAATTCACGTAATGTTCATTTCACATTAATTACAAAATTTAACCATAGACCCTTTTTGTGTTAATAAAAGACATAATTAAATGATTAACAACCGTTCTAAAGATAATTGATAGAGTTTAGATTTCGAAAGTTATTAATTACCAAGTGGAATCAAAGGCACTAGATAGATAAAAATATGTGCTAGCTGTAAATAAATTTCAATCACTTTCCTTTAATTTGCCTTCAATAAATATGCATATAGTTTCAAAGTAACTGAAAATATTTCTATGCAAGGGCTTAAAGCCAGTGTCTGCGGTATCATGTAAATCCAGGGAAGCAAAACAAACATCTTTTCAGGAGAGTGTAACGTATGAGTCGCTAAGGTAAAAACTTATCAAAATAAATGAATAATCTAGACAACTGTGATGTGCATTGCCTACAGTGAAAACTTGCACTGAAAGACAAGACTGCTTGCCATGGTTGTATTTGTACATATAAAATCTCATAACTGTAGATTTTAGATACACTGAGACAAATGAAAGAGATCGGAATGCAATTTTGGAATTGCAAAAGCAATAGAGTCTGATTAGAATGTCAATGAATATTAACCAGTGGCTATTCCTTTGAAATTAACATTTAATATAGGTTAGGTTCAAAGTTTGCGGCCTAACCATTTTCTAGATATGATAAAGACAAAAACTATATTTCACTTTCAATATAATTATCCTTTATTGCTATTCACTTCTGACATCTTTGAATTAACATTGCAATCCCCAAAATAGTGAAAAGTCTTGTCTGCAAAATGGGCTAAACAGCATCCATCACTTTTTCGTCACACTTAAATTTCCTTCCTCGAAGGTTCTTTTGAGAAGAGGAAATAGTCACTGGGAGCTAGATCTGGGCTGTAGGGTGGTTGGTCGATCTCCTTGAAATCACATTTCTTCACAGCTTCCTGTGCAACAAGAGATGTGTGCACAGAGGCGTTGTCGCGAACAAGGTGCACATCACCACTCAACTTTCCTCGCCTTTTGTCTTTGATGGAAGCTCGTAATCTTAGCAGTAGGTCAGCATAGTGCTCCCCATTTACCGTGGTGTTCCTCTCCTTGAAGTCAATGAAGAGCATTCCTTCATAGATCAAAAAGATTGTGGCCATGATCTTCTTGGTTGACTGAGTGACCTGGTCCGTTAGAGGCTAGGCTTCGCCAGGTTTACGCTACTCCATTGAATCTCTCTTGTACAAATCGGTCCTGGTGGCGTAGTGGTAACCATACTTGCCTTCTAAACCAAGATTGCGGGTTCAAACCCGGCGAGAATCAATGGATTTTTTTCGGCTGTAAAATCCCAAAGTATGGCTTCCTTCGGAAGGGAAGTAAAGCCGTGGATCCCGTGTCGTACATTTACGGCATGAAAAAGAACGTCAAGTCTGAAAGAAAAGGCCTCTGAGCAAAATTTGTCGACCGTTTCACGCCCGGAATTGAATGGAACGCTGATGACCTGAGATGTTAAAGAGCGTCCAAAAATAAATAAAAAAAACACTTTGGGGCAAAGGATAGTTTCATCTACTGTAACAATAGTTTGCATAACTTCTCTCTTGTTGCCACGGCAAGAGCTCCAAAAATGCCTGACAACAAATGACTCGTTGCTGCTTTTGGACTGAGGAAAGAAGTCTAGGCACTAACCTTATTCACATTTAAATGTTCATGAATAATTTGAAGGGCTGTTGTTTTAGAAAGGCCCAAAATTGCTGTTATTTCTGTAACTTTGAGCCGCCGATCTTCCGTAATTTCTCGTTCCACATGAGCGATATTTTCAGGGGTGAGCATCTCCAAGGGCCGACCTGCATGCACTTTGTCTTCAATGCTTTCTCGACCCATTCGGAAAAGTTTGGCCCATTCTTTTACGGTAGAATATGAAGGGGATGCTTCCCCATATACACCGTCCAATATGGAATATGTCACAATCTTCTACACATAGCTTTGTTTATATGTGAACAACTAAATATCGCGGAGGGGAAGTTACGGTTGCAATTATTTACTTAACATATGGTATGACGCTAGATAAGGATTTTGTGAAGGTGATAATCCTTATCGGCGAGACCGGAAACTTATAGAGCTACCCTCTTAATTATGTCCTAGTATAACAAAACAACTCTAATATTATTTATTACTGCTTCAATATTTGTATTATTGTTGTATAATGGGGCTATAAACATAATAACAATTAACATTTACTCATTTAATGCTGCTAAATTATAGATTTTATTTTTGCAACCTTAAAGCATTAGGAGTTAGCATTTACACCTATTTTTGCACAGACTAGCAACCTGATTGTTGTTTTGATTCAAACTATATGCACCATTATTGAGCTGATATCCAATTTCATAAAGGCGATAGGCTGATTGTCAAGAAAAATTGGCCTTCACTTCCTTCAGATATATACGAAGTTAAAACTATTAATATATTTTTTTTAATATACAGCATGTTTTTTAACTAATTGTTATAGAATCTTTTTAAGTATTTCTGCGTCTAGCATCTTTTATCTACTTTTAATTATTTTGAATGCCAGGGTTGACAAATTACATGTAAGGGTTAATTGGTGGTTTTTTGTTTGTGATGTGGTTAATTTGAAAGAGTGACATCGGCTTTCTTCGCACAATAGTTTTTAAGGTGTTAACTGTACTTTATTTTAGTAAAACACTTGTCTATTATCAGAAATATAATGCTAAACATCTGTGCGTATTTTATAATTCTTTATCAGAGCAGAATAAAGGTTACTGCAATTGAAATCCATATCCAAAAATCTCATATTTTGCAGAAGTGCCTCGTACTAATTCTAACTTCATGGAGACTGAACAAACCTGTCCGGAGACACAATGCTCTCAAGTATTTTAATGTAATGCGGCTCGGCACGGCTGACCGAAAGATGGAGAAATTCTCCAAGTTGTTTTCACTCAACATCTCATCCATTCTGTGCAAACGGTTCCAGCTGCAACTATCTCTTTAGCATAAAATGCTACGTTTGCAGTTCCCAAGAGCAGCTAGAGCAAGACGGACTCGCTGAGAGACTCTTGACGAAGCATCGTTTCATGCGTGTGGACACAAACTTGGGAGAGTTTTTGATATGCCATAGTCATATCTGTTAGCCTGCTTTTTTTTAGAATTGGGGACTACAACACAATTCTTTCTTTCCCCAATAATTTAAGGTGATAAAACTTTCAGCTATTAAGTTAAAATTGTGTGTTTATTTCACGAAAAGTAAGGCATTGCTTTTGAATTGCAAAATGGAGAACAAAAGTAGCACAACTACTGTTCACAGACTCTCATGTTTCGTAATACGTAACTAGTAAGTATGTTAAAAGAAAGATTTGGGATAGAACTAATTTCAAGAAAAATGTAAATTAAATACAAAAACCCACCTGGTCGTACAACTGAGTAGCTTTTAGAGAAAAGAAAAGGATACTCAGCTGTCTGTAACACGCGTTTTGTGTGCCACCTTTTATAATTCCGAGCTGTTGTTCTTATTAACTAGGCGTGTATTTCAAAACTTCCCAGTCGGAATAACTGTTTAACATAAATTTAATTTAAATAAAAGGCACGTCAATTTAGGTATTAGGGGAAGTTTGTTGGCAATGTTAATTAAATTTTTGATTTTACCTTCTCATCCCAAGCAATTTCCACTTTGAAATTGTAAATAACACCCTACCTTTTGATACTTCAATTTTAAAGAGGATTCACATGTTAATATCTTCTTCTTTTTTTTTTTTTTTTTTTTTTTTTAAATCGTTGCCTGACAACCTGAACTGTTGTTATTGTTTTTGAATTTATACAGGGAAAAAAACTGTTCGATGAAAGAACTATTTTGAGCAAAATTACAATTAACATTACAGTAACAAAGATAATTTTGGAAATGCTAACCAATCCACTTATGTTCGTATTTTGTTGTAGAGTTTCTACCATATTGAAACAATTGGTTAAACATTTTCCTCTTCAAAAATCTTAACATTAAAAGGTAACGGACTTACAAAGTGCAGGTAGCCGAGGTTGAGAGGGTCAAATCAGCGTAGGTTTTAAACTTTCTCCTCATATAAAAACATTTTTGTTTATTGTGTAGTATTCAGACTGGGGAGTTTTCAAACGAAAGCTCTTTATGGTCATTTGCTTATTTGTTTACAGGCTGCATTGAAGCATGAAGTTGTTTTTACGGGTCATTCCCTAGAATTAATTCTGGAATTTGTAATCTCTAAAGCGATTAATTGATATAGCATAAGCTTCCATTTTATGGGATGAATTAAATATAAATTGAAGCTCTCTATAACAAATTAAAAAAAAATTAATGTCTAGAAAAAGCAATACGTTTAATTTAAACAAAATTGCTTTTCTTCAACTTTAACTTCCTTTATTCCTCGTATTGGCGTCAAACAACAGAATTTCCTGTATTTCTCTGAACCTAATCGAATTTATCATTTATAAAGTCGGAGGACAGGCGATCAGCTCATCGTCTTCATTGCCATCTGGCAGGGAACTTAAGGTATTACTTGGACGTGAAATGGTGGATAATTTTGTCCAGGGACCACCATTTTAGGAATGAGGTTCTTTAATATGCCGTAAATACCCAAGGCTTAAAGGGAGGACTTGCACTAGAAAACAATCTTGCGGGAAAATCTGCCTACCTCGATCGCGCTTGAATCTTTGAACTTTGAATCCATAGAAGAGCAGTAGCACTCCTAGACGACCGAAGCTGCCAGATGTGAAATCTTTATTCACAATTTCGTTTGTTTTTCATATTGTTTCATCTGAGTTTTTTCATTCATAGTCAAAGAAAGCATCTTCCGTAAATTATAATCAAAGCCCGAATGTTGAGGATCTAAAATGGATTCAGAAAGCATTGAAGACGAAGAGCGTGCAGATCGGTCCTTGGGGGTGCTCAATCCTGAAAATGTCGCTCTTGTGGAAGGAGAAATTATGGAAGACCGGCGGCTCAAAGTTACAGCAATAGGAGCAAGGTTGGGCCTTTCTAAAACAACAGTCCTTCGAATTATTCATGAATATTTAAACATAAATAAGGTTAGCGCAAGATGGGTGCCTAGACTTCTTTCCTCAGTCCAAAAGCAGCAACTAGTGATCTGTTGTTAGACATTTTTGGAACTCTGCCGTGGCAACAAGAGAGAAGTTCTGCAAACCATTGTTACAGGAAACTACGATCCTCTACTATGATCTCTTATCCAAAAGAGAATCAATGGAGTGGCGCAAACCTGGCGAAGCACTGCCTCTAAAGACCAAGAAGATCATGGCCACAATCTTTTGACACTGTGAAGGAATACTCTTCATTGACCTCAAGGAGAGGAACACCACAGTAAATGCGGAGTACTATGCTGGCCTACTGCACAGACTACGTGCTTCCATCAAAGAGAAAAGGCGAGGAAAGCTGAGTATTGGTATGCGATTTCTTCACGACAACACGCCTGCCTATGCACACAGCTCTTGTTGTAAAGGAAACTGTGAAGAAATGTGGCTTCAATGACAGTGCCCATCTACCCTACAGCCCAGATATAGCTCCCATTGACTATTTCCTTTTCTCAAAACTGAAGAAGGACGTTCGAGGAAGGAAATTTAATTGTGAGGAAGAAGTGATGGATGCTGTATATGCTCAAGACTTCTATTTTTCGTGGGGGATTGAAATGTTAATTTAAAAATTTTAAGTGTATTGCAATAAAATATAACTATAATGAAAAGGGAAGTATAGTTTTTGTCTTTATCATACCTAGAAAATGGTTAGGCCGAAACTTATGGACCTATCCATGTATGTAGGTAGAGCAAGTTTTTAATAACTGGGATAACTTCGGCTAAATAAAACAGCTTGTTTCGCTACTTCTGTATACACCATAAGAAAGCATTTAAAATTAAGACTTTAAGAAGATATGCAACTTTAAAAAATGTGCATTTTGTATGAAAATGCAATTAAAACTATATTTAATAATATTAATGAATAATACTAAGATTTTATATATATATATATATGAGAGCTGTACTTTTGCATTAGACACATGTAGGACATAAGTTGAAAATTGAGAATATAAATTGAAAAATTCTGGTCACGAGTGGGATTCCAACCAAGGGGTTTTTTAGCCTTCTGGGCTGATGCTCTAACCAACTGAACTACGTGACCTCTAAGCAGAGAGCAGATGATGAGAAAGCTTCGCGGTTCCGTCCTTTGAGGAGAACATGGTAGTTCCGTTGTTATAGATAGCATCGGCATGGAAGGTTAAAGATCAGTGGTTCGAATCCCGTGATCGGAATTTTCAAATCTGATTCTTATTTCCAACTTATGTCCTGGGGTAGTATGAAAGAATAATTTATATATGTTTCTTTTACATACAAATTAACTCGTAAACATAAGGTTTTCACGTATAAACAAACTATGGCGGCTGGGCGCGTAGGATTCAAAACACCGTGCTTGCGGGATAGTGTTTGCGTGAAAGCTCTGTACTTGCTGTTTAAAATAGAAGCCTGGGTCGTAAATACCCCTAGCATTACGAGTTGCCGCTTAAGAAATACATTTCACATAGTAGAGAAACCGTAGGTAGTTCTCTGGGGGATTAAATTGCAGAGGTGGTTCCGTTGCTTGATTGAGGACGCGCAGTGACCAGAATTCTTCAACTCTGATTTTTCATTTCCAAAATTAAGATTAAATATGAACTTTTTTTAAAAAATAATTAATGTAGAATTTGAAATCTAATGTTCTGAAAACCCAAAAATAAATTAAGTGACATCAACCTAGAAAATGCAGGTAAAAAAGAAGAAGAAAACAATGCAATGTAATGTAATAGTGCGTTTAAGTTTCGTATGCAAACAGAGCAGTTGCTTGGAGTTTCGATATCTGCCGCAGCGATGGCAGCATGGAGCAGCTGGAGGTCGATATGTCGATTCGCTTCCCCCATGTCGCTCGCCATCTATGTTGTGAAAGTTGAACAAAGTTGTAGCATATTCTTGTTACTGCCTCTCCTTCAGTATCGGAAAAGATGTAAGTAAAGTGATCCGAACTTTTAGAGTGACGAAGGCATTGATTGCCTGTAGTAGCAGCGACTTTTATTTCACGTCGGTTTGGCATCAATAGCGACGTGGGGTAGAGAGCTACAAAGTTTATAAGGCTCCGAGAGTAGGTAAAACTTTTTTTCCGCAGTTTCTCTTTGAAACTGCATGTTAATGGGACTTTATCATTGTGAAGCTGAAAGAGGCACTGGAGAAAGAGAATGGAAATCCACTTCTGAAGGGGGGGGGAAGCATATTGTGAAATTTAAAATGCATTATGAAGTTCCTAAAAGAAAGCTGAAAATGGTCTCCACGTATATACGGTTAATATTTCATTGATTTTTCTACGTCAATTATCGAATACAGCTCTTTCTTTTTAATTTGTGGCTTTTACCGGGAGATCTGCTGAAGATAAATGGTAGGTCGTTCATGAAATAAAACGAGGCTGTCAAGTGACTGGTTTCGTGAAAGTGTTTTAACATTATAAATGAGGGAGAAACGAACACTTCCGAATTATAAAAACGGTTCCTTCATGGATAAACATTACAGGTAATGAAATATGTGACATTAAGTGAATGCTATGGATCTGCATAAAGGATCTGATCAAAACAGTGTACCCGCCCTATCGTGGGCCAATCTAATATGTACAACGATCGTTTCTAGTTTTAAATATGGTCACAGCAGGTTCCCATCTCCGTTATAGGTATGCTGTGGGCAGAGACAAGTCATCTGTTAATACAACAAGTCCTATTTTGACTATGTATTTATATTACTTTTTATTGCATTGAAAGGTTTCTTTATTTGAAATAGCGCGCTTCCTGTTACGTATATCGCCAATTATAGAAGGCTCAGCCTGTTTTGCGTAAGCGTGGTATACCGTTTTCAAGTCAATTAGGGGTGAAGGGTTTCTTCATGGAGGTTTAATATAGGTTAATCTTTATCTCAGTCCATTTGATTGTGTCTGTCCTTTTCAGCAAATCTGTAGAACCTAGAGCCCAGCAGAAAACGATTCAATATGCATATATACAGAGCGTGCCAAAAATGTATGCACACTTCAAGCAAAGAAAAAAAAAACCTGTTTACATAAAAAAACTGAATTCATGCAAACAGAAAATACTCAGCATGACTTTTACAGTGACAACAGTTGCTCAAAATGCTCACCATCTGCGTTGATACACTTCTGAGTACGTTGAACTACTGATTGAGCAAAGTTTGCTTGTTGATTTGGTTTATTTACGGACGCTCTTTAACATCTCAGATCATCAGCCTCCCATTCAACTCAGGGCGTAAAAGGACCGACAAATTTTGCTCAGAGGCCCCTTCTTTCAGCCTTGAGGTTCTTTATAGTGACGTAAGTATACCACACGAGATTTACTTCCCTTGCGAAGGAAGCCATCCATACTTAGGATTTTTACACCCGAAAAATTCCAACGATTCTGGCCGGATCAACGTTTGCGAAAGTGTCCTCAGTGATTGCTGCACATGCCGTTTCAGGGTCATCTTCATGCAAAAGTCTTGAGATAAACTTTGTTGTTTTAGTAATACGACGTGCGCTGGTTGTGCTAATCCCAGACTCACGTGCACATTGATTTGTAGATATCTGCGGTGAGTGCTCAGAACATTCCAAAACCATAGCCGAGGACGCGGGGCTTGTTGCTATGCGAGGTCTCCCAGATCTGCCCTTGTGAACATCGCATACGGATGCATGAGTCTCATATTTGTCTCGAATGCGTGCAATTGTTACACGCGTTGGCGGTTCTGTTATGTACACACGTCACCATTGCCTTTGAACTTCACCAACATTCTCGGTTTTCCGAAACCATTTCAAAATTGCTTTCCGCTGTTCAAACGATGATATCGGCTCCATTTTGTTGTAACGCTAGCATTACGTAATGTGAGTCATATTTGTTTACAGAACATCATGCGATAATGTTGACTTTTTGTTAATTGTTGATATACCTGTCACATATCAACGTATCATAATGTATGTGAATCACATCTGTTTGCAGAACATCATACTACACATTACTGTTGTTTTTCGGTTCAACTTTGAAATAAATTAAATAGATATCCACTGTGAAAGTGTGTATACATTTTTTTGAAATATAGTATTTCACATTTTGTTGTTGCATTGTGATAATATGAAATTATGTAATTCTTTTATTTTAACAATAAATGCCATGTGCCGTGGCGGAACCGCGCACCATATGGTAGGATGTCAACTCTTCGTTTATAACGGTTTTCCGTCTATTTCTACGTAACTGTCCTATGCAGCGGAACGCGCAGATCTTAACAAGAATTATAAAGAAAAAGGCGGTGTAAAATACTCGGAGGATTGGAACTTATGTACGAACATTTAGGGGTAAGTCTGGAACATACTTTTTTTATAATATTACTTGCACTTTAATTTAATGATCACTTAACATTATTATAGCACAATGTCATCATTTTGAATATAAAAGATGTACAGCATCACAATTGTATTTTTATTGTATATTTGCGATAAATTAGATTTCATATTAATTTTGACGTCCCGTAGCTCAGCCTACCCTGTACAAAAAGCCACCCTTCGCCATTAGCTAAGGGACAAGTGCTGATCTTCCCCAGTATGAGCAAACTCTATTAACATTTATTGACAAAACCATCTTAAAAGCAACGGAAGCCAGCAAACTAATGATCCACCTGTTATCTAAATTAATACGAACCCCCATGCTCTACTTGAAACAAACTTACTGAATAGTGCAAACATCTGTGAAACAAAATACATGTCCTCACACAAAATTTACCTATTGCAGACAACAAGTACTACTCACCTCCTTGCACATCATGGCGATTTTCTCCAAAACTCGCACAAAATTTCCAAAACAACTCCACCGTTTCCATGTTAACTGTTCCAGAGAGATTTCCATCCTCTTCATGTTGGCCGATTACATGACAGTTCTCAGAAATGCGAGAACAAATCTGTGTAAAACGATTTCTCAATCAAAAACAATACATTGTATAAAGACATTATTAGTACATTAATTAACAAACTATAGAGTGTAATTCTAAGTGTAACTTGTAAATGCTTCAGGGTAGCAAGTGACGAGGACTTAACTCAAATGGAGCTAAACTTGAGACTTGTTACTACAAAATATTTATTGCTCGATCCTGATGGTTTAAGACAGTCGGGGTTTTTGACAATTTCACAGAACCATCTTACTTTTGGAGTTTGCAGCAGAAGCAGCTGGTGTCCCTAATTCGCGAGGCCTATACGACCAAAAGGCCAGCCAATCTCGCAGAGAGCGACAACGCATCGACGCAGAGCGAGAGAGCCCATCTGTCTTGGTCTTTTTAAAATATACCGTTTGTCTCTTGCGGGGTTTATGAAATTGTGATATCATTCCAGCTGCGGTTGCCTATTTAGTCCAAGGTCGGTCATGTACAGAAGTGTCTCTCGAATGCCCTGACTCTGCTATTTCTCCGCAGATTTATGACTTCGTGTCACAATTCCAGATCGTGCTAACATACTTTTATTTTGCTGATCTTATGAATACCTGAGTAAGCAAATTTTACTCAATTGAGCCCCTACATTGATCATTTAGAATATGGGCAAAACCATGGTCTATTTCAAGCATTAGGAATTAATTTTGTTGCTGCTCCTTAAATGATCAGTCCATTTCGGTTTATCGTCTTACATTTGTATCCGAAAATAACACGTGAAATACTACCTAAGTTAATATTATAATATATTGGCTGCCTACTTCATATCTTTTCTTATTCATTTCTTATCACCTCCCGCCAAAGCGACCCAGATTCAATCCCAGCGGCCGTAAGTGGGTTTTTTGGCGGACAAAGCGGCGTTTGAACATTTATCTCCAGGGTTTCCGGTTTCTCCTGCCGCTCATTCCGCCATTGCTCCATCTCCATTTTTACCCTTATCTAATGTAGTCCACTGAGTTCTTTGCGCGCGCATTCATATGGACTACTGCTGCCATCTAACAGTGAACAGTAAGGACTCCGATAAGCTGGGCATTTGACACCACCACACTATTTCATGTCATATCTTTTCTCGTCGTCCTATCTTTCACTAATCTTGGAAACCTTATTTCATATGCCTGAATTGTGCTTTTTGACTTATCAGTGAGTGTTAAATTTTTATTGCCACATAAACCGCCATAACTAGCAATACATGTGGTGAGTTTCTCTGTTTTCTTTAGGTTTCATCAATGATTAAATGTCTGTATTTTGCACTGAACATCTCTGTCTTCAGATGTGATATATGGCAAAGGAAAAAAAACCTCTTTATGTTATTTTACCTAAAGTCGTATTTTTAGTTTTATTTGTTAAAATCATGAAGTTATCGCAAATAATAACTTGATTCAATTCGTAAGGAGCTTTTTAAAGATTATTCTCATTGCCAAAAATAAGAATTCGATCGTGTGCAAATTTATTTTTACATATCCCTTGTCAATATAAAACATTTTAGGCGTCTTTTCCATACTCTCGTCGACATATATGTTAAAAAGACACTGCTATAAACTAAAATCTTGTCTTATCCGTAAATTTATATCTGCAGAAAGGATCCTGCCACGAGGAAAAGGAAGTTGCTATCATTGGTGGATATTTCTGGCGTGGGAATATTTGCAAAAGTTGTCCCACAACTACGATGCATCTTTCTGGAGGAGCGAGTTATTTGGTTTCACTATTACAGTTAACAGTATATGCTTCATCATGTTAGTGAAATGTTTGATCCTCTGCTAAAATAGTTTTATTGATCAATTATAATTTATAACATAAATATTGAAATTAATATCTGTTCTTGCACAGTTCAACTTTTCTTGTGATTACTGCATAATATTATAGTTAAGAGTGTATATGAGAAATAAAATTAAATTCCAATCTTCAGAATATATGGGACATTGTGTACATTACGTTTACATTTTTATTAATACTAGAAATAAGTAACAAAGGAACTATTGTTCTATCAAACCCAGTAATAGTGTGTAAACAGAACGCTTGACACAAAATGTGGTTCATTTTGCAACTTGAATTTTCTAGCAGATTTCTTCCTAGACGTTATATATCTCAGCATTGTCTCAATGTTGTACATGCCCTACTTTTTTTTCTATTGTCATCTTGCCATTGTAACCTTTGACTTTTGGAAGATGGGTGTTGCTTGTTGCTTAACACCAGGTGTTAAAGACGGTCTTTAACATCTCAGGTCATTTAATTCAGGAGGTGAAATGGCCGACAAATTTTGCTCAGAGGCCTCTTTTTTCAGGCTTGAGGTTCTCTTATCATGCTGTTAATGTAGGACACGGGACCCATGGCTTTACTTCCCTTCCGAAGGAAGCCATACTTAGGATTTTTACGGGATCGAACGCGCAATCTTGGGTTTATGAGGCAAGTATGGTAACCGCTAGACCACCAGGTGAAAGCATGGTCGGTAAGTTCATCAATAAATTTTAAAGCAATTAATTTTCTTTCATTTAAAGAAACATGTACTCTGCTTGTGTGCAAATATTTAAAATATCAAAGCAATGCAATCTGCATGTACTTCTCTTGCCAGTTTTCCTTTCTGGAACAATCCTTTAATATTAACAAGTCTTTCTCATTTAACTTTTGCCTTTTTAAGACAATTCGTTTTCTATGTTTCTGAATCAGTTTCTATTCCCTACTGTAATTGGTTTGTCAGACAGAATTATTAACAGCTTAAACTTTTACTGTAATGAACCAAGCTATACAGTATTACCATAATATTCTTTCACGGCCAACAATAAACACCAAACTCGTAAAAGAAACGACTAACAGTCAACAAATGCAGTTATAAAACAGCAACTGAAACATAAATTTCAGTAGCATTGCTGGTTTCCAGCAATTAGGAAGTAATTGAAAGGAATGTAATTTTGTTATTTATAAATTTTTATAATTTTAGTAAATTTATAATTGTAACCTAGGTATAAATATCATCTGGAAAATAACAATGTAAAAATGTAATTTGGTAATTTAGAAATAAAGTGTAAGAGTTTGCATTACACGTACGGGTGTACGAAACTAGGTACCAGGATGGAGTAGTTCAGATTAAAAAAATTAATAGAAAAATCAATAAATTAAAAAACATTAAAAAATAAAATAAAAAATAAAAAAGTGCAAATACAAATTGAGCAAATATTGTTCATGTTTAAACGGTGTACTCTTTCTGCACTGTTTCAGATTTTGGAAATCTGTATCTTCATATAGAGTGCATTTAGGATGTAATCTTACTGTATGTAAACAATCCATATAATACATTCAAGACATAACTAGTTTTTGCAGTCTTTTGAACAGGTACTAATTCTGTATTGCCTGCTTCAATTGATGATTACAGACTTTTGCATTTAATTTGAAACATGACCTTTTTGCTACTACCGTAGCTGTTTAGGAGGAGGGTGTGCTAATGACGGTCAAAGGGACTGAGAAGTTCTGTCACAGATATTCTGCACTACATAGTCTCTCAGTGACAGTTGTACCTGTAATTCGTGTTGTGACCAGTTGCACCTTATGATAGTGAAATATGTGATATGTTTAGCCATGCTTATTTCGCTGGCGTTCGTATTGTTACAAGCGGGTGTTGGGAAACGAGGAAAACATGTGCAATCAGATGCAAGAGAAATTGTGTGTACAATGCACACGTTCTTATGTTTTTGAGATTAGGTAGTTAAGAATTACCTACTACCGTGCGGAATGTAGTGCTATCGTTCTACTCTACATGATCAACTAATACAACAGTAGTTCCGTTATAGTCAAAAGATATGCCGCACTGTGTGGTTCGTCAGGGAGATTCAAGTTAAAAGAGTATTGAGTAGAAATATGAATGTTTTCAAATGCTATAATAAATCGCCATTACAAGATTATAATGCACATAAAATAAAGAGTTATTGTCATAACACGACCAATGATTACTTGCCAGTGTACAAACAAGGATTTCCTCCATAGACGTCGAAATAGTTATTTGCTTTTAGCTCATGTTTTAGAATTTTGATGTGCCTACACATGATTGAAAAAACCGAGGTCCTTGAGAGCTGTCTGCAATATGAAGTTTCTTGAAATAGTCCCCTTGTACAGAGTATCAACTTTTATAGGCCTTGAGTGTATTAAAATGGGTTAAGTTCAATTTATTTTATTTAAGAACTCCCTTTAACAGCTTTGGTTATTAATTTCCCTATCAACAGAGGGCGTGAAACGGACGATAAAGTTTGCTCAGAGGCATCTTCCTTCAGGCTTGAGGTTCTTGTAAATCTACGACACGGGGTCAAAGGTTTTACTTCCTCTCCGAAAGAAGCCTACGACCTAAAAGTTTATCGATCGACCGGTTTTAAACCCACGACCTTTGATCAAGGTTTAAGACTAGACCACGAGGACAGATAGAACATGCTACAGGTATAGACAATTAGGGCATGTACTTTTTCTCAAAAGGGAAAAAGTAATCAATGACTCATTTCAATATCTGTTTTCCAGTCTCTGTTTGTATGTGGCGTTTGACTAACTACATTTTTATGTGATTGGATATGCAGCAGTTTATGCCTTTGTCTGAAAAGTGTATTTAACTCTTTTTATTTGCTTTTTTCAGTCTATTAATCCAGAAGAAAAAGCTAATGCTTTTAAACCATGCCTGTTCTCTCTTTCCCAATCGGCGATACTTAATATTGCATGCCTCTTGATTAATGGACAAACATTGGATGTTGTCGAGAAGAACTACTTAGTAATGGTAAGTCCATTTTCTTAATATTTAAGCTTACAACAGATATATCGCTAAAACGTCGTGTTGGATGGAGGAAATAAAAATGTCTGCATTTTTCCCACCACTTGATTTATTATTTTCATTTAAAGTTTTAGCACTACAAGCTTTTTCGTTAGGGAAAAGAAAAAAAAAAAAAAAAAAAAAAAACGATATACCACGTTCTACACCATTATTAACGGAGTAATTGCAAAAGTGCTGTTTATGTTTTAACATGAATAGTGCTCATAGAAAAAGTAAAATGATGATCCATATTTCACAAAGAAAAAAGTAATGTTTTGCATAGAAGCGAATATACTTTCGATTTTTAAATTTAAATATATTCAAATTTATATTTATGTTTTTTTAGACACTGAGAGCCTGCTTCACTTAGCTTGACCAAGGTCACGGCAGTTACCTGTTATAATAGCAGAGGTTCCTGCGCCGAGGGCTGTGTGTTAATTGTAGTTACCACTAGGGGGGGAAAAAAAGTCTTCAAAATTAGTCTCAATACTGTACAGCAACTTATACAAAATATCAGGGCAAAAATTGAAAAAATTAAATAAACAGAAGTAAATTCTATTTAATTAAAATGTCAAAAAATGTGTGTGACTGCAGGCGGGCAAGGAGAAGTATATCAACGGAGCCGCTCAAAAATAACTATGTGTACTTGCATAAGACAGTAATTGAAGAAATCGATAGGATATTATTTTTTTTACTGTTGTCACCTCTCCTATATATTTTTGTCACAAAATAACTCCTCAGAATAGCTCAGAATCTGCGTATGGAAGGTTTATCCTTGTAATATTAAATTTAAGTTCCCATTTTCTCACGGACTATTAAAACTAATGAAGTAAAGGTTTAACAGCATACAGATGCACACATTTGAAATGTGCTTATCCATTTCCACAACTATATCATGATTTTGAAGCAAATTTTAAATTACTTTCAATTGTTTGCTTTTTTTCTATTTTTCCCCAACCTTTTATTTTTTCACGTTTTGTCCTAGCTCTACCATAATAGACCCACACCATCACAATAATATCATGAATAACTAAGTGAAAATTCCAAAGTGATAGCTTATAAAGATCATAAAATTGTGGGGAAAATGGTTTTTCAGTAATTGCAGCCAAAAAAAAAAAAAAAAAAAAAAACTATTCTTCTGCAATGACATAATTGAAATAACCAAGGAACATTAATAAAAGTGATAGGAAAATATGATTTTGATCCCCCCCCTCCTTGCCTTTAATACTCCATTCATTACAAAAGTCAGGTATTGCTTAAACTGCATTAATTCAGCATTAGTTACTGATCCTAGCCACATACATATGTTTGTTGTTTGTAGTATTCAGGTTTCGATTTTGAGAGCCTTGCAGTTAAAACTGACATCGAAAAAGATGCATATGGCTTGTCTATATCATGTCCGTTATGCAGCCAAAGTTTCAGAATGAGTTTGGGTATGATCAATATTGATGCACTTATTGAAATTACCAAAAATTCATAGAAAAAGTAATTACAAGGAAAAGACAGTGGACAGGTCTGTTTGCATAAATAAACACACACAGTGTTTTGTATGGAACAAATCTATTGCAAGAGGCTTAGCAGAAATTCCCTTACAATTAATGCGAACGGCTACTTCAAATGTTATTTTCCACTACATATCAATTTGCATACCAGTTGCTCAAACGCGACCACATATGAATAATTACTCGTACATGTGGCTAAATGAAACATTTCCCAAAGATGGCAGTAAAAGCGGCTGGATGCTTGTGCAAAAATAGTAATCCCTTTAATTGGCAAAGTTTGTGTGTTTATCGCTGTAATGTTTAACAGCCCGTGTAATTGTGCTGGGCGGTAAAATGGATGCAGCCGACGAAATTATTGTTAGTGCTTTCAAAGTAGGTCACGACGGGGGCAGACGTAAGTTGGAGCAAGCAATTGAATCAAGTTCAGTGTGACGTTCATTTGTATGTATATGTGCAAGGCTTGTACCTGAGTGAGGGAGAAGGGGCATTGTATTATCCTATGACCTCTGTCTCTAGCATGGGGAAGTGTTTTATTTATTTATTCATTCATTATGGTAAAACTAAGGCCATTAGGCCTTCTCTTCCGCTCTACCAATCTAATAACAATTACATGAAGTTATAGCGAAAATATTACAAGCACAACATTGACAGTAAAGTTGTCAATACTCGCACGCATATAAATTAATGTAAAAGAACAATAATACGATACAACAAGCACCAGCAATGACATGTTATGCATATATCAACTTTCGTAAATAAAGATACAAGCAAAACATAAAATTAAACCCTAACAATACTATGAAGGAGATAGGAACATTTATGGTCATCTGTCTACACTGCAAAAATTCTATTTAGCAAGTCGTGGTTGAAACTACCTGTTCTTCGTGTCTTCTTTCCCATGAAATTTTTGCAGAATCGACATTATAGAATTGAAAAAGTTTCATGAAAACTTAAAGCTTATCTAAACTGTTGGAAACGTCTTTATTGGAAGGTAATTATATAAACCAAATTATGTAAAAGCAAACTTAGTAATATGCAATGATTGCTGGCTTTAGTACAGTCCAGGTTAGAAAAATCGAATTACATTGAATGAAGGAATTATTACATAGAATATTGTTTAGTTATAAATCAGGATTTGGTAGGCGTGAATGTGTAATATCTTCTTTTGTAATTAATATGCAAGAGCAGGAGCGGCCCGTCAATAAGGACCAGATGCCGCCTTCCAAAAAAAAAGCCATATTATTTATCATTTTCTCTTCTCCTGGTCAACTTTTAAAACAAATGGAAACAGCGATGTATAACCGATTAGTTTTTAATTGTATCTTTAGCAATAAGTGCATTTTCTCTGTACTGTAGTAGCGGTAGCATGCGGGTCCTCCGTTAGCGAAGGTAGGCGAATGTTTAGAATATAGCTTTATCTGTAAGTGATCATATATTTCATCTAATTAATATTATACCATAATATTTGTGGTTTAATCTCAATAATAATGTGGTTTCTCTTTTATAATACTTATAGGTTGCAAGAATTCTGATTTTATTCCGCTTAATTTTGAAAATTGGAGTAATTTCACTTTAAACGTTTATTTTTAAGTGATTTTGAAGACAAGAGATGATTAATCTAGTTAAGTAATTTATTATAGTTCACTTTTTTATTACTTGATTTTTGAGTTTGTCGTGCTAATACAACACAGTATTGCCATAACTTAATTCATTTCATTAATTGATAAGGGAATAATTTGAATTTTATATTCTTTTTTAAAATTACTGTGCTAGCTGAGCAATCCTCTTAGTTTATGCAGCTCCTGCGCTACGGACTTTTTTTTTGAGAATGAAGACATAACTTTGTAGGACTGGACGAACAAGCGAGTGAATAGAGGAGACGATTGACGAAGAGAGAGAAAAAAGAAGAAAAAGGGGGGGGGACCCTAATCCCTGATTCATTGCTACGCGTTATTGCTTTATGAGAATCCTACGAGAGCATTAAATAGCCATAATACCCAAACTGGGCCTCTCATTCAATAAACGACTCTAATCACTGGATGTCCGCAGTTCCTTTAATAAATGAAATATCAAGCGTGCATGGCAAACAGAGGCTCAAAAGAGACATCCCGGAAACATAATTGCTGCGGAGGGACTGCACTACACGTATAAAACGGATTTCAAGCGGTTTTTGCCGTATTCCCACATAAAAAAGACTTGAATAGAAAGTTGGGTTACATTATTACAGGGTCACAAACTTTAGATCCTCTGATTTTCTTTTCATGCTTCGGCAGTATTAGCTAAGATGAACCTAATAGGGCATACTGGAAAGAAATTGAGAAACATTTAAACAGGGGGGGGGGTGGGAAGAAGTGTAAAATGAATTATAAGACGACAAGATCGTTTTTAAAATGACAATGAAATATTATTTCAATAAAGTAAATTTAAAATCCATGCGTAAACTTTAAACAAAAATTTAAAACATTTTTCTATTTCTGCATTTATTTTCCTTGTTGAGGTCTGGATAGAAATAGATACTTTTTGTTTACTACAAAACGTATTTTTTCTTTTATGATTAATACATTCTTTATCTGACACTTGCAGGGGCATGTTTGCTAGAAGATTTCAAAGTCTTGGCATTATTACGTGATACTCATTATTTTTTGCTCAAAACTGTAATCATTAATCTGTGTCAATAACAAGAAAGACTCTATGAAGAAATACGGAGAAAATGTTAAAATATAAGCAAAGAATAATGTATAAAGGAAGTTATTATGAATAGCCTTTTGTGTGTGTGTGTGTGTGTGTGTGTGTGTGTGTTTAATGACTGTTTCCACTACTGAGGCACCACCTAACACAGATGATACGTGAGATGAAAGAAATATTGGGAAATAATATTTTAAGGAAGGAAACGTTCCAGGCCTAAAGTTTAGGGTACTTCCCCGTAATTTGCCATTTATGAGGAAAACCCGGAAAAAACCTCGGTCAGAAAGGACGAGGAGATCCTGGTGAGATTCGAACCCCAGACCTCCCGCTCACGAGTCCGCGCCTTAACAACCTCGGTCACCCGTGGCGGGTGGGTAGCCTTAAGAAAACCAGCAAAAGAGTAGAAGAAAACAACATAAATAATAGCATTGCAATAAACCAGACGAATTAATGTAAAAATCACCATATGTACGAATTATTGAAACAAAGTCGTTCAGTGTAATCAAGGAAGATTCATCCTCTTGAATTTCCAGTTGCTCCAGCTCTACAGCTTGCTTTGAAATGGGGAAAGCAACAAGAAAGGAATTTTCAAAAAAAAAAAAAAAAAAAAAAAAGCGTTAAGTGCTCTGAGATCTAAATCTCCATTCTTTTTTCTGCCATACCACATAAATTATATACATAATCTTCTTTTTCTGTTGGAACTTCGGAAACATTTTTCCAATATTTTTTTTTTCAGAGAAGTGAAATTAGCTACTATTTTGCTCTCAAGATCTTTCTAAAAGAGTATCGCTTTACCCTGGAAGCTTAATGCAGTTTGTGTTAGTTCATAAATAAGCTTATTTTGTCCTTGAAATGAGATGCTTAGTGATTGCAAATGCTCTATGTAACAAATACTGCGTCATCAAGTTGATATTAAATAACTGGTGAATGACAATTTTGAGGATCATCTCTCCTCTCGTAACAAAAATCCGCTTATTAACTGATTAGGACATATTTTACACTACATTAGGCACATTTAACATATGAGCACTTGCATTCAAAATGTAAATTCCCGGGTTAAGGCTTTTGTCAAAGGTACAAGTTCATTTGCATTCGTGACGTCACCTTGGTTTCCCTCAGGCCGGCCAGTTTCATTGTTAGAGACTGCACTAAGATTAGAAGTTGTATTACTGATTACTATTTTGAGTATTACTGACCTCAGAAATTTTGCTGTTAACCTGACCGTGGTTTGTTCGAAAGATTGTATAATTAGATTTACTGACCTCAGCTTTCTGTTCATGTGATCCTCAACTCCGCACATTTTGCGTTCATTATACCTTGTCCACTTTGCATCTTGTTTAACATCATTCATTTCACCTTCCCATTTCTTTTGGTTGTCATGAAATCGTGCCACTTATCCTGATTGTAACTTTCTGACTTCCTGCATGCTTGACTCTTAATTTTAGTTAAATTATATTTGGGACAATTCAGTTCTTTTTTCTACCTTGTCGCTATATTCTTTGTGTGACAATTCAATATCTTTGGTTTAATCGACCAGGAGTCTTCTATGGACAATGCTCTAACCTATCGTTATACTCCTTCTGCGACAATTTGCTTTCTTTTTTTAACATGCCGCTATAATGTTTCTGAGACAATTGGGCTTGATCTAATTTTCCATTCAATTCTTTTCTAAACACACTTGGTTTTGGTGTAGATTATTGCTAAGGTTCTGTATGAGCTCAGTTATTATTATTATTATTATTATTATTATTATTATTATTATTATTATTATTATTATTAACAACATTATTTTACCTTCAGTGTCTGAATTACCCGACCCTTTGGCGATGTTAGGTTCACTAACATTTCCTGCAATATCTTTTTCTGTTTCGACTAGCATTACTTCCTCTATTTCTATTTCATTAAATACTTTTCCCTGTTGTGTCATATTTACTCTGCTACTTCTTAAAAGTATAAATGAAATTGTTTTCACAATTTTACCTAAATTACGTTAGTTAAGTGTTCCTTTGCAATTTTGATTTTCCTGTACCTTTACTACTTTCTTCCGGTGACGTTCCTTGTCTCTATCTCTTGGCGAATTCCATTCGCAGTAGGTGTCCTGTGATGAGCTTCCTCCGATTGAAGGTCAGGTATGTAACGCTTACCGGTGGTCTCTTGGCGATGTCGTCCAGCTAGCGTGGTGCGCTAGCCAGGGGTCCTCTCATTCGGCTCTGCAACATCCTCTCCTCGCGCGCTGTCCTGTTCGCTCTGGCCTCTTCTTCTCAGTCATCACCATTCGTTTTCCTTTCCGGCTTTTCGAACAGCTTACACGTTGGCGCGCCAATTTGGAACGGGAATGGTGACTGGGAATTATATGGGAGTAGTTGATTAATTAATTAAGCATGAATTTAATTAAATCAGTTTATAATGGATTTTCTGGTTTTCGATTAGGAATTTTTGAGGGCATTTTTAGTTTTGATTAGGTATGCAGGCTGCTGATAGTTGAGCCGGACGTCTTGAAGCTCCCTCTACTCCTTGTGTTGCTCCGCCTGTAGATTTGGTCCGTAGAGGATTTGCCTCGGCTGCTGCGATCTACAAATGACCACTTCCGGTTCCAATCGAACGCAGTAATTATCTCAGGGAATTTAAAGCTCTTCTCGATCCTAGATCGAGGGACGGAAGGAGCATTGCCTGACTGGGATACTGAGAACACTTTGGGTTGAAATTCACAGTTTTTTTATTGTAATGTTTTGTATGTTAGCCTCGGAGATACGCAATGCCTGAGATTAAATAAGTTTACTATAGCTCAAGGGCTGAATTATTCTACTTGTCTTCTTTGCACTCAATTATGGGTTCATTATACACAATTCGCTTGGAAACAATTGTAAGTTTGGAGGATACAAATAGAACTATATATACATATACTGTATTTTATATAAACTGTTTAACTGCGTTGAAGAATCTATAAAACTGTGACTGATCGCGTAGCACTGCGAAACTGTAAAAACTGTATCGAAATGCAGAACTACAATGACTGACTAGAAACTTGAATAACTACTATGAAACTGTCAGTTTCCAAACTGTGAAAGTTCTAACTGATTGGAAGCGCCCCGAAAAATCAACTTATATTGCTTTCGAAAACCAACATTTATGACGCTACCTAATTTTTAAATTCAAGTGAAAGAAACTTTTAGAAGCTTCCTCTAAACCTAACTCTCTTATTGGCTATTAATACTATTAGATCGAAACATCTGGAACATTTGGTATTATCCAATTCTCTGACGAGCTACAAGGATTCAACGGACAGAAGTTTCTAGAACATTTTTATAAGTCGAGGCCTCTGAATGGGCACTATATTTTCTAACATCTCTCCTGATTCATCCTAAAAAGCCTTTACGTAACCAGCGTGCTTAACTTCTAAAACGGCCCCTTTAAAAAACTTAACGCATTTTGTTCTCAGTTCTCCGCAAGAGGAGCTTTCTCCATAATGAATTCATGTGCCTTAAACTTCAAACAATACGTGACTTTTTTTTTATACAAAAGACAACCTTGGCTGCCTTTAGAACGGTTTCCAGGCAGGCGTAACAGCATTTTGACTAGTATACAATCTCCTTTAAGTATTTAACATTACATACAAATACACTGTTCTGTCTTCATATTATACACCTGCTAAACATACATAAGTGCCAGTTCATTACATTAATGGTTCTAGAATTATTATGTACAGATGAAACATATATGATTGTTCCAAGTAATTAGCACAAATGTTTATGATTATCATCATTAGTTTTACTACCAGGAGGGTCGAAGCCGGATATACTGCTTCACTTTTTTGGAAAATGTTTTAAGACACAAGCTACTCATATTAATAAAAAATATCGGTTTTTAAATTTGGTGCTTTGTAAGATTGTAACGCTTTTCTTTTGTTTGGCAGTGCCGTTTACATGATGCCATGGTTATTATTGTGCATAATGTAAGCGTGTGTTATTAATACACAATCATAAAATGCAGGTAACAAAGTATGAGATTAGAAACAATATTATAAAGCCGCGGCTTGATGAATATGTGAAGTGGAGGGAGAAAGTGTTGTTAATGAGCGTGTAGCGCAACGGTAGTTCCAGCTTTTCAATAACGGATGAAAATTTGCCACGTCCTAGAAGACGTAAGGTAAGGAATATTGCGAGCCCACGGAAAGTTTTGCAAGAAAACCTGTAAAAAGTATTCGTGGGGAGAATTTGGTGCATTAAATATATCATACATTACCACATTAAGACACCGATAAAATATGTCTATATTACCGTAACCCGACACCTGGAAACAGTGGATCGATTCCCGTCAGCGAACGTATTTTTCACTGAGAGCTTGTTCCAAAGGGCGTGCAGTCGACCAGTTCTTGAAGTGTTGGGACAGAGGTACCTAGCATTAGTTAATCAAAATAGAGGTCTATTGCGTATGACAATGCGAGATTCCATACCGCTCGAGTAATCATGGAAAAAAATAGTCCAGGAATTGCAATGGATCTAACTGTTACTACTATAGAACTGATATTGCGCCTTCGGTTTACCACCTCTTTTGATCTATGGTCCATTTCCTGCGTGGAAGAAATTCGATTGAAGCCGTGATCGAAATCCAGAAACTGGTACCGTTGCGGCATAATGAAGGTGGCGCAAGATGTAGTTGATAGAGCACAGAATATAATTGCATTACGTTGAAAATTAGTTTCAAATAAAGTTTTGCTTAAAAGCCGACATTATTTATGAGAAATTTACAACTCCAATCATAACACCTATCTCCGGGCTGAAGTGAAACTGTGAAAAAGCCGGGGGAACTGGGCTGCTTAGCCAAGATAAGGCTGGTTCTTAGTAAATGCTGATGGCAGATCTGGTTAGAGGTGTAGCTTGCATTACGCCGACATTGTGTTATCCTCTAACGATGAACAACGAAACTATACATATGATGACATAAGTTGTATACTGTACCATTGCCAACTTGTCAGACATTTTACATGGTTGTCAAAAGACGCACAATAGCAGATATTTATTGGAATGTATTATTTTATTATTATTATTATTATTATTATTATTATTATTATTATTATTATTATTATTATTATTTAATGGCAGAAACCGCTCTGTGGCTACGTCTGTTACAGCGAGTTAGTGTGTGAAGGAAATATGATATAAAAGTGTGAGAGTGCGGTTTTCTATAGTTTAATCCACTCTAATATACAAGGTACAATATACAAGTTTAACCTCTATGATAGACTTACTTTTATATCATATTTCCTTCACACGCAGTGACCCGTGTAAAGATGTTGCTTTCAGACGAATATTCGATTTATCGCAGTTCACACAGCAGAAAGCGAACCCTTACTACGCAATTGATTTGGGGAGAAATTCACTTGAGGGAAACATATGGGCTGCGATGATATCATATACTTGTTTGGTTCATATCTGACGGACCTGAGAATGGTGAAACTTATTTACACATGTTACAAACACTGTAACCGTTTGAAGAGAAAGACATATGGCTACAATTTAACGGAGCACCTGTTCATTTCGCTTTTCGAGAGTTCTTTGTCGGTCCTGGTGGTGTAGTGGTAACCATACTTACCTTCTAAACCCAAGATTGAGGGTTCAAACCCGGCTTAGGAATTTTTCAGGAGTAAAAATTCTAAGTATGGCTTTCTTCGGAAGGGAAGTAATGCCGTGGGTCCCGTGTCGTAAATTTACGGCACGATAAAGAACCTCAATCCCGAAAGAGAGGCCTCTGAGCAAAATTTCACGCACTGAATTGAATGAGACGCTTTTTTTATTTTTTTTTTTTTTTTGGGTACAGTTTAACGCCCGTTTTTACTACTGATAGGCGATGGACACTGATGATACATAACATGAAATGATATATTGGGAAAGGATTTTTTTTAAAGGAAGGAAATGTTCCAGACCTAAGTTTAGGGTACCTACCCGGCATTTGCCATTTATGAGGACTGAGGATAACCTGGAAAAACCTCAATCAGGGAGGACGATCCTGGCCGGATTCGAACCCCAGACCTCCCTCTTACGAGTTCGCGCCTTAACGACCTCGGTCACTCTTGGCGGTGAATGGGACACTGATGACCTTAGGTGTTAAAGAGTGTCCATAAATAAAACAAATCAACAACAACCGAGAGTTCCTTAATGAACATCTACCATAACGCTGGATTGGCAGCGGGTACTCCAGCACATCAGCCGCAGGAAGTTCACACCTCATCAGGGCCTACACATCTGACTGTCGTTATGCTACATGCGGTAGATGACGCATTTTGAGCCATCACACGAAACAGTGCTCCATAAATGTGAGGGTAAGTGTGTTTTTGTGAGATGTCTACAAGGATTTCGGGGACTTATCGGCCAACCTGTACATTGCTGTCTAACTTACACTGTACATACTTTTAAATTAATACCAAGAGAAAAATTAAATTTGGTTGAACATGCGGTTTTCCCACATATTGAATCAGAGGTCAGAAAAGCCGATGGAAGAGAATTCAGATTTATTCCGGACAAGTTTTCTTTTTAAAATTTACTTAAAAGGACTCCGTCTAATTTTAGAGGACGCAAGAAAGCTGTCATATGTTTTCCATGCCCCAGGACATGGTATGTGCATTGGAATATGCATACAAACATGCAAATTTTTGAAGCCTCCCCCTGTGCCATTCATTTCGTGACAGGGTAATTTGGGAATAATAGGCACGACGAGCAGTGAAATGAAATTTCAGTTTGTAACACCGTCAATTGCCCTGTCCCCTCCAACCCTCGATCCATTAGCTTTAGTCGCACCTTTTCTTTTTCCCTCGCCTGTATTTTCGCTTTTGTATCCCCTATTTGCGAATACTTCCGTAGCATTTTTCCATTTCATCCGTTATCCGTAAAAACCTGGTCTTGTGCCCTCTGTTCACCGTTCTGTCGTTACACCCCCACCTCCCCATCCCATCCCTACAGGCAGCTCCTCCAATGCCCGTAATTTCATCACGTTTTGTACTCCCTCTCTGCTCTCCATGTAGTATTTTATGTTAGTAGATTGGTACTCCTGAGGAAGTAATATGATTACCATGTATCCTGCTATGATTGTCGGAAAGAGAATCCCACTTTATTGGGATGCCATTGTGTCAATTAGCTTCCTCCTCTGCGAATTTCCAACTTGTCGTAGTACAGGAAGAGCAGGGTGGACCATTTGTCATTCAGTCAGAAACAGAAGAAGAAAGAACAGAATTAGTTTACCCGTTTGAACACAGAGCAGATCTTACTTTCTTCATGAAACAAGTTGTAATTACTATCGACTTTGCTTTCTCGTACAGAACAATTAAGCACTGCTGTGTATTTCACTTCAGTGTTCACGATTGCCAGTTCGCAAATGAGAAATATGAATTAAAACATCGATACTTCTCAACAAAAGCATGACTGTATTTCTTTCCTTTTAAGGTGACTTTTTTTCTTCTTCTTCTTCTAAAACAATAATATAGAAATCTAAATTTCGTGACAAGAAAGATTTTTGAAGTATTAAATGTATTGTGGTAGTGTCGAAAAGATGGTACAGCAAAATATGCGTCATTTGCATTCCGATCCTTAATAAACAATCAGCATTTTCACTCAACGTCGTTTAGCATTTTAGTCCCCGAAAGTCTGCAATGCATATGATGCATTTTTTACGCGTTATTTAAGCGTTTATTTTTGTAAGAAAATTATTCTTTTTAAAAACACGATAAAATGCAAAAGTGATTTTCTGCGATAAGCGTTTTTAAAAGTAAATACAGCAATTAAAAATTAAAAAATCTGAATGCATTTTTTTTATTCCTAATTTTGCAGACTCGTGAGTGGGAGGTCTGGGGTTCGAATCCCACCAGACCCTCTTCCCTAACTGAGGTTTTTTCCAGGTTTTCCTCAGTCCTCATAAGTGGCAAATGCCGGGGAGATACCCTAAACCTAGGCCTGGAACGCTTCCTTCCTTTTAAAAAAAATTCCTTTACCAACATATCATTACATTTCATGTTTCATCAGTGTCCGTCGCCTGTGGTACCTCAGTAGTAAAATCGGGTGTTAAACACATTCATTCAAGCATTCTTCAAAAGATAGCAATTCGAATATTTGGAGTGAAACATAACCAATGTAAAATTGCCTATATGGAGTGTTCTTCTACTAGAGCCTACATAATATATGAAGCTATGAAATGGAAATGAGTTAACATGAAACATATTAAGTTTTAATTCCTTAATTACAATCTTACAGCATAGAAGTTTTTTTCTTATTTTACTGAAAGTTGTTCACTTCCAAGTTCTTCTAACAATACATGCAATTTCGAAATGCGTGATTATACTTGTTCCATCTCAGTAACAATGCACTACAGGTTACGAATCGATTCGCTCACTTTCGGCACTTTACTGTAACCAATTCTGTCACGTGCATTGCCCGCATCAACCATACACTGACATCTTTTTACGAAGAAATTCATTCATCTCTATTTCACGTGCTGATGGAGGATGCGAAGCATAATTGTTTTAGAAAGTCCCAATTTTGTAGTTATTTCTTTTGTCACATCAGATGCCTGTCATTCACAGCTTCCTTCCAGACAAGGGACATGCTTTCTTGTGTACAAATCACGTGGGTCATTTACAAGACTCTTCTCTCTGTCCAAACGAACTAATTTTGGACCATTCCTTCATAATAGAAGTTTCCCCATACAGATTGTCAAGGCGGTGTTTAGTATCACTAAGTGAAAGTCTTATAGCTAAAAATGTAATTCAGTTTTGAACACCATACTGTATTGTGTAACGCGTTTGACTTAAAGAGCTTTTCCAAGCAAATGAATGGAAGGAAATGTAGTGTTTATCACATAGCATGAGCATTGCAATATTGAATCATGGCCTTCTACGTCAAGGTTACGGGTTCAATCCTGGCCAGGATCGATGGAGTTTTGGGTTTTAAAAATCGTAAATATTTCTTCCTGTGGAAGGGAGGTAAAACTTTTAGGTACCATGTAATGAATTTACGGCACGTAAAAGAACTTCAAGTCTGAAAGAAGAGACTTCTGAGCAAAATTTATCAGCCGTTTCGCGCCCTGAATTGAATGGAATGCTGATAGCCTGAGATGTTAAAGAGCGTCCGTAAATAAACTGCTATACCTCCATTTTGCAGAAACCGGTACAAATTTTAAGATGCAAGCTGCTGGGTGCATTAATTTTCATAAGACCGTCACTGGAGTTTGATGTTTCCTACATATCTTACAGCGTTTGTTTGAAGATGCCTAATACTCTTTCCATACTAAAGAAGAACACTCGAGTGTTATTTAATACAAGCTCCAAGAATTACATTGGGGAATTTGCAAATATAATGTGTTCTGATGGAAGATTTTTAAAGTAATGACTGTTCATAGATAAACCTTTTCGTGTTAGTGAAAGAATGAATACGCATATTATCAAAGGAGGATGTGACCGCCACGAGTGACCGAGGTCGTTAAGGCGCGGATTCGTGAGCGGGAGGTCTGCAGTTCGAATCCGACCAGGACCGTCCTCTCTGATTGAGGTTTTTTCCAGGTTTTCCTCAGTCCTCATAAGTGGTGTGCCGCCTATGGTGCCCCAGTAGTAAAAACGGGCGTTAAATACTAACCAATAAAAAAAAAATAAAAACAAAAACAAAAACCAAAGGATGTCATTGCCTAACGCCTCCACCAAAGGAATCACGAACTTCTGGCTTCTTTGCCAACAAATATCTTATTCTATGACATGCAAATATGGGACAGTTACATTACACACATGCTTGGCAAGAATTATGAGAAGAATTTTGTTAAATCTCACACCCATAATTCACTAAGTCACATTACAATGTTAAAAACATTTTAATTATCCAAAATTGAGAAAATAACAAAGAACTGGCTGGTTCCAATGAATGAGAATAGATATGGCACTGACACTTCTGCTCTTTGGTGGTTGTTGCACAATTATTTACGCTTTCCTGTTTCCCTAGCTTTTCAAACCCCCAATCAGGATGCACAAATAATTGCTCCCTTTCCGAATTTTCCCCAGACACTGTTGAGCATCGTTTCAAAATAAACGAATCCCATCAATAATGTCCAGTCAACGAACCCACGGCAGTATAAACAATGATGTATAACAATGTGTATCTTAAGGGCAAAAGCTTAAAAGGGTGAGTAGGTATGTAGCGAAAAACCAAATACAAAAACAGAAAAGTTTACAAAAACAGCTTAGCTCTGGACTTTATTGGGTTATTTTATTTCAGTTGTTTCTAACTCCATAACTACAGCAAGTGAACATTAATTTCGTCAGTGCACCCCTTCATTGGGCTGAAAATGTGAGTTTCTATACACCGTTTTAGTGTGGTACTGCAGTGCCATTAATGTGGTCTCAAGATGTATACCGTACAAGAGTAAGTTCATAAGTTTCCGGCCTAACCATTTTCTAGGAATGATTAAGACAAAAACTATATTTCACTTTCAATATAGTTATCCTTTATTGCAATACACTTCTCACATCTTTGAATTAACATTTCAATCCCCCGCCCCCCAAAAAGTGAGAAGTCTGCAAAATCGGCATAAATAGCGTCCACCACTTCGTCGTCACACTTAAATTTCCTTTCTCAAAGGTTCTTCTTGAGTTTTGAGAGAGGAAATAGTCACTGGGAGCTAGATCTAGGCTCTAGGGTGGATGATCCATCTCCTTGAAGCCACATTTATTCACAGCTTCCTTTGCAACAAGAGCTGTGTATTGCACTGCTAAGCTTTCCTCGCCTTTTCTCTTTGATGGAAGCACGTAGTCTGTGCAGTAGGCCAGCATAGTGCTCCTCATTTACTGTGGTGTTCCTCTCCTTGAAGTCAATGTAGAGTATTCCTTCACTGTGCCAAAAGTTTGTGGCCATGATCTTCTGGGTTAACTGAGTGACCTTGGTCTTTAAAGGCAGTGCTTCGCCAGGTTCATGCCACTCCATTGATTCTCTTTTGGACGAGGAATCATAGTAGAGGACCATAGTTTCATCTTCTGTAACAGTGGTTTGGAGAACTTCTCTCTGTCTCTCTCTCTCGTCTCCACGGCAGAGCCCCCAAAATACCTGTCAACAGATGACTCGCTGCCGCCTTTGGACTGAGGCAAGAAGTCTAGGCACCCATCTTGCACTAACCTTAATCATGTTTATATGTTCATGAATAATTCGAAGGACTGTTGTTTTAGAAAGGCCCAACCTTGCTGCTATTTCTGTAACTCTAAACCGTCGGTCTTCCATAACTTCTCCTTCCACAAGAGCGATGTTTTCAGGAGTGAGCACCTCCATGATCTTCGTCTTCAATGCTTTCTCGACTCATTCGAAAAAGTTTGGCCCATTCTTTTACTGTAGAATATGAGGGGGATGCTTCCTGATATACACCGCCCAATCGCTGATTAATTTCATTTGGAGTAAGTCCTTTTGTGAAGAACTTAATAACAGCTCGATACTTCATTTTGAACATGTCACAATTTTCTACATTGATACAGTATTTGGTACCCCATCAATTGCGAAAAATTGATTAGAATATATCTTTTATTTCAGCTAGCTTTAAGTGAAGGGTTCTGTTTGTAGGAATGTCTAGAAAAGCAGGAATTCTGCTCGGACAGCAGAGAGACCGTTTTGGCAGACAAAGGAGCAAATACCATCTATTGTTATTAGGAGGACGGGTGGTCGCCCCGGCCAGGTATGCTGGGAAAGAACAACGCTAGAATACCGCTAAGGCCGTTGATCTGTAACGTTCACTAAAACTTGAAATTAGACGCTGGACGAATCAACGAGTGGCTAAGCTCAAATAATCAAATTGGCCAATAATATGAGAGTGGCATGAAGTCACAGCCAACCTATGAGCATGTCTAAAGTCTTAGTGGCGGGAAAATAGTGCGTCCCTGCATCACGTAGTAAAGCGTGTTACATTGGGTATTTAAGGACGTGGAATCGCCCGTGTCGAGGTCTTTTTGGTCTTTCTGGTGGTATTCAGCGTCAGATGTCATAGGAACGCCGATGTTTGAGCGTCACTTCAGCGCGACATGTCTTCCGAGCGGTCTGCAATCACACTGCTAGTCAAACATCACAGCTCCACGTGTCTGCCAGACGTTTCGTTACTGCGTTCCGAGCAGAAACGCCATGAGATGCACTCTTTGATAAATAAACGACGTCAACCTGCAGATAATGTTTCTCTGAACGATATAATACCGCAATTCCCTTCACTCAACCCGGCACTACCAGGTCCCGAAAACCAGCTGCATCCCTGAGATCGACGTGAAGAGTTATTGAGTGGTGAGCTGGGTCGAGAACAACAAACTCCTATCTCCATTCTCCTCGCCACCTATAACCCCTTCAAACCTTGACCCTCTAACGTGGGGCAATTATCAAAATTAACCGCCCACTCCTCCCACCAATAACTACTTCAACATATAGCTTTCTTTATGAAACAATATCTGAACAACTGAGCGGATGTTACAGTTGCAATTATTTACATAGGAGATAAAGTATGACACCAGATAAGGGTTTTATGAAGGAGATAATCCTTATGGCGAGACCGGGAACTTATGGACCTACCCTCGTAGATCCAATTCCAAGCTAATCTACCTGTGCAAATTTTCGCTAACACGGCGTTAATTCTCAGAAGCCTTGAATAATTAATGTTTTCAAAAGCTCTAACATTTTTCAAATATGCTTTTACGCATTAGAATGAATTGTCTAATATTATGAGAGACCAGAGTTTGGATTGATTGACGCTTAGAAAACATTTAAGAATTCTTTCATCCTTCATTGATGTGTACAGGTGAAAAAATAACTTCATTAGTCATTAGTTTACGAATATATGCATACCCAAGAGCATCTTATTTTCATATTTGTTGATTATTAGAATACGCAGAGATTTCGCATTTGTTCTTGATAACTTAAATTACTAATGCCCATTATTAAATTAGCCCATTGTTCCTGATTTATTCCCAAAGGAAGTTGCATAGATTTTATCGTTTTTCTTTATTCATTTCACGGAAATTACATTACAGCTATTATGGTTAATATTAAGCTAATGCTACCGTGAAACTCCCAGCAGACATTCGTTTGTCTTTTTCCCTTCCCTTCTGACCGCATGTTGTGTTAGCGAAATGAGAAGTTATAGCTCTTTAGAGCAAGTATAGAGCGAATATTAAAATTCCTTTAATTAGTATAAATGGTATTGAAAGGAATCCCCTGAATACACCAGGCGCTCGTTTGTCTTCATTACTTTTATTTACAAATCAGATGTGCCGGCTTTATAGCCATAGAATTTGACATCAGCATATTTAATCTGGGATTTCTACGTTCAGACTTTGTTTCAAAAACTTGTGTAGATGAAGGAAGTCTCGCATTTTAAATACGAAATAAAATATTATGTTAACGTTCGTCGAAGCTTTTTTTATTTTACAACTTAAGCTTTAGTGAAGAATAAATTGGATGTATTTAATTATTTCTCTTATGCCCTGGCAGTTACCCAAAAGTGTGTTGGAATTTCTTTGCGCAAAGAGCTAGTAGACAATCGAGGTTGCTGCATTTTACGAGAGTTCTAAATGTTCTCGGCCAAATTACTGTGTTAGTTGTTAAGTATTATCCTTTAGATTGCCCTCTGTACAGTTTCAGACGCGCAAGTATAGTCACGTGTTTGTGACGATCGTGCAAACAAACTAGTGTTAACATTTTCTACAAAATGGATAACAATTGAAATGCGAGATGTGATAAGAGTACTTCGTTTTGATGGGTTAAGCCCCAACAGAAATACAGAAGGATTTTCCCCCTTCGTTTTTGACGGTTAAAAACTGAGTTGCTGAATTTAAGGTTGATCATGCATCCATTCGAGATGATGAGTGCTCAGAGCGTCCGAAAATTGCTACGAACGACGAGATTGTGGCAAAAATTCACAATGCCGCACTCATTGATCGCTGATTGAAGGTACGCGAGTTGGCTGACATTGCAAAGACCTCGATAGGGAGTGCTTACCACATTTTACACGAAGTTTTGGGTATGAGAAAACTTTCCGCTCAATGGGTGTCGCGTTTGTTAACAATGGACCAAACCTCCATTCAAATGAACATTTCGCAAGAATGTTTAGACTTGTTCAAAGGCAATTTCAGTGAGTTTCTCCGACGTTTCTTAACAATAGGTGAAACATGAATTCATCACCACACTCCAGAGACAAAGGAACAATCCAAACAGTGGCTGGCAACAGGTGAAAGTCTGCCAAAGAAAGAAAAAACGGTTTTATCTGCAGGAAAAGCCATGTCTACTTTTTTCTGAGACTCTCATGGTGTGGTGCTCGTAGACTACTCCAGAAGGGCGGAATCATCACGGGGGAGTATTACGCTTCACTACTGAACCAACTGAAGGTGTTATTAGGCTAAAATTCCATACCTTGCGAAAAAGAATATTCTCTTTTCATCACGATAATGCGCCCCTAACTATGCCTGGGACTATTGCTGCAAAACGGTTCTTCATGTTAGCCTGATTTGGCTCCTACCAATTAATTTTTATTCCCGAAACTAAAAAAGTAACTGCGTAGGCGAAGATTCACATCAAGTGATGCAGTTGAAGCTGAGACAGACGCTTATTTTTCACAGTGGGGCAAATTTTATTTTACTGAGGCTATTAAAAATTTAGTCGCTCGACTAAATTTATTGATTTACAAGGTAACTATGTTGAAAAATTAAAAAAAAAAAAAAAAATAGTTTCTCATAAATGTTGATCAGGCGGAAAACTTTTCGAACGCCTCTCGCATATCCAATACTAAGGGAAAGTCATTCAGGAGACAAACTACACATGTGTGATATTTCCTTAACTCAGCGGCGGCATGCTGCCAGATTGCGAATTTATAGAATCTTAATAATTGAATTAACACGCATTCATTTGTGAGTAACTGAACATACACTACAGAATAGAAAAAGAGAGAGAGACTTTTATAAAATATATCGTTGTAACGCGTCTATTTAAATAATAAACTTATTATTGACTTTTTGATTAAAGTCTGGATTCTGCAGGCTTAAGTATGTCCCTACAGAAAGCATTTTATACTTCCTACATTTTGAAATCACAATTTGATTTAAATTAATACTTCCATTTGGTCCATCCATTTTTATTTTATTTTAATTGCTTTGTTCTCTTGCAATGGTTGCAAAGAAAGTGCTTAGCTTTATATAACGTTCATTTCCTTTACATTTCCATTAACAGAAAAGAAAATAAAACAACTAATTTACACGAACCTACTCTAGCCCGTCATTCACTAACAGCTGACTACTAACAAACAACCAATTATCGCTTGTGCAGATTGTCTGCATGAGAGCATTGTTACTTCATTAATATTAAACTAGCTGCAAGTTTTCTCATATTTAATATACAGAGAGTGCCAAAAAAGGTATACACACTTCAAGCAAAGAAAAACGTATGTTAACATAACAAAACTGAATTCACACAAACAGAAAATGATGAGCACTAATCATCTTAGACTTTTACAGATACAACAGTTGCTCAAAATGCCCATCATGGGCGTCGATACACTTCTGAGTACGTTGAACTACTGATTGAGCAACGTTTGCGAAAGTGTCCTCAGCGATTACAGGACATGCCGTTTCAATTTCTTCCCGAAGTGCTGATAGTGTAGCTGGTTTTCTACGGTATACGGTACCATGCGTCTCAAATTTGTCTCGAATGCGTGCAATTGTTACTCGCGTTGGCGGTTCTGTTCTGTACACACTTATTGCCTTTGAACTTCAACAACATTCTCGGTTTTCCAATATCACTTCAAAATTACTTTCCGCTCTTCAAACGATAATCTTGGCTGGCTCCAAATTGTTGTAGCAACGCTAGCATAAAGTAATGTGAGTCCATCTGTTTACAGAACATCATACGATAATCTTGGTTTCATTTGTTCATTGATGATTTACCTGTCAAGTAGCAAAGCCATCATAATGTATTTGAGTCACATCTGTTTACACAACATCATACTACACATTACTGCTGTTTTTCGGTCCAACGTTGAAATATATTAAATAGATATCTATATGAAAGTGTGTATACATTTTTTGCTATTAATATTTTTGTTATCATTTAATATTCCTTTAAAATATTTTATTTAACTTTGTAACGCAACAACAATTACTCATATAAAATTGGAGGCAAACTTTCCTGACTAGAAGTTACGTTTCAGGTGGTGCATACAATTACAAAAACTCTTATGATCGAGAAGCTACTCTACCGCTTGCTCTCATCTCCCCTCAGGAAAATGTTCCACAATCTCACCGAATCATTGGTTTGCACCGCGACTGTCCAGAAAGTCCCCTACAGAAGATAATAACAATCAGTACAAACATCAGGCGCAAGTTAGATGTCTCTTACAGACATTTTTTTTAAACGCATTATTAAGCAATGTTTATCCGGAATTAAACTTTGAAATTTTTGGGGGGTTAAAACCACCTTCGCAAGTTAAAAGATAAAGCAATTCAGTATAATGTTCGTCCTTCATTATATAATACAGTAAATTATAAAAGGTGCCGACAAATCGTTTGTTTGTAAGAAGAGCATCGAATTCTTGCCAGCCAATTACAATGGACAAAAAGGGCCGACTCCAAAGCGAAAATCAAACTGTGTGTAATCATAAGACCGCATTTTGTGTATTTCTACAATCCATATATGGGTTTGATTTGAATTGAGTTTGCAAAAATGGCATCACCCTAATATTATTGTTTTGCTGTTTGATGTCAAATTCAGGATATTGTTTGTCAGAGCTCTCATGAAATCGTTCACAGGACGGAAGCTTTACTGGTCAAGCGAGTGCTGCTATATTCTCAATGTAGCAATTTTTGCTAACTGCCAAAGAACGGCATGGTGTTTCTGACCCGGAAAGTGCTGTTGCTTGGTTACATCTTTGAGATATCAAGAGCACGCTGTGCACTTAAATACTACCTGTTTGCATCCATTGTTCCACGCATCTTTTTGCCAATATTCCTCCCCAGACCATGATGGTATCTGGTTTTAATCTGTGAGCTTCCTGCGAATGCCTCGGTCTTTCTGCGTTACGTGATTGTCTCCTTATGCGCATTCTCCTGGAATCTGGATGCAGACTGAAGCGTGATTTATCTGTGAATGGACCATGTCTGCATTGTTTCCGTTGCCAATAACTGGCATGCAAATGGCGTATCCTATTCCCGTGTCTTAGCGATGGACGACTCTTTCGTGCAATGTATTTCTAACAGGTTGGGTCGAAACCTTTGAACTACGAACATTCCGCAGGGTGCTTCTTAACATAGAGCAGTGGACTTCCTTTCTCTCAGGGTCTTTAGGCGCAGAAATCTATCTTGTGCAAGAGTTGTAAACCTTGGTTTACCTGGATGTTGTTCTTCTGGACTGCCTGATTCTTGATATCGCCTCTACTTTGGTATATAACTTCTCTTGCGGTGTTTAGAGATGGTGCTTGTGTTCCAGCATTTCTAATTATTCCATTCGCAATAAACATTTCATCTTGACTTAACGCCGTTGGGTAATCAGTTCAATTACTGAATCTGTCATTATTTTAATAGAATAAAGTTGCTATACTCCTGTGTTTAAAAGCAGCTTATTTAAACATTAACAGCGTAACAATTTAAATCTGACCGCCTCGGTGGTTAGTGGTAGTGTTTGAGACTACTAATCCAGAGGTTTTGGGTTCGAATCCCGATCAGATCAAGCTATCTGGTTAGTTTTTTTTTTTTTTTTTTTTTTTTTCGTAGTTTTTCTTTAACGTTTGAGGGTGAATGTCAAACAGCTTTAAGACGTCAAGGACTGCGAGCCATTATTAATTCTTTAATTTCACTCTCCCTACAGACTTACACTTATAATATTCTACAGAATTCTACACAATCTATAGAGAAGACCAATGCAGTCAGAGCGATAGTAAATAAAGCATTTAAGTCAATAAAAAAATTAAATAAATCTACTAATATGGTGACAAGTTGGTAGGCAATTGAATAAAACGCCCATAGTTTCTCATAGTTCTCATCGATATACAAAATTTTTATGTTGTTTTGAAGTGTGTTTTTTTTTATAAATGGTACTGCTGTTAGGTTGGACACTTCCACAAAATATAGAACCAAGCGGACTTTGATTTTGGCATTGTATTCTTCAGATTTCGCTCCAAGCTTTCCACTTTGCATTTACCTCTGGCCCGAGTGTTGGTTCATGAATTTCTAGAAGTCTGCCTGCCCTTACTTCATTTTCCCCGAAAAGCTATTTATTTATCCTTCTGATAATTCTCAAACTGTTGGGGTAAGTTATTTTAATGACACTGGATGCACGATATGTGATAATAACTGGCCTTACAACATTTTCCAGGAGTTACGGAGCAAAAAACACGCCAAAAAAAGGGGAGGGGAAATCAATTTTACCAGAAACACGGTAGCTGTTGTTACGTTACCTGAGGATAGAGGAAAACCGCTCTAGCGATTAATAAGGAAAGTTTCTGAGGATCAGAGCCGGTCACCCGGATTATGTAAGGGGCTTCAAGGTTTTTGGGAGGGTGGATACTTTGCCTAAAACACTTGCTCATATCCTGTACATCAACTCAACATGGAGGAGACTCTAGAACACCAGTTTTGTTTACATGTGCATTGCAGTGTTTACTTCAAACCCTCCTCCATTCTCATTCAGACCTTGCATTTGGTGGCACACAGTCTAACAGTGTTTTCTCAACGTTAATTAACAAGTAAATATTTTACTTGGTCAAAATTATACAATAAAAAATTCAAAAACTCTTTTAGATATCAGCATAAAAATTAGAAGGCACGTGATTAACATTTGAGAACATTTGCTGGAAAATTGTAAAATTTAGAAAGTTCATGTAAAGGAAATGTTCATTTTGCATTGAATTGCATTTTATTGGAGATGAGCAACAGATGCAAATTTAGTGTAAGAGAGGGTTCATTAACAGCCGTATGGTTTAATTCGTGTGCGTGAGTATGTAACAAAGAAGAATGCTAATATTACGGCCATCTGTATACTATTGTTCTTCCATTAATGAAATGCAGGTTACAAAAAATGTCATATTATTTTGACATAGCCTGGTTAGAGGAGCACCCCGCTGCAGCACTTTGTGCTTTTTAGACTGTGCCATCCCAAGAAATGTCTTATTGCCCATCCATAAGGTCTCTCTTGTCCTTGCTCACATGCTGCCCACAAGTTCTCCATTATGCATGGGGAGGAGCTACATGGCCGCTAAGTTCGGCGGGAGCAATTTTCCATTTCGAGCCAACTTGAAGAGAGAGAGAGGTTCAACACGTTCCCCGTGTGATCTGCACCCCCATCCTCTCCGGATTAATGTTTGAAGTGCCCCATCAATTAGCCGCACCCTTCGCCCCTCTCCTCGCCAACACTTTGAACGTTCAGGGTGAATCTATTTACAATTCAATGATTTCCAAACTATTTCATTGCGAGGAGAGCCGGCAGAGCGCCAATGGCAGCCATTTTCAACGAATTCCTCAACTCTGCCTCCTTCTGAACCTTTCCTTTTTTTATTTCTGCTCTTCCAAGCGCCACTCCCCCGCCCGGGCCGCTACCTCATACATACCGCCTCACCCTTTCAAGGTTAGCGTTTAGCGCGTTTTCTCCACTCTTCTTCACTCCGTACTGTAACTCTGCTCGGAGGCCCATAAATCTGGAATTTATTTTCTTTGTTACCAACTTAGCCCTTTCTCTTTCTTTTGCATGCAAAATTCAAGTCCTGCAGCAGAATTAATCTTGCACTCTTTGTTGTTTCGGTTGGTAAATGGATGTTTCTGTTTTCTTTTATACTTGCGGCTCATTTGGCGTGATTTATGTATTGGGTGGGTCCATATGCCCTAGGTGATCACCATATCAACGAGTAAATACTCCGTGGAACTCCATTTGCTTAGTTCTCTGCGTACGGACAGCGCGCCGTGTCACCGTGCACATTCTTTAGTCACTACCTTTGTTGGAGTCGAGGCTGACCTCCTTTTCGAATTCTGAAATGGTGTGCTCTCTTCCCCCCCCCCCATTATCATTGTGGTCTATTCATTGGCTTTTCACCCACTCTTCAGGCTGGATCTGGTGAACAAGAAATCATTTAGGATGGCATAAATCTTAATTTTAGTTATCGTTGCTTTCTGTGCAGTTCTTCTAGCGACCCAGTAGGCACGAATATTTCTGGATAGCACATTTTGATAGCACATTTTTAGCACTCAAAAGACGTTAATCAGTGAATGTCAGATGTGAATATGACCCTGCAAAGGTCAAATTCAGTGTTGTCTAAGGCCAAATTGGCTGTAAGAGACTGTAGACTCATTCCTTAGGACAACAAAACTCATTTTTACCCGTCATAGCGTCATAGTGATAGAGAGTACATTCTCTCTTTGCTAAAGTCAATTTTGCACTTACCGCCACGGGTGGCTGAAGTCGCTAAGACGCGGACTCGTGAGCGGGAGATGTAGGTTCGATTCCTGCCAGGACCGTCCTCCCAGACTGAGGTTTTTTCCAGGTTCTCCTCAGTCGTCATAAATTTAAATACCGGACAGGTACCCTAAACCTAGACCTGGAACTTTTCTTTCCTTAAAAAAAAAATTCTTTTCCAATTTATCATTTCATTTCACTTAATACCAGTGTCCACCGCCGTTGGTACCTCAGCAATAAAAACGAGAGTTAAACACTATTCAAAAAAAAGTTGCACTTCGCTTATGACCTGGAACGAATTCTTCAATAATATTCGGAAGTTAAATTTTTTCCTAGCTCAGTTACGTCATATTTGCTCCACATTCTTCTGTAGGCTTGGGTTGGTATTACTGGTTAGTTAATTTGGGCAATTGTTACAAAACGGCTAAACGTCGGATGCATTCGTTGAAGCTGGGTTCACAATGCCACTTTCATTTTATATTCAAGTTATGCCATGAATAGAGAATGCGTTTGCTCGGGTTGTACTCTCTGATCTGAGCAGACAAAAGCAAGTGTGTAGTAAAAAGAAGTACCTAAGTTAGAATCGTGGTTAAGCTTGAATTTCTTATTTGTTAGATTTTGCAAGTTAAATTAATAATTAAAATAAAGTAATAATATTTATTTGAATTTTAAAGCATAGGCTCAAACCAAAAAAATAAATAATCATCGTTTTCAAAATAAAAGCCACTTTAAAGATTATTATACGTGAAAAACTATAAATTACCTTGTTTGGTTTTAAATTTTCCAAATTTCTATTTATTTTGAAAAATTATTTCACTTCATTTTGTGTGTGTGTGTGTGTGTGTGTGTGTGTGTGCGCGCGCATAAATACCATAAAATTTAAATAAATCATTGCAATTGAAAGGTATATTATTGCGTGTGCACAAAACATTGTTAGTTGCAACATTTCCTATTTTTTATTTATTATTTAATAAAATAATTCAAGCATTTTAGGATTCGAACTTTGGTAGCTCTAATTACTATAGGTAGATAGCTGATTTTAGCCTCTTGACATACCAGAGTACGTCTGCAATAAAAAGCTCGATGTGGCTGGTGATGACAGAATAAAGCTAAACGCTGCAAAATCCGCGCGCAGAGACATGCCGTGAATCGTGCACCGAGCCGAACAGAAGGTAGACAAGCTATTGCTTCGAAGGCATGTTCAGTGGCTAGAGGAAGAGGAAGGGAATGCTTCCACAAGGTCAGCACTGGCAGAAGGAAAGAGGTGCATGGAGTGAAAGATTCCTTTACGTTGATCCACTTATTTTGATTCAAAATGTTATAGTCTTCTTAAATGCTTGAAATAAACAAGGAGTTCATATTTCGGTATCTGCTGAGGCTTCCGGGTTTGCATCCGGTCACTTTAGTTTTTCTTAAATTATATATCTTCTGTACACGAGATTGCTAAGATATTTGGGATCTTCTTTTCATTAAGCTGTTTTTTTTTTTTTTTTGTTTTTTTAATTTTTACATAGTTTCTTCTTTCACTTATTCGATTACCCTATATTTAAATATTATTAATGTTACTTGGACTCTCTTCTTGGCCTGTCAATTCAAGCCATTCAAAATAATTCCATAATTTAATTAGAACGTGTTAGGAAATAGAAATTATTATAACAATATTTCAAAATGTAAGCATTGTTTATATTGTAAATGGCACAAAGATGGTGCAATAATAATAAGACCATACGTAGAAACGAAGAAGTTGTTACGAAAGGGACATTGGAACATACTCGTCCTTTGCTGTGTAATCTTATACATATTAGCTAACATAGGCCTAAACAGAAAGGATAGTACAACGCCTACACAGTAATTTGTTCTAGTTACTATGAAACATGGAATTATTTTTAATAATGCTAATTATTATTCAGTTAGGAAAAAACCAAGAGTCTCTAGGTAAGAAAGAAGCGGAGCACCAGGAACTGGTATTATTGTTTTCCTAACAAATACTTGTAACAAACCACGAAAATCTTTGGGAAACCGAATTGTGCAGGACAAATAATAGGGAAAGTTTACGGGACTCGTAGTATCTACTTTCAACGTGGGAGGTCATTCGGTCCCACTTCCAATTATTTAGGTTAGTATGGATTCAGCCGTTTGGAACGGTTATAAAAAGTTAATTAATCGTTGTGATTGATAGATTTAATGATCCCATGTTGGGCGCCAATTTCGAACGGTTATAAATAAACGAGAGAGTAGGGGATTAATTAATTATTTGGTTTATTGATTTAATAGCCGTAGTTTGATGTACATATTAATTAGGAGTTATTAGAAGCACGGGCCGCTATTACGTGGGCCGGCAGTCTCAATGTTCCCCTTCTGCTGTCGATTCCACCTGCACCAATTCTGGTCGTGGAAATGCCTCGGTTGCTGTAGATTGCATGTTATTATTCCTCGTTCCAAATGGGAATAACAATAATCAGGTAGTTGGGCTGGTTTTCTTGATCCTAGACCAATGGAAGAAGGTAGTGGAAGGCTGGGGTGAAAGATAACACGTCCAGAAATAAATGCTAAGCACAATTTATTCGTTGTTTGTTCCTAAGTGCCTCTCCGTTCACTAATAAGATGAATGCCTGAACGTTATTTCACTTAATTTTTACCAACTGATTTATTTATACCAACAGTTAAAGCCACTTTAGATCTTACGATGGCTTTTATCACTTCTAATGGTAGTCTGAATTGCATTTACATCTGCACGCGTACTTTTATTTGCTAGACTTCGAGTATTGTACTTGCTTAGATTATATTTTCACTGATACTGTATTTTACAGACGAAAATTCACTCAAAATAACGCGGTTTTACACGAGCACTTATATTGAGAGTTATCACAGTTTACACGATACTTTACATTCACATGGGCTCTAGCTTCCGAAACTGAATTTAGAATAACGGCATCTCGTCTCCGAAACTGGACTTGGAATTATGGCCTGTCGCCTCTAGACCTGAACTTGGAATGTAACGCAGGAGGCCCGAAATTGCCTCTTTATACACGTTTTAAACTTCTACATTCAAACTTTTGTGATAGAAGATTCTAGAACATTTATTTGAATCCTGTTCTCTTGACTGGCTACTGGGATTTTCTTATAGCTTTCCTGATTCGCGCTAAAATAAATCTTACGTAACATGTTTGCCTACAGGCGGGCCTTTTAAACCCCAGACGGTTTAAGCCCTTTAAACGTTCATCGTTGTTTACAGCACCCACGCGTACATTACTTTCACAAAGTGAGTTTCTCCTTGAGTTGTTCCCTTTAAAAGGTTGTACATGTTTGGCTTCCGTCCTTCATACAAAAGAAAAACCTTACTCTTTTGTTAAAGGCTTCGCAATAACGTAACGGTAGTAGGCACGGCTAACTTACACAAGTCTAATACAGAGGAATATATAACGTTATACTTGTTCAAAAAATTAACCCATATTATACATAGCATATATGTGCTCTCACTTCTAACTAGTATATACAACAAAAGACATATGACAAGTAGAGTTAACTATAGGGATTATGAGATTGGAGATTATGATGGGGTTAAAGTCGGCAATACCACTTCATATTAAGTGACCAGAAATGAATCGCAACTCTTCTCTTAAAATACTGCACGAAATTCCAGGCTTAGGCTCTAGTTTAATGACAAATGAAGCAACAAACCAGATTTATTTTGAACGCAACTCATTGAACGATTGCTGTTTACTTAATTTAAAACATTTATTAATTTATTTTTTGCTTCCTGTTTTCCTCCTTGTTATAATAACTGAGTTGAATTGTTTTCACACATTCATCTGTTCTACTGTTGTGATTAATTATAAAATAGAATGGATAGTATGGCATTCTTTGTTAAGATTTCCCTAATAACTGAAGTTTTTCAACCCGTGTCCTTGGGTGCTTTATACTTGAAGACGTAAGTCGATATCGAGCTTTTAGCTTTAACAATGTTTGCCTCAAGCTTGGAGCGTGTTCTATACAAAATGAGGACCCGTGACTTTTCTTTTCTGTAGGCATTTCTTCTTAGAGACTCTAATATTCATTCCAGAAGTCATTCTTGAAGTGTGTTTATTTCATTTTCTTCTTGTAATTATTCATTCCCTATATGTGACTTGTTTTTCATTGTGTATCTTGTTATTCTAGTGATTTTCTTCAGTGAAGTGTTTCGAGAACTTGCAGGCTGCAGTTGCTGCTTTGCAGGGTATGTACAACTATTTTACATATTTTAAATTTTACTTTTTATTGAAGCTAAGAAGTACTAAGAAAAATATAAACACAGCTACAGGGGGCTTCTAACTGTCATTTCACAACTACAAATTTTAATACAACAATAAATGTTATACTAACGTATTTACCTAAATTCTAAATAATTAAACGAGGTACAAAATTTCCACCTCGAAAGCATCAATCCTCAGTCCCTGGTTCATCAGCAACAGCCTAACAGCCTACAGAAATTCCAGGATACCTCGCTCCCACGCAACACAAGGAACTTAAATAAATAATTCGCTTACTCTACCTATATAATTATTTTTCAGGTAGCTACAGTCTATACAAACTTCTAATTACTTTATTTATCAAATACCAGTTTTAATGCTACATTTATTTGTCTTACAGAACAATTTATAGTAACATAAGCTTAACAATTCAATAAATTTAATATAATTCCACTACCAGGCCAGTGACATTTTTCATAATCATGCATTATTGTTCCGTCTCTTGACAGTTCATTTCCATTTGTGTTTCACTTTCTCAAAATTTTGCCGCAATGCTCTTCTAATTTTCGTCTAAAATTTGCTTTATATTAGTATTCTTATTCGTCTAGATCATACACTTCCTTTTCTCCAAGTCCCCCCACATAGTGCACATTCACCTTGCCGATATCAGTTTCGTTGCCCTTTTAGTCTTCACGCTGCTGTTCTTAAACATGCTATCCCCCCTCTTTCTTCTTTATTTCTTTATTTTTGAGTGGTGCTTAACGCCCGTTTTTACTACTGAGGCACCACAGATGTGGACACTGTTGATACATGAGATGAAATGATGAACTGGGAAAGGATTTTTATTAAGGAAGCGTTCCAGGCCTAAGGTTAGGGCATCTTCCCGGCATTTGCCATTTATGAAGACTGAAGAAAACCTGGAAAAAAAAAAAAAATAGTCAGGGAGGACGGTCCTGGTAGGAATCGAACCTCAGACCTCCCGCTAACGAGTATGCCTCTTAATGACCTCGGCGAATCGTGGCGGTTCTTTTTGGTGTTGTCTATATATCTCTCTTTCCCATTTATTTTTCATTGGAACATAAAATACTAGTGACCTCGTTTCGATTATCTGAATATTTTTTTAAAAAAAATGTGCGTAGTAACTTTCTTTGCTTTTTATCATCTGTTTTTTAATATCTAGGGTTTATTCAGTCTTTGCGCCAGCAAATTTAACCTTGAATCCTTTAACTATTTGATCCTAACGTTTTATCCCCGAAAAGCTTGTCCCCAAATAGGACAAAGTAAAACACTTTATTATATAACAATAAGAAAACCTTATCTCTTGCCCTGCCTCTCACTTGTTAAACGTTATTCTCCCAACCATAATGAACTGTGATGATCATTGCTCATTCTAAATACTGCAGTACTGTTTTTAGGACTTCATTCACTGGGTGGAAATTAGGCAGTTGCTCTCCATCTCCCATCCCATTCCTCCTCTTAATATATACACCACTAATGAGACTAAGTGGAAGTCAAATACTACCACTCCAGTCCTAAAAGGAACAGCCGGAAAATTTAATTTTGCTGGTGCGCTTCTACTCCGACTCGGTTGTCTTTCCCAATAAATCTCGCACACCCATTCCTTTCTTTCCACTATCCTTCCTTCCTTCCGCCTTTTGCTTCCCATATCCTCAGAGCCCAATAAGAAACCGTAACATTGCACGCTTGCAGTCACTTCGTCACCCCGCCACACGCCTCTGTGTTAATACCGTAGAAATGGGGTAGTATATTTCCTCTCATTTTCCTTTTGTTTTGTAATGCTTTTTTTTATTGTGTGGCCTGAAAACGTTAAGTGTAATTTTTTGGTAAATTAATACCATTACTTGATCATTGCGGCATGAGATATAATTGTGCTCATTATAATTATTTAACATTTATATCCCATGTATTATGCTTAGGAAGGTAGTCATTTTATAATAAAGAAATATTGAAACATAAAATACTCTACAAGATAATTAAACAATGCAGTAATCATAAGCAATGCAAGAGTTTCATAGCAAAGCACAATTAAACTTGTAATATTATATTTTAGCAATTGATGTGGGGAAACGTTTATAGTAATAGGCTCAATTTACACAGTTTTCTCTTTTCCTGGGTACTTTATAGATCTGGGGAGTAGAGGATGTGAGACGATTAAGCATCGAAAGGGGAACAGCATATATAATTATTATTATTATTTCTATTTCTGAAATCCGCCACGGGTGGCCGAGGTCGTTAAGGCGCGGACTCGTGAGCGGGAGGTCTGAGGTTCGAATTCCGGCAGGACCTTCCTCCCTGACTGAGGTTTTTTTCCAGGTTTTCCTCAATCCTCATAAATGGCAAATGCCTGGGAGGTACCTAAACTTAGACGTGGAACAATTCCTTCTTTAAAAATAAATCCTTTCCCAATATATCATTTCATCTCATGTATCATTATCGTTCATCGTCTATTGTGCCTCTGTAGCAAAAACGGACGTTGAACACCATTCATATTTCTGAATACTGGAAGCGTAAGAGATATTACAGGTGCAGCCTGCAGAACGCGAGCGTTAAAGCGACCTCTCGCTACACCGTGCCCACGAACACAGAAAGGCGTACTGAGTACACTCTGTAAACAAGAAGTAACGCGAGGATTAATGAAGGCAGCAGTAGCTCGCGTGAGTTTTTTTTTTGGGGGGGGGGGGTAGTTGGCTACTAGCAAGCGCGTACCAGTCGCTGCGCTGAACAGAAAGTACGCCTATACGAATTCATTCAAAACCATATATTCTGCTTCCATTGTTCGACATTCCCTTCACCTAACCTACAGCGCAAGTCCCCTGATTCACTGCCCACATTGTCAGTGTTTGATATATTTCCAAAAGCGTAGACCCGGAGAAAGTGAAAGTGCTTTTTGGCTTACATGTTCTAGGAAAACTTACCTCAAATCCTTATTTTTTTTTTTTTTTATTCCGGAGCATTTTTGTCCAGCCACAGTCCCTAGTGCGTTCCCTTTGGTTTGGAATAAATGTAGGTAAGGCTAGGAACGTAAAAGCTTCCATCTCTACCTGTCAGATTCCAGAAAAAAATGTGATGCATTGGTTTAGCAACTTTTCGTTGCTTACCACTTTCAGTGGGAAAGATAAACACAACATCACTGTTTTATAAAGCAAAAGTCATATATTAAATATGAAATATGTTGTAATATTCTAGTATCTTTTATGTATTGCGTGCAGTTATTAGAAAACATAAAAAGAAAATCTGTCGTTTATACGTAATAAAATAACACTCATTTTCTTACCATAAACCTCTTAATCCGAACATTGTCCTAAAAATTGTAAATCAAGTGCAAACTTTTAAAACACATGCACAGGCATTAAGCATTTTCTTGCCTATAAACTGACAAATGTACAAATATGTTTTGAGCTATACAAGTATCGATTACTCGTATTGTTTCTTTCCCACACAAAGGAATGTACCCGTGAGCGGGAGATTTGGGGTTCGAACCCGGCCAGGACCGATGGATTTTTTCGGGCGTAAAAATCCTAAATATGACTTCCTGCGGAAGGAAAGTAAAGCCGTGGGTTCCATGTCGTACATTTACGGCACGAAAAAGACCCTCAAGCCTGAAAGAGAGGCCTCTGAGCAAAATTTGTCGTCCGTTTCGCGCCCTGACTTGAATGGGATGCTGATGACCTGAAATGTTAAAGAGCGTCCATAAATAATTCAATCAAAACCTCCCAGATTGAGGTTTTCCTCAGTCCTCATAAATGGAAAATGCCGGGGAGGTACCCTAAACTTAGCCTGGAACGTTTCCTACCTTAAAAAATTATTCCTTTCCCAATGTATCATTTCATTTCATGTATCATCATCAATGTCCACCGCTGTTGTGCCTCAGTAGTAAAAACGGGCATTAAACACCATTAAAAAAAAAAAAAAAAAAAAGGAATGTATACTTTAGTATTTAGCAAGCAAAATTTTCAATTACATTAACACTGCTGACAAAGTCGGATCGTCAAATTTGAACACAAATTTAAGAAATATTCACATTGTTAAAATAAATACACAAATAAATTCATACAACTTCGAAAAACTAAAACTCAACACCAGGAGGTCAAGTGCAGTTCTCAAAAGAAAAATCGGCTAATAATGAACTTTTTGCACGGGTGTCAAAGCATTTTGGGCAGCAATGGTGGGTAGTTTCAGGACCTCCTTTCATAAAATGTTATCATAAAATTGAAAAGTATGTTAAAGGAGAGCAACCGAGTGACTTTGTAAGGCTGTAATGCTTGGGATTCGCATTCGGAAGGTCCGGAGTTCAAATACTTTGATGCTGACCATTCTGATAGGGTATTTTCTTGGTTTTCCCTGGTCGTAATGCTGAGATGGATACTTTCATTTCATCTTATCACATTCCGTTAGTTCTGTTGCAGAGTTGAAAGTGCTAGAGAAGGTGAATTGATACTGTGTGCGGTGTGACGGTGGCTTGCACTTACGGGCTTCTGCTCTGTTCTCTGGTATGAAAGCAATCCTTCTTATGGGTTTGACTGCGTCGTGGTGTTTTATCTGGAAACATTTTTATTTGTCTAGTACATATACATGCCTGGCCTCCCGGAGCTCTCTTCACCTCATTTATTTCTCCCGAAGGTAGAAGGCCGACCGGCTCTTCAGCAAGGCCGAAGAATCGAATATCCTCCATCCTTACCAATCCAATTCAGTAGTAAACTATTTCACTTTTTCTTTTTTTTTTCGTTTCTGTATTTTTTTTAGCTATCAGTTTTATTTCTTAACACTGCCTCCTTTGAGGGTAATACACTTAGCCTAACGAGCTTCTAATTATTTCATCCCATCCAAAAAAATGCACACTGGAAAAAATCTTAAAATAGTCAATGACTGCTTGATGGCTTCAACATTCTTCCTACCGATTTCTTTCTTTTCTTTTCTTTTCTTTCTTTCTTTCTTTCTTTCTTTCTTTCTTTCTTTTTCTTTTCTTTTCTTTTTATTTTTTAGAAAATACGACGAAGAGTCTACAAATAAATTTGGGGAATCGAATGGACGATTATTTAGTTCGAAAATAAATGGTTGCACTTTCGCTATTGTGTGGGACGGAGTACTTTGTGAAAGAGCATTTTTTCCTTGTATTAATGTTGGCAGTTTTTTCCCCTACGATTTACTTTTAAAACGAAACTCCAAATCAGCAAATTCTGATATTATTTTCTTCTTTTCTAAGTCGTTTAATTGGGTATAACAAAAACAATTACAGGCAAAACGGTTTTCGAATTTCTTCGAGAACTTTCACCTATCATTGGCCATTTATGTTACTGCCGCTTCGACTTAGGTGTGTAATTATGAAATCAAAGCTCCTCTTGCAATTAATGATTGCTATACATTACTTTGAGATGTCTTTTGCTTACGTCATAGTGAAAAACTGCGACACCAATAATGCACACAATGCTAATTGCTTGTGTGGTTGAAATGCCTGCAGTCTCAATAGTTTCTCACGCTTTTACTCGTTGGTCCTGGTGGTGTAGTGGTTACCATACTTGCCTCCTAAACCCGTACATTTACGGCACGATAAAGAACCTCAAGCCTGAAAGAAGAGGCCTCTGAGCAAAATTTATCGGCCGTTTCACGCCCTGAATTGAACGGGACGCTAATGACCTGAGATGTTACAAAGCGTCCGTAAAAAAACCAAAATAAAAAAAATCAACAAACACTTTTATTCGCCGGTTCTTCCGTTACGATCATGTTTTTATTTATTTCTCTCTTCTCATTGAAATCCTTCCTCAGTGGCTTCAATTTGGTCTTCAACTTAATGCAACGATATTATGAATTTATACAGTTCAGCTTTCATCTGCGTGGCATTTACTTCACCTAAAATGTTTAATCACTGCACGAAACGCTGTTTTTATTATCGTTTTCGCGGCAGGTGCGACATGGCGGATTTAAATAATGTTAATAACGCAAGACATCTGACTGAAGCTTCGTTATAGATGTTAAAGAAACGACGTTTTTCGTTCAGTAACATATTATTCAATTTTGTGAAAACTTAACGGTATTTTTCAAACGATTCAATTTATTTGAGAGCTGCTTGCGCGAATGCCTGTTTTACTCTCTTTTTACTACGACGTGGACAAAACTTGCAGAATCGTAAAAATTTTAATAACTAGCATCGTTAGTAAACATTAATGGATTTAAATGGCTGATGTGAAATTTCGCAACCACATTTCGCTACTATAAAAGACAATGCGAATGTTATGTGACTTCCACTGGAGAAGTTACTTTCTTGATTTGAATTGCATTATTAGGGAGGGAGGGAGGAGAATATTTTGGTACTTCAGCCTTGCTGATGCTGTAACCGTTTGTGTATACGTCTCCAGTGCCGGCATCTCCGGGAGGAAGGAGACACTGAACGGACAGGATTTACAGGCAGCGAGGCACGGAGTTCAGCCTCTCGGAAGATTCTCTTCCATACCAGACACCGTGGCAGAAATATTTCCAAAGCGGAAGCCGCCGTAACATCGCACCACCTAACACGCCCTCTAACTGAATGAAATGATATGAAATGCGGTCACGAGAAATTCTCTAATCGAAAGATTCATCCCAGCATTTGCCTAAGCGACCAGGGGTAAACCACGAAATAGCTCAAGATGGTCGGCGCAAAGGGATATGAACCCAGGGCCTTCCGATGCAAATGAGATGCATTACCCTTGAGCCAATCCAGTGCATGAGTGGATGGTACAAGCTCTACAATAGGCAACAAAATTTAAATTAAGGGCCTAATATAAAAGTTGTAGAAGTATGTTTAATAACAGAATTCACTAAATGAAAGTTTATAAATATTCAAATATGTTATTAAAATATAATATAGTAATAACAATAATACTTTTGTTGTATTTTGAATTAATGTTTGAATTTATTTAGGTTTACATAACATATATTTTTAAATATTACAATAAGATCTACGTCTTCGCCAATTCCATAATACTAACTGACGTATCATTTTGACTCTATTGCAATATTTTAATTCTAAGCACTTCATACAACTATTATCCTATACTTGTTTGTTACTTATTTCCTTAGGATTAATATACACACTAACACCTGGTTATTGGTGTATAATAATCCTGTTTCTAATGCTAATTTACTTCCTTTCGCTCCTGTATTCAATTTATCAATCATTAACTATCTGACTCCCTTACCTTCCCTAAATACACCGTAATATCCGTAAATTATTATACTTCTATGGTTACACTTCTTTCTACATTTCCTTCCATCATCCTCTTCGTCATTCTTATCCATTTTTCTCTAACTGTACCTAAATAGTTCCCTGTCTTTATTATATCCTGCTCTCCTTTTATAGTTAAAATCTTCCTAATTATAATTTCCTCATCTGAATTTTCCCATTTTATATTCCAAACCCATTCTCTCCATAACTTAGTTTGATTGCAATATAATAAACAATGAAAATATGTATTTGTTTCTCCACACATTAAACAATTTCCTATTTCTTTATCATATCCTAATCGTTTTAAATTCATAACTCCATTTCTAGCCCAAGCAAACCCTTCTCTGCTTGTCTTATCCCATTGTTCTATATATTTTTCTCTATCCCATTAATTTTGTTTTAAATAAACAAAGACAATAAAATATCTTTTCCTTAAAAATCGGAAAAATCAAAATCAAAAATCGGAAATCAAAGACAAAGATTAGTTCACATCGTGAAATGACCTCGTTTAAGAATTGAAGGTAATGAGCTTTCAGGAAAAGCCATGGAACTCCTTTTAAAAATTCCGGACTTCAAATAGTTCTAGGAAAGTCTCGACGTAGGACTTGACTTGACTTGGTATCTTGGGCTAAACCGGGACATGGCGTATTACTGCTGCAAGATGGAGAACCGTGGGCTAAAAATAATGAGCGAAAGTTTTTGAATGTTCCTCGTAAATAACACTTCTTTGGAAAGAGGCGTCTGCAAAGTTGTGGTACTCGGGAAAGTGAACTTTCTGGTGCTGTTAAACAGGTTAGTATCGACACGGGTAACCATGGCAACGGCACTCTAATTGTCTGTCACTTCACTCTCCTCTACCAGCCAGCACAGCGTCCTGAAAAATTCATCTCTCTCTTTTTCTCCCTCAGGCTCCTGCAGTCTCTCTGCTTGTGCAAAAAGGAGTCCGTATCTCCGTCTGTCCTTCCAGCCGATCAAAAATCACATTACCTTTCCCCTAACACCGCGTGAATGCACATAAATCCTTGGGATGGAAAATCCGTTTTGACAAGTCAAAAGGAACTTTTTTTGTTTGTTTTTGTTTTTGTTTAAAATAAATGGATGCTCTGATTTGTGCTAGTATAAGAT
>CM060841.1:6257500-6415000 GCA_030762175.1 Metallyticus violacea
AATTCCTCTGGGTGCTCGTATAAGAGTGTGTGTATGTATGGTAAATGATCAACCACGTTCCGATTGTTGGAACCACATCATCACTGTTAGGAAAATGCCATTTTCGAATTTTAAATCCTACTTTTGCACCTAAGAGAGTAAGTCCATAAGTTTCCGGCCTAATCATGTTCTAGGTATGATAAAGACAAAACAATATTTCACTTTTCAATATACTTAACCTTTATTACACTTCTCACAGCTTTAAATTCACATTTCAATCCTCCTCCCCAAAATAGTCAGAAGTCTTGTCTGCAAAATGGGCATAAACACCATCCATCACTTCTTCGTCACACGTAAATTTCCTTCCTCGAAGGTCCTTCTTGAGTTTTGAGAAAAGGAAATAGTCACTGCGAGCTATATCAGGGCTGTAGGGTGGATGGTCGAATCCTTGAAGCAACATTTCTTCACAACTTCTTTTGCAATAAGAGCTGTGTGCACAGGCGCTTTGTCGTGAAGAAGACGCACACCACCAATCGGTTTTCCTCCCCTCTTCTCTTTGATGGTAGCACGTAGTCTGCGCAGTAGGCCAGCATAGTACTCCCCATTTACTGTGGTGTTCATCTACTTGAAGTGAATGAAGAGTATTCCTTCACAGTTCAAAAAAAAAAAAAAAAATGTGGTCATAATCTTCTTGGTTGAGTGACCTTAGCCTTTAGAGCCGGTGTTTCACCAGGTTTACGCCACTCCATTGATTCTCTTTTGGACATGGAATCTTAGTAGAGGACCATAGTTTCATCTCCTGTAACAATTGTTTGCATAACTTCTCTCTCGTTGCCAAGGCAGAGCTCCAAAAATGCCTGACAACGGATGACTCGTTGCTACTTTTGGACTGAGGAAAGAAGTCTAAGCACTAACCTTATTCATGTTTAAATGCTGATGAATAATTTGAAGGACTGTTCATTACAAAGGCTCAACTTTGTTGCTATTTCTATAACTTTGAGCGGCCGGTCTTCCACAATTTCACCTTCCCTAAGAGCAAAGTATTCAGGAGTGAACACATCCAAGGGCCGACCTGCACTCTCTTCGTCTTCAATGCTTTCTGGATCCATTCGAAAATGTTTGGCTCATTGTTTTGCGATAGAATATGAGGGAAGTGCTTACCCATATACACCGTCCAATCGCTGTTTAATTTCATTCGGAGTAAGTCCATCTTCTGAGAAGAACTTAATAACAACTCGAAACTCCATTTTGCACATGTCACAATCTTCTACACATAGCCTTCTTTATATCTGAACAACTGGACACAGCGGAGTGGAAGTTACAACTGCAATTAATTACTTAGCAGATAAAGTATGACACCAGATAAGGATATTGTAAAGACGATAATCCTTATCGACGAGACCTGAAACTTATAGACCTACCCTCGTAGGTTTTAAAAGTTGTTCATCACTGGGTTACATTTAAAGATAAGTTAACATATAAATTCATATTTTAAAAATGGTTTCCTTCATATCGTAGTGTACCCTTATATAATCATAACAATAATACATTCCAAAAGCATATATAATATAATAAAACCTAACTCTATTTAATGGCATATTACTCTATAATCTCAACTCCTGGATGAGAGCGATGATGATGTACTTCGCTTACAAGTCGAAATATATACAGGAAATACTTTTACAAAATTTGGTGGTGGGTTCCTCACACCAAAACAAGGAAAAAAGTCCACATAAACATATTATCGAAAATCCTGAGTTTTTGAGTTATTAATCTTTAATAGTGATATTACCAAAACACACAAATGGCTAACCTTCAACAGTGCTATTGCTGCATTTGGTGAATAATATGGTGATGCTTCAAGTGAATCAGCAGACTTGTATCGATAACACAATTCGATTACTTAACAAAGTTAATTTTATTTTCGGTTATGGGCTTAAGTTGTTAGATTGCACCTTGAAACGCGTTGTGGTAAACTTTTATTAATTACTAAAATCTAATGATTTACGCGACATATTTTTAAATGGACTTTTATGTCATGTTTTGGTAAGCTTTTATTAATAATTAAAAAATTAAGGATTTCCGGATATGTATTTATAGGGATTTTTTCTAGTTTTTGCGTGAGGATGTTTGTAAAAGTTTATCTCAAAAACTTTGTATATAGGAGAAATACACATCCTGAGTTCAAATTCTAAGTTTTCCAAACAACATCTATAAATAAATATAAACATTGTATTTTTTTCACAAGTTGTTACGTAAGACATCAGTAATTTCGGGAAAGTATGAGGCTCGCCTGCCTCTCGCAGCCGTTGCCAGGGAAACTATGTCGGTATGTATGGAGTTTTATCTGGTTCACGTTTTCAGTTTATCTATTTGAAATTCGTTGTTTGCGTATATACAGTTCAGAATAGATGTTGTTAAGTTGTTAATACTTCGTCAACATCCCTAGGGCCTCGCTGACAGACCTTTCTGTTCATAATTGCTTATCAAAATAGCATTTAATTATATATATATACAATAGCATATTTTCTGCTACTTACATAATTAAATAAATTGGTAAAATAGCAAATGTTCAATAGGATTATAATAAAAATAATTTTAAATTTAGTGCACAAAAATGCGATCTTTTGGACTAATGCATTTCCTTATGTACATATTCTAGTGAGACACTTCAAGACATTTGGTATCACTTCAATTTGGTTAAAAATATTTTGCTTCCTCGTAAATAGCGGATAATTTACTGTAAATGGTCTGTTACTTCTTGCCGAATTGCAACTCAACTACTAGGTGACTTATATAGAACTCACATATTTCTTTCTTTGTTTATTTTAAAAGAAATAATGCTAGCCAAAACTTATTTTACTTCAAATGTAGAGTTTTTTTGTGATATTATTAACCTCTATAAAATGGTGAAAATGTCCTCCCTCCTGAACAAGACTTAACTCAACATGCCTTCCCATGTTACTGGCCGCTTGTTGAAGCACTGTGTTGTCAATACCATTAATGTTCTGTGTAATGTTGTTCTTCAGATCGTCCAATCAGCTCCATTAATAATCCGGCGGTACTCTGCTAGTCCCACTGTTGTGTATATTACATACCAAACCCCTACTTTAACTGGTTGCATAGATGCTTCATGAGTGCATTTGGACGCCCCAATAGCATGAATTCTGTGAGTTCATATAGCCACATAAAGGAACCATATGCTTCATCTGAATCATGTGATGGACAATATGCTAGGATTTTGCACAATGAATGCCTGAAAGCAAAAGCAATAATTCATCTCTCTTTTATCCATCAGTCGGCCCTGATGGTGTAGTGGTAACCATACATGTCTTCTAAACCCAAGATCGTGGGTTCAAACCCGGCCAGGATCGATGGATTTTTTCGGGCGTAAAAAAGTATGTCTTCCTTCGGAAGGGAAGTAAAGCCATGGGTCCCGTGTCGTACATTTACGGCATGTAAAAGAACCTCAAGTCTAAAAGAAGAGGTCTCTGAGCAAAAATTTTCGGCCGTTTCACGCCCTGAATTGAATGGGACGCCGATGACCTGAGATGTTAAAGAACGTCCGTAAATAAAACAAATCAAGAACAACAACTCTTTTATTCTTATGTGGTTCCTGCAACTGATGGACACGTTAAGTAAATACAGCCGGTCTACTGCAAACCTGTTCGTAACGACTCAGGGGGTCCGGTCATATCTGGACGTCCACACAGAACCGCGGGTAGTCTAGATGAACAATATTTGCTCTATTCATTCACAAGAAATTCAGTTGTTTCCTATTTGTTTACTAGTGTCAGTATTGTTTCTTTCGGGGAGATTGCGAACACCAAATTCTCTCTGGTAAATCTTTCGAGTAGCTGTAATTGAACAAGGAAGAGCCTTTGATTTAATGCACTGCATTTTCACAGCGACTAGAACAAAATGTCCAAAATAGATGTCAAACATAAAAGCCAACGATAAATATCTTGCACAGCACGTGACAGAGAATCAACTGTCGCAAATATTCTGCTTAATTTTACGTTAAACTCGGGACATTGGGTGAATTTCCAGCCGAATAAATAAAGGAAGAAATGTCGCACTTGTAACTTCCTCTGTAGGGCTACATTTAACACAAGTTTTTTGTTATACCTCTTTTTGCAAATCTAAACTAACTGCGGTTTCGGATCGCAATCAGTTGCAACCACTGATGTGATATGTGCAGACCGGATGTTCAGGCATAGATAGGCTGACACAAAAATTGCAATTAAACACGATAAAGGTACGTAGATACTGTAAACTTAAAATAAACAAAACAGCCTTTCAATTAAAAACTTTTAAAAAAAGGGGGACTGCTAATTAAAAATGGCATATTATATTTCATTTATTAGCTAATTTATATACTATTCCTGCACCATACCTCATTATTTCTTACACGCTATCACAGGGTAAATTTTTACATTTTATGTTGTAAATCTCTGCTTTTATAAAATAGAGCACTTTTCATCAGTTAAAAAGCAGTGGAAACAGATTATTAGCTCCACGTATAATATTTAGCAGGGTTGTTTTATCTCTTATAAACCGCTTTCCTCTAATGACACTCCACCTCTATGGGAGCACTTTTAAGTTGGGATATAACAATCGTCGTATATGCCACAGTATTTCCAGCTTTAAGATTTTTGAGTTTGAGACTTCTTAATATAATGAACTGCCATTTAAGATAAACACAATGTAAATATTATTTAGTGCTTTACTGCTGAGGCATTACATTACATGGAAAGGAAGCATTCTAGGCCCAAGTTTAGGGGTACCTTCTCGGCATCAGTATGATGTAACTGGTTAACTATTCTAAACAGTATCATTATACATTTCCCTATTGTACGGTTTGTACGCAGCATATACACAGATGAGATGTTTGAATGTATTTTATGGTCTACACAGTTACTTGCACGATTTTAACGAACGACAAGCATAGTCAAAGTTACTTCACCAAGCTGTTAGTTGCAATAAACATTAAATTCCCATTTTCGCAAGAATGGACACGTGTGGGAAGAATGAAAGCGGGCAGACGTGTGAAACTTTGATCATTTCGCTGTTCTCCATGTAACACTCGACTGACCACACTCCGCCCTCTTGTTAGCCCCTAGCTGGGTGTCAACATTACCTGTCGAGCCAGAGTGGCATAGTTCAAACATTCAAGCTATGCGGGTACATTGTTCATGGTACATCAAGCCGAACTGGGGAATGCAGGCAGCCATTTGGATTTGGTCTCTCACGGCGAAAGTCAAAGAAAAATAACCCCAAATCTTGTAGGCCCTATGAGCATCACAGGATAACATTAATCACATCAATAAAAATGTTTACAGGTTGCGTTTTGCGCAATATAAGGCATAAAACATATACATAAATACAGTTGGTGAAATCAATAATTCGTAACATCGAAAAATTAAGATATAACAAGTTACAAGCGTTTACCTAATAACACTCCTGTATAGAGAGATTACATGCTCTGTAAATTGAAAATTGCACTGTTGTAATAGCATATTTTTATACTTACCAGGTATGTAAACATATGTGATCAAATAAAAAATAACGATTCATAATAGAACTATAGGTTAAAGTTCGGCTATTGCTAAGTACGCCAATTTCAAAATTTGAAATAAACGATTTTCCACATAGAAATTATCAACACTTATCGTAAGCTCTGTTATTTATATTTTATATATTTTTTTTTTTCAATTTTTTCAAATTTATTTTTCCTCCTGCACCCATTACCCACTGAGGCTTATTTAATGCTTCCACGCATTACGTTACCTTTGGGATTCAATATATGCTTTCACTTGTATTCTGCCTAATATAGAACACAAGTGATTCAAAATATTACGCTATTTGTGCCACTTTCAGTATTTTATTCATTTCTGCCCCTCTAGTTCTAATTCTTTAACAGTTTAGCTCATTATCAGATGGAGCCAAAAAATGTATAAACACTTCAAGCAAAGAAAAAACTGTGTTAAGATAACAAAACTGAATTCACACAAATAGAAAATGATGAGCACTAATCATCTTAGACTTTTACAGTTACAACAGATACTCAAAGTGCCCATCATCGGCGTCGATACACTTCTGAGTACGTTGAACTACTGATTGAGCAACGTTTGCGAAAGTGTCCTCAGCGATTGCAGCACATGCGGTTTCAATTTCTTCCCAAGTGCTGCTCATGTAACTGGTTTTCTACGGTATACAACATCATTATGAGTTTGCCATTGGTAGAAGTCCAACGGAGATAGATCCGGAGAATGCGGTGGAAACTCAATCGAACCTCTTCGTCCTATCCAGTGCCTTGGGTAGTGCCTAGGATAGTGCCTTAGACCCAGTGGGCGGGGCTTGTTGCTGTGCGAGGTTTCCCATATCTGCCCTTGTGAGCATCGCATACGGTATCATGAGTCTCAAATTTGTCTGGAATGCGTGCAATTGTTACTGACGTTGGCGGTTCTGCTCTGTACACACGTCTCCATTGCCTTTGAACTTCAACTACATTCTCGGTTTTCCAATACCACTTCAAAATTGCTTTCTGCTGTTCAAACGATACTCTTGGCTCCATTTTGTTGTAGCAACGCTAGCATAACGTAATGTGAGTCACATCTGTTTACAGAACATCATACGATAATCTTGGCTTCATTTGTTCATTGTTGATTAACCTGTCACGTAGCAACGCTAGCATAACGTAATGTGAGTCACATCTGTTTACAGAACATCATACTACACATTACTGTTGATTTTCGGTCCAACGTTGAAATATATTAAATAGATAGCTTTTTTGCATCCTCGGTATATAAGTGCGCTCACACACACACACACACACACACACACACACACACATATATATATATATATATATATATATATATATGCCTTTACAGAACTGAAGTCTACACAAGCCTCATAAGTGCAGCCCATACACAAATGTTAATATTTATTAAAATGTGTATTACTTAAAATAATGTTGCGTTTTTTAATATGGAACAACGCCTATTAACACCAAAAAATAAAACTAAAGGAAATTAGAATGTCAATAGTATGCAAAAAGCAGGATTCTAATGCAAGTAGTTTACCAGCTATGCTAATGTGAAAATCTTAAATATCCACAACTGTCTGCTCCATTTAAATGCTTAGTTACTGCTTTACGATGCTCCTATGTTTATTTTTTATTTTTAGTGTGTGTTTTTTCCTTACATTTTGTATTTACGTATTTTCACTGTTCCATTGTCAGCACTTTCTGAAGAAATACAAAAGTAAAAACCAATTTCTGTGAACTCTGAAGAAGAAAGAGAAAACAGACGTTTACAGGACATGGTGAAAAGGACGATCAGCAACTACAATACTAGATTTCCATTTTGTTATGTAAAGATTACTGCATATATTGTAGCATTTCAGCTGAAATTTCAGATTTCAGCACAGGCAGCTGTAATACGTCGTATGATATGTTCCGGTATAGTGGGCATGTCTTTGTAGACAGTGTCTCATTTAGCTTTCCCTACAGAGAAATGTCTAAAGGATTCAAGTCTGGTGAACGGCAGGCCATTGTACAGCTCTCCTTCGTCCAATCCAAACGAGTTTGAAACAAGTGGCGTAGTGCATCTATTGGAATATCTTTCAGCGTACACATTACAAGATCAATCTTCTTACATTCTCCATAAAATATTAGCATATCTAGTTTTTCAGTATTAGTAAATACCAACCTTCCATCACGTCCTATTTCAAGAACTATCATGAAGTACTAGCAAGGAAGTTCCAATGAAATGTAAACAAACATACAACATGGTAACCTAGTACATAGCAGTTAAAAGATATTTAGATATCTTTTTATATATAGTAGATATTTTCGTATTACTATAGCTGGTAAACTACTTGCACCAGAGTCATGCAAAAACACCATTGGCATTCCAATTTGCTATAGTTTTATTTTCTTGATGTCAATAGACATTATTCCATTTTAAAAATCTCAATTTTTCAATAAATACACATTTTGATAATCATTAACATTGTTCATAGGTTGAAATTAAGAGCCCTTTCTTGAACTTCAGTTCTATGAAAGCAGCATATCAATAGCATCTTTCATTTCAGAAATATTTGTGGTGCAACTTTTGCATTATTCACCCGGTATACAAGTATACAAATGTCGCATCTTATATGTGCACATATACCGAGGGTGCCAAAATGTATACAGCTTTCACAGTAGGTATCTATTTAATATATTTCACAGTTGAGCCGTAATGTGTAGTATGATGTTCTGTAAACAGATGTGACTCAAATTACGTTATGCTAGCGTTCCTACAATAAAATGGAGCCAAGATTATCGTTTGAAGAGCGAAAAGTAATTTAGAAGTGGTATTGAAAAACCGAGAATGTTGTTGAAGTTCAAAGGCAATGGAGACGTGTGTACAGAACAGAACCGCCAACGTGAGTAACAACTGCATGCATTCGAAACAAATTTGAGACTCATGGTACCGTATGCGATGCTCACAAAGGCAGATCTGGGAGACCTCGCACAGCAACAAGCTCCGCGCACTGGATCCAAGGCACTGTCCTAGGCACTATCCAAGACACTGGATAGGACGAAGAGGTCCGATTGAGTTTCCACCGCGTTCTCCGGATCTAATTCCGTTGGACTTCTACCTATGGGGAACTCTTAAGGATGTTGTATACCGTAGAAAACCAGCTACGTTGGCAGCACTTCGGCAAGAAATTGAAACGGCATGTGCTGCAATCGCTAAGGACACTTTCGCAAACGTTGCTCAGTCAGTAGTTCAACGTACTCAGAAGTGTATCGACGGCGATAGTGGACATTTTGAGCAACTGTTGCAACTGTAAAAGTCTAAGATAGCTCAACATTTTTGTTTGTGTGAATTCAGTTTTGTTATGTTAACACAGTTTTTTATTTTCTTGAAGTGGGTATACATTTTTGGCACTTTCTGTATATACGTGTGTATATAAATAATAAATGAAAAATAAAATAACACAAATGATTAATATTAATAAGTGCAAAGAGTATTTTCATCAAAATTATGTATTTACACGGAGCAGTAGCCACAACTATAGAGCAAATTAAATTAAATAAGAACATATGGTACTAACCGCATGTTTCTAAGGCAAATAGTTTACGAGTAATCGATTTTTGAAGTTTTATCCATTAAAGGTAGGTGAACAGTAATGTGGTAATTTAATAAAACTTTCCACTTCTTGGTCCGTCTTTCGTTTTCCTTCAAATGGATTATTTGAAGCTATTTTACCCTGTTGCTTTAAGACTAGGAAATAAGTCTGGCTCATAGATGTTAAAAACGGTAATCGTTCATTGAAAACAGATTTCCAGTGTTTGATTTAGGGATAGTTGCCACTATTTAGCATTTCAGAAGAACTGTCATGCTGTTATGCGATGCGACATGTCCTTTGATGTATCGGCTTAAGCAACAATGAGTCATCTGTTGTCAGGAATTTTTGGAGTTCTGCCGTGTCAACGAGAGAGAAGTTCTGCAAACCAATGCTACAGCAGATTTGGGGGAGATAGTGTTTAACGCCCGTAGACACTGATGAACATGAGGAAAAGCTGGAAAAAACCTCTTTCAGGGAGAACGTCCTGGCGGGATTTGAACTCCAGACCTTCCGCTCACGAGTCCGCGCCTTAACGACCTCGGCCACCCTTGGCGGTGTTATAGGAGATGAAACTGTGGTCCTTTACTATGATCCCTTGTCCTAAAAGATAATCGATGGAGAGGCGTAAAGCTGGCGTAAAGGTCACTCAGTCAACCAAAAAGATCATGGTCACAATCTTTTGTGACTGTGAAGGAATGCTCTTCATTGACTTCAAGGAGAGAATTACCACAGTAAATGGGGAGTACTATGCTGGTCTACTGCACAGACTACGTGCTTCCATGAAAGAGAAAAGGTGAGGAAAGCTGAGTGGTGGTGTGCGCCTTCTTCACGACAACGTGCCTGTGCACACAACTCTTGTTGCAAAGGAAGCTATGAAGAAATGTGGCTTCAAGGATATCGATAATTCACCCTATAGCCTATATCTCGTTCCCAGACACTATTTTCTCTTCTCAAAACTCAAGAAAGACTGCGAGAAAGGAAATTTAAATATATCAAGAAATGATAGACGCTGTTTATGTCCATTTTGCGGACAAGACTTCAAGAGTATTTGGGGGGGGGGGGGAGGATTGAAATGTTAATTTATAAACGTGAGCAGTGTATTGTAATAAAGGGTAACTATATTGCCAAGTGAAACTTAGTTTTTGTCTTTATCATACCTAGAAAATGATTACGTCGGAAACTCGTGGAGCTACCCTCGTATGTACTTACTTTGGATACACTTTTTCTACTTCACTTAATGTTTAATACTACTTAAGAAACACCAAAGAGCTATGAAGCTACAGGTCAGAAATAGGGTGCCTTACAAGGAGTTCACAGCAGCTCCACTAAAAGCGCTCAAATTGCTTACAGGAAAATATCAGGTTAATGCAAGTCTTGCTATCTAAAAAGAGACCAGGAAAAAACCTTTTTCCGTTGATACATTTTAGCGAAGGAAAGAAATGCCACGAAGTTAGTCTTGTCACAAAAGTTCCCGAATTTTCTCTTAAAAATACTTCTCGACTTATGTAAATCGACGAACGCTATGCGCTTTTCTCTCATTGACCATTGCAAATGGAAGAAAAATGCAGACTGCTCATTTCTATTGATTAGTGTTGTGAATAGGATATTATCAAGGTATTTATTTCTTCTGAGCAGCTGTACCCTCAGCAATTTAGCACAAACTTGTGACAAGAGCTTTAGTACAAGGAAAATTCCCTCTGGATCTTATAAATACTTGAATTCTATTCTGAATAAGTAGGACAGGCATTTATATGCAATAAAATGATTAAATATGTGCAAATGTGAACTAAAATTACCAAAATGTGGATTAAAATGTTATAACAATGGAACAAAATTATGCAAAATATCTGTGTTTCACAATAATGTCCTGCAATTATGATATTTTTGTATTGTTACAGTTTGTTTCACATTAATCTTCAAACGACAATTTTGTATTTACTAGTTGTAAGTTACAAAACATTGTTTTCAATTTTCAAAAATGGAACTGCGTGTATTGTCTGAAATTGATTTTTACTCGCGGAAACTCCACTCAGCATCGTTCTAACCCTAGCAATATTTGCAGTTAAATCTGGATATAGTTACATATTTGATTCGCTGCTTAAAATCTCACTGATTTTGCACAGCTCACTAAAGTGATTCTGGGCTAGCAACTCCACTTGCGACTTTTCCACAGCAATAGTTGAAAGATTTGTCACTTTCCTCAGCCTTTTTGATACAGGGAGTATGTTGCTTTTGGAGAACGTTTAGATCAGTTTGCTCGGATGTATGCTATATCATTTTACTCCTTGTGGATTCAATTAAGTATCTTTGTCAGAGTCTAAAACACATGTTAACTGCTAGTTCTTATTTCAGGGAAAAATCAGAACCAGTTTTAAAATAATGATGTTAGTAAAATAAGATTTAAATTACTGCCTGACAAGAATAATATTGAATCCATTAAATGTGGATAACGTTTAAAAACGTTGGATTTTGTAGTAATGACATGACTTTTTCAAAAATATATATTACACCCTGCCATATAGACAAATATAGAGATTAAATATGTTTTAAATAATTCTAAATATGACAAAATTGTAACTAATGAAAAAACAAATATGTAATTACATATAAATCTTATCCCTGTCAATGACTGAAAAACTATTACAGATAGCAACATCTGGTTCTCCGCTTTGCAATTTTCAACTCGTTGTTTTTCCTTACACTGCGCTATATAGCAGTAATTTCTATAGAAGAAATATGCGTTTGTTTATTTAGAAAATGGAGATATAGCATAAAGCAAAATGTTTGAATCTACTTTTCACTTGTCCTGAAAGGTTAATAAAAACAATGTTTGGATTTGAAGATCAGAAAATCGTCGTGTGTGTTATAAAATGGAGTTAATGCTAATGCAATTTTTACACGTTGAAATTTTTTCCTTCCGCAAGTGAAACACTTTACAACAAAATATCATTTTCCATTAAGATTCTGCATCTTGCTATTTATGACAGATCTTCACACCCACGCATGCCCAAGAGTAAATGCTCTTAGATAATGTAAATGGCAATAATTATAAAATATAGCTTATAGTAGCAAACTAGGACATTTGGTGCATTGCTAAAATGTATGCATGGCTACCTGGACGTTTGAGTATATGACAATGGGTAAAAGTTGGCCTTTTATCATCTTTTGTGTTTCTTCTGCTGGTAATGGCTAGAGCGGTGGATCTTTCTACTATAACAAAGCTAAGTGCATGCAGGTGACGAGCAATAGATCATTATCTTAGTTGCTGAAGATACTTCAAAATTCGTTGAAGGTAGAATGGGAACAGGCGATGAAATCGTTTCATCGTATAATGAGGAACTCTCCAATAAAGTGTTAGAAAGACGATACATTTAAAATAAGCGCGTTTGGGAGCCCAATAACTAACCAATAATATTTAAATATTTCAAAGGCTCAGGGAAGCCGTAGGCGCTGTGCTGTGAACCCCACGTAACTCTTTGAAACCACGGGACGACGTTTGAATTTCATATATAAGGAGAAACAACCTAGCAAAACACCAATAAAACACGAAAGGCGACTTCAAGCCCCTGAATGACCCGGGATATGAAATGAGACCCTCGGTCCAACAACATGAACACCAGCATATAAAAACCGCATCAAATCAAATTCAACGTAGGGCGACATCGTCGACACACCCTAGTAAAAAAACACCACTTCACACTGGACCTACAGTATTCGTGACAGGTTGAACGTGTATTCAAATGTTAGATGAATTGCCAACTATAAAGGCCCATGTTCAAATGAAATGAACCTTTTCGAGGTGACAATTAATAAAAGCGCAAGTTTATGTAGAATGCTTTTTTTAGTTATTAATGAACGAATTAAATCTATCGCAGATAGCACACACTGTACAGTTGACATTATAATTGCCCAATATAATTTCAAAGCCTTTATAACGGTTAATTTCATATCTGCGATATCTTCCTGATTCTGAGACAGCTCTTTTTCTTATGTATATCGCGATGCTGGAAAAGACAAAAGCGTAGCCATCTTTGGTTTCATTCTCGTTGTTTACTTCCGCTCTCTGCGAGCTGCGGTTTGCCCCTCTTCTGACTATTCGTTTGAGAACGCCCATAAACTTACGAGTTTCTGTCTGAAAGATCTTTAAGGGTGAGATCAAGGAACACTTTACTTTAGGGCGTGATTCTTGCAGAAAACAAGAGTTTCTGTCTGAAAACAAAAGCGGTGTACTTGCGCTTAGTAAAATTGTGATACTGCTACAACCCAAGAGTTTGCTTAGAAGAAATTTTAATTTATTTTTACGCTGATGTTAACGTTTAATACAAGTTAGCACCCCGTCAGTATTTTCTCAAATACAAATTCTTTTTGGGTAGTATTTATATTTTAAATACTCAACAGGCTGCTGCAGATATTTAACACTTTAGAAGATATTTTTAGATAAAATTACTGTTAACTTGCATTTGAACAAGTGTTACAATATTATTTATTACAGTGTGAACCTGGATTAAATGTAATTTTTTTCAGGACTTGAAAATTTGGAACTGACGTCCTCCGGGAAGGATTTTAAGCCGTGGGTCCCATGTAAGTTTACGGCACGTCAAAGAACTCAATACCTGAATAAAAGAAATCCCTGGACAAAAATACCGGCTGTTTAACGTTCACGTAATACCTTAGTTCCCTGCCAGATTGCGACGGAGATGATAGTCTTAGCATCTGTTACTCTGTCAATAAACGTAACTAAATTTTCCTTGTAATCGAAACCTCTCACATAGGAGGCGCCTATGTTCTAGAGTGAAATCACTACTTTCAAATAAAATGAGCTGGTCTCAAAAAGGCCACCCCTTTGGTAAAGTGTTGCTTACTGCTGACCAGTAGGTCCTGGATTTGATCCTCAGAACCTGTTTAAAACATTTTTATTTTAGGGAGGTATGGAAGGGGATCCGTCGCCTCTCATTATAATTGTGTAAAGGAGGGCTAATTGACGGAGGTATAGCGTCCTTAGATCATGAAAGCCGTGTGTTAGCGGCTGGATCACATTTCCCTGCAATACTGCACTTTATGAATGACATCGCAAGACGGAGATGTAGCAAGCAGCGGTCGTAAGGTATGTCCCGGCTCTTTATATGGGCTATCGTGCTCAAGGTGAAGTCAAAAAGTAAGTTTCTTTATTTTCTACTGGGTGAATGATAAAGAAGGCCAAGCAAGATAAGGTACACAAATTTTTCATACGAATACGATAGAAATAAAATTGTCTTTCCCGCAGATTTTTTTTGGGGGAGGAGGGATTCAAAAACAGATAAAACCAAGGGTAGAGTATTGTGAACACATTTCTTCAACAGGCCATATTTTCGCACATATTGAATGTTTATCACGTCCCCTCCTTGTATAGAGACACAATCCGTTGGTGTGTGTTTGTAGGTTCCGCATTTTCTGCCCACAGAAAACAAATAACTGCGAGCATTCCACCCTTCGCCACTGCCATTTTGTAGCTGTTGCTGCGTCTGTGTTCCGTTACACTTGTCAGTATTGATGTACGCCACACACAAATTTTAGCCCACTTTGTTTTGAAGCAATAAAATACAGAACATTACTTTTTACTCGCTCTCATATCAGCAGTAGTTGGTCTATTTTTGCATTATGACTGTTTAATTGAGTACTTATCTTATATAAATGTTATTCACCTAATTCAGACACTAATTTTCTTATTAGCTGGAGGACCTGGGCCGATTTGAATCTTTTCCTGTAAGTTCCCCTCTTTCTAACGAGCCAGTAGCTAGGTAAAATTAGATATAAACGAATTCCATTGTAAAATCATTAATTCATTGCATTCTCCGACTTGAAGGAAGCTTGACTTGGGCGATTAAATGATTAAACAAAAGGAGTATATTTCTGTTTAAGAGCACTTCTAACAACATTGGGATATTATTTGGTATGTTTATTTGTTTTTTTTTAATGCTCCTAGTAAAAATGTCTGGTTCTTACTTAGTTGTGCGTAAAGATGTTTTTCAATACTCGGTGGTATTTAATAAATGAATAACCCTTTGCAGTATGTTATTTAGAAGACTGCCAGCACCTGGACAATTCACTAAGTGTAAATAAATAATAAAAAAAAAAGTTTCACAATACAGAAAGAACAGAGTTCACCGGATAAAAGTAAAAATTTACGAAAATATTCAACGGTTTATATCTCCTATTAAAGGCACGCTGCACAGAAAGCATTTATGCAGTACCAAAAGAAGAATTAAGGCTTAGAGCTAGGACGAATTTAAAATGCTCTTACGTTTTACTTTAAGGGCTTAAGTTTCTACACACTAAAGGTTCGGCTCAAGCGATAACACTTGGGATGTCTCGGGTTCAAAATTTGCAGACGACTAAACTGACTGTGGTATTCTGTGGTTTTCTTAAGTCCATTTTCAGAAATTCAAATGCCGAGTTAGTGTTCCCCTGGCAGGGATTCCCCTTCCATTTCACCATTCATCTTCATTTCAATTATTTGTGTGTGTCTTTCTGTGTTTGATGATCTATAAACAGATGTGACCTACACTATGTTATGCTAACGTTGCTACTACAAAATGGATTCAATATTATCGTTTGAACAGCGTAAAGCAATTTTGAAGCGTTATTGGAAAATCGAGAATGTTGAAGTTCAAAGGCAAAAGGACGAAGAAGTTTCCACCCTGTTCTCCGGATCTAACTCCGTTGTACTTCTACCTATGGGGAACTCTTAAGGATGTTGTATACCGTAGAAAATCAGCTACACTGGCAGCACTTCGGGAAGAAATTGAAACGGCATGTGCTGCAATCGCTTGAGGACACTTTCGCAAACGTTGATCAATCAGTAGTTCAATGTACTCAGAAGTGTATCGACGCCGGTGGTGAACATTTTGAGCAACTGTTGTAACTGTAAAAGTCTAAGATGATTAGTGCTCATCATCTTCTGTTTGTGTGAATTCAGTTTTGTTATGTTAACACTGTTTTTTCTTTGCTTGAAGTGTGTATGCATTTTGGCACCCTCTGTATATTTTATCATAACGGCAACCATAGATTTGTCAATAGCAAAATGCTCTTAGAATACAATAAGAAATTTAATGAGTATCATTAGTTGATGCTCTGTGCATTCAATTTCTTTAAACACTTAGGTAGGTCTTCAGATCGAGAAAGGGGTTTTCAGGCGAACTTTCCATTTGTAAACTAAATAATTAAACAAACATTAATTTTAACTCACAAACTGCAACCATTAATAATACTAACGGTGTCAGAAGGTGTTTACATTTCCATAAATAAAAGGTTGTGAGACCTGTCACTTTCCGATCAGCCGGACAGCAGACTTAAAAAATAAAAAAGGTCGAAAAGAGAACATCTCGGGGCCAAAGAGTACGTCTGGTTTTCCTGTCTACGTGGATCGAGGCCACGAAAAGTTGGAGTGTGTTGAGAACGCCTCCAAATAACCGATATAAACAGCAAGGACTCAGGACGCTCGACTTTTTCACCGCAGTTCTCTCGAGTTTTACGGGATGGTCTGTAGTGTTACTTATTTACTTTGTCGTTCAAGTGAAACTCAACAGAAGTTGATAGGCAACGGGCTTAGCTCTGCCTTCCCCTCTTACTCCGCCAGTCGCGCTCCAGTTTCGCTGGAAATTGATGGATGCCCGCTTTTGTTTGGTGTGTATGTGTACACAAACGTGCATGTGTGCAGGACTGAGGCGAACAAAGTGGGTGTTTTGCCGCCGGATGATTGATTACTGTGAATTCATTTTCATCATTACGCAGAACAAGTTAATTACGCTTCTCTTGGATTCTATTACCCCCTTGTGACGACAAATGCATTCGTTTTACGTGCTGAACATTCATGCTATTATATATTTACTTGTTCATTGTATCAATGACGTAAGTGTGTGAGATAACATAAATCCGTATATTTTATAGCAAAGATGACAACACAAAAGAAAAAAGACATGATCTCAGTTAAAGCTGCATAAATACAGCCGCTTTTCCCAAGCGGTTAAGGTATTGCTGCGTTCTTCTGAAGCGAGGGAAATGCTAGAGTTGCTGATTTACTTGATCATTGTAATGATATTAGTAAAATGAATACACTTTGTAGTTCTTGAAAGTTCATACTCTGGTTTTCCCCATATTCGTGAAATATTTTCTTCTTCATGCATTTGCATCAATGACTTTTTTTTTTTTGATTCGTTTTATTTAAGGAAGCTCTTTAAAATCTCAGGTCATCAGCGTCCCATTCAATTCCGGGCGTGAAATGGCCAGTAAATTTTGCTCAGAGGCCTCTTCTTTCAGGTTTCAGATTCTTTTTCGTGCCGCAAATGTACGACACGGGACCCACGGCTTTACTCTCCTTCTGAAGGAAGTCATACTTAGACTTTTTACGCCCTAAAAATCCATCGATGCTGGCCGGGTTCGAACCCGCGATCTTGGGTTTAGAAGGCAAGTATGATTACCACTACACCACCAGGACCGACACAATGACTTAACGATGACATACTAAGACTGCTGACTATTTTTGGGAGAGAGTTGAAATGTTAATTCAAAGATGTGAGAAGTCTATTGCAGTAAAGGGTAACTGTATTGAAAAGTTAAACATAGTTTTTGTCTTTATTATATTTTTAAAATGGTAAGGCCGGAAACTTATGGACCTACCCTCGTATTTTCATTGACAAACGTATATATCATAAATATGGCGGAATCTTGCAGTCATTTCAATATCAAACTAAAGATCAATAATTTTTAGTACGAGTGGTAAGCTGTTGTTAAATGGCGGGCTGAGGAAGTTTCGTGTGAATTCGTGGAGCGTTTCCTGTATTTCGTTTTGTTTTAATAGAATGTAAAGAATATTAACATTATGCTGTAAGCCTTTTATTGGAAGAGGAAATTGATAAGTGGGCACATAAACTGAAATGTTAATTTCAGTGAAACTGTGATTTTAAAACATATGAGGTACACAATGCCCTGGGAGAGACAGACTTTATTCTGCAGGATTCCAGACTTTAATAACAGGATCATAAAAAACCAGAAGAATTACAAATTTTTTGTTTAAATAAGTGAATTGCTACAATTATTTAATTAAGCTGTCTTTTTTGTGTTGTGTGTGTTCAGCTAAGTGTGGGTTCTAATGTATTAAGATTCTAGATGTTTGCGATCTTAATTTGTCAATAGGAGTAGCAAAGGTGTGCACCATTTTATTAAAATTGAAGCAAATGTTGCTGTTCTAAAAGTTTTGTAATTAGCCTAAGTTATTATAACGTGTATGGTTGGATGCTGATATTTATCATCCCAATAAAGAACTTCCAAATTATTTTTCATTTGTTTGCTGCTATCTAGTAGGCTGCATTTCATTAGTTGTTCTTTATTTAAGATAGAATTAACGTCCTTACACAGTGGCAGTGGCTGTTCTTGATTAATTTCATCCTGAAGAGATGTTCTGACAGGCAATCATGTCCAACAATTAAGTAGAATTGGGCAACTCCAATTTTTCTTGGTTTCAACAAAAGATGCTTGAAAGTATTAAGATCTTCATATGGTTTTCCTTTAAATTTTTGTTTCATATTTTGTTGTTCTTGTTCAGATATTAATCGTTTTATGAGTTTCAATTTGGAGGGAAGTTCTAGTGAAAAAGGTGGTTTTAATTTTATGGTAGCTATTTTTATGCTAAAGTATCAGCAATCTCACTCCCCTTCATTCCCACGTGACTCGGAATCATTGTAAAACTGTATTTCTGTATTTCTAATTTGGATTATATGATGTAGTTATTTCATTTATAGTATATGTCAGTGGGTAACTATAATTTATTATACTTTATAATGCTGCTTTAGAGTTACTTAAGACAACAATTCTTTTATTTATTTTAGATTTATACAGTAGATTTTGTAAAGCTGCTTTAATGGCCATTATTTCACCATCAACATTATTCTAAAGGTGTATGAGAGAATTCTTCACAGTGTATTGCAAAGCCTGCTTTTCCATTTTTAAGAGATCCATCTGTATACCCTCTACACAATGTATTAGTTGGATAGTATACTGAGTGCTGTCAAACTTAATACCTCACGTGGATATTAAGTATTATAACTTTATTCTATTCCCTTTGTTAAAACGCTTGTTCGTTGTTTCATTTTCTTCCAAGCTATGGACGACCGCCTCAAAAATTTACTGCTGCGATTCGTTAATTTCGCGGCTTTGCCTCTGATTGGCACGTCACACTAAACCTTTAGGGTGTTGGAAGTGTAAGAGGGACTATCGTAAACACAAAAACTGGCCGCCTGAAGCAGAAACAAACGTTTGGTGACGCAAGATCTACAACTTGTATGAACATTTTCTTGTTAATGATAAGTACATTCAGGCCTTCATTTTGTAGTTTAGTGCAGATTGTAGATCCTGTTTAAGTTTCTACTTCCGCACAGAGAAAAATGCTAGCGACAATTGCTAGACTCTAGTTTGCAAAAACGCTGGAGCACCAGTGTCAGCACTTAACCTTTTGCTTTATAGGCAAAGGTCTGCCGAGAAGAAACGCCACAAATGTATTGCAATCCATCTGATGCCTTCTGTGACATAATGATAAGTCATTTTAACAACATTCCTTAATCCCCCCCCCCAACTACCGGTGTAATGCTGCGAAGAGCCGCCGCTGCAAAATAATTTGATGTTTTATTTGACCGTGGTAATACCATTGGTGTGTTGCTATAAAAAATTTAAGGCGGAACATTTGTGGTCTAGCCATTCGGTAAAAAAAGTAACAGAAAAGCGCCTCGGACGTCAACAAAGGTGTGCTGATAAGCGCCGTGCGCCGATCTGAAACGAGTTAGGCAGCGTTTCTTTTCTTTTGCAGCGTTAACGACGATAGTCATTTGTGATGCAACGTGAAAGCTAACAAGAATCCACATAGTAATAAACGTAAAAGTAAACCAAACAAAGGCGAGCAGGTAAATGAACGCAGTAAAAGTGTAACGAAACGTGTCCTGAAATACAGTAAACGTAAGAGGAACAGCATTTTGTAGTCAATAGATAACAAAATAGTACAAGTCTTAATACTGTCAGTGTGTTATAAAAACAATACGTACGTAGAGAATAGTTTTGGGGTTGCATAACCCAAATCTTATATTTCTCACATTCTAATGAAAATTTTACTTTAAAAATAATCTTGGTTATTCTAAAATGTTCAGGGTGTCTTTGAGTGGAACCTTGGTGAAGAGAGTGTCTGCCTCAAAGCTTATTGGAATATCGAAGTTTCTGATGATCGGTTTCTCAACAATAGCCACGAATTGCTTCGAGATCTGGATGTGATGTTCATTATATCCCACCAAAGAAGACAGCAACACAAGAAAGTAAGCAAACTTGTGTGTAGAGGAGCCAATAGTGTCAACAATAGGTCTTAGCGGAGTTTCTGGTTTGTGTGACTCCGAGAGTCCATAGGCGACCTAAGTCTGAAGAAACGGTGCGTGAGGTTGCAGACAGACGGAAAATATCACAAGAAGTTGGAGTGTGGCAAAGAGCTGCGAAAAACCCGGTCTGCATCTCAACGGTTTCCAGTTGAAATGCAGGAACTTGCCTCAGCGACCAACCTGGTTTTACTTGTCTTGCTAAATAAATTGCCTTCTTGCCCAGAATGCCGTAGTTCCTGTGCGTATCTCATCAACGCATAATTCGACTAAACTGTGACGAATGCTGTCTACGTTGAAATGCTCCAAACCTTTATGAACCAATTAGACAGTGAGGAAATCAGTAACGGTTTTTACCAACAGGATGGGGCGAAATGTCATCTTGCCGCGAATAAAGTTGAAATTGGATCACTTTTTCCACGTGGCTATAGCTTCCAAAGTCACCTGATTCGACTCTACCGGTATTTTAACTGAGCGTCACTCTAACTGGCATAAGTATAGTACGAAACACTTGATGGCATTTTGTTTTTTCTGAAACTGAGATTACAGCTGCATTAAATATTCCTAGTTTCTATTCAATCTCTAATGCACGACAGCAACAATGGCAAAACTAGAGAGTTTGCTGGTAGCTTTTAGCAGTGAATTGCTGTTCAAAGCGATAGCACTAGGTCTTGGAACTCTGTGGGTTGGGTCGAGGTTATTAAAGTTAGTCCCGCACTTTTACAAGCACAAACTTAGATATGCTTAAGAATTGACGGGAGAAAGTCTGACCCGAGATCCAGCCGGTATCTCCTCAAATTCTACCTGCCACCTTTAGGAAACGGAGTGTCTTGTTCATCTGTATTTGGAAGTCACACTTTCAGCAAATGTTGTGTTCGTTCGTCTTTTCTCATACATGCAGGTAGAACATTTCAAAGTTTCATTTCATTCTGACCTGATTGGTTGATTTAAACGAGCACTTTTCGGAGCTTCACTATGACGTTTTTATTGTATAAAGTTGCATGCAATATTGGACCTCTTGACCTGAACTGTGGACTACAATTTGCATAGTTACGGTGAGGATGAGACGGGGAGAGATAGTTTGAATTTGCCGCGTACAGGAACAGTCAGGAGCAGGAAGAAGTAGCAGCTTGCCATTTCTTTCCTTTCTGATGATGAAAACCTATAACGCAGTCAGCGTATAGTGAACAGGTTAGGCTGTGCTGAGTCAACCTGTTTCATTCGGCGGATAATGTAGTCCATGGCATAGTTAACTGCCTTACCTGTAATGCACTTGTAAAAGTTTATATGAATTATACTGTGTTTGATTACCCAACTATCTTAGATAACTGATTATGTTTACAATAATAGAACTTATTTTACTATTAAAATATTAGACATGTTTTCGTGAGTAATGAAACTGGTTAATGAGCCAAAGGGTTGTTTCGTTAGGACAGCCTGCTACGCTATCTCGTTGTTTCTTTTGATTGTCAACACTTCTCCACGTGTGTTTGGAAGGGCTGCGTTCTAGGGGCTTTGTTTATGTGTGAGTTAATTTAGCTGCGTAACTCTGATGCAATGAAATCTCCTGCCACTCCCCTCCACCCCTCTTCTTACCCCAGATCCCTTCATTGCTTTTCAAATGGCCTCTTAAGTAAACTCTGCTATGGCCTAGCTTGTTCCCCATTTTTATGATGATGGAAAGGAAGAATGGAGGGGGAATTCTCGTAAATTGTTGCAATAACATAACCGGGCGGCATAAAAATCGCCGCAAGGACTCGTGCGTGGGAGACGGTGCATTGTAACCCGATGGCGCAGGTATATAATGTCAAAGGCTTTTCTTTTCCAGCTCTCCGGTTTTGGCGCAGTACTTCCAAAGGGCAGTCAGCAAGGGCACATTGCATTTATTCATCCTGGTCTATCGAAAGTATCACCTGAGTAGAACTGGGTACAGTACTGCATCATGACGATGTCAATATTGTATTTTCTGCCTCCACTGGGTTCTGTTCCTGGCCAGTCAAGCTACTTGGTTAAGTTTTATTTTTCGAAGTTTTTCCTTACTCTGAGAAAGTGAATGCTAGATGATTTTAATGCACCAAGGAATCCGAACTCACAGCCATTATTATTTCACTTCATTCATTCTTACGTAGGTCAAGGGACCCTCTCAGATGCATCACAACCGTATTACTTTCACCGATATCTCCAATGGGACAACGTAGTAGCACCCTATGGGTGTCCCGGCCTCAGAAGTTCGCTTCAATACCTCCATACCAAGGGGGAATGACCACAAGTTCATGAAAAAAACGGGCTGGTAATGGCCCCACTCTTTTAAATTCGACTTCGGACATGTAACCTATTCGTTCACTAAATAAAGTGTAACACAATTCCTATAAGTATATTTGAATCACTAAAGCAGCAAAAAAGAAATATATTATTTAGACAACCGTTGCTAAATTAGTTAATTATGTAAGTGCCCTTCGACATCGTTTCGCAAACATACAACTCACAAAATAAAACCACTTTAACACGTGTATCATACACTAATTTTTAGGCAGCCCTTAATATTTGCAAACAAATTAATAATTAAAGATACATTAAATTTCTGGATATTAGCGCCAACATTACAACGGTGGTATTTAGTGGATTTTTAAACGTAGGCAAAATTATACATTATAGTTTTGTTTATTATTATTATTATTATTATTGTTGTTGTTTTTGTTGTTATTCATTTTCTTTATATATTATACAAATTTTCTTTTTAAAAAAATAATTTTCTCGCGATGAAGGAAGTACATTGAGCTTGCGCAATGGTGGGATCAACTGATATTAATTTTCTTTCAACCTAACATGATTCCAGACTTGCAACATGCAAGAAAAATAAATGTTAGAAAAAAGGTATATACATAATATCATTATCACTAACTGTGCTATGTCCTTGATTTTCATAAACCCCGTGATAAGTGTAAAAATAAAAGAATATTAACGTATAAAAGATGTAATTTATATCCGGGTACATATAATAATAATAATAATAATAATAATAATAATAATAATAATAATAATTTAAAAATTGCTAACACTGGAGCGTTATAAAGTTAAACTGCGCACTATTACAAAATGCAGTTCAAATCTGAGTACCTAGTGTTTAAAGTATTATTTATAATATAAGATGTTTAAAAATACTTTTTTTACCAGTAGAAAACCGTATTTTAGGGAGACGTGTTAAAAGTTGTTACATTTTAAGGCTAATAAGAAAATTGCGGCTATTCAATAAATTGGCAAAAGATGCAAAATTAAGTTATTTAAAAGCTGACAATAGATGAATTGCCACCAGTTATTAATAACTTTAATTAGTCAAAGCGGAAACACGATAAATTATTCCAACGTGTAATTTATACATAAATAATGAACGCGTGAATAAGGCCACGTTTCACAAACTTCCCTGTCGATAAAATACACTGTATTTAAATATGTGTATAATAAATATTTAAATTATATTAAATAATTCCTATTTATTAACACAAAAGTACCAAACATGTATAAAGTAGTATAAGTATGCTTGTTAAAAGTATGGATAGAAATGTTGCTTAAGTTTTGTAATTCAATGAAGAATATAATTTCGTTTGTTTTTATCCAGTTCTTTAATTTTGTACGATAGAATTGTAGACAAAAAACAGAATGAAATCGTTCTAATTTCTTTTGTGTATCATTAACTAATGCGGGAAATCGCTTTCGCGGAAAAATGCTATCATAAACTGTACTTAAATAGAATTTACTTCTTAGAATGAAACCCTGCCAAAATACAGACTTAAAGAGGTGTTGTTTCTGTAAACTTCAGCTTGAAAATTTGATGATTCTGTAGATAATTTAAGTGGTATGTTGGAATAGTAGCTGTGACAGATCCTCACACCCATGCATGCCTAAGAGTGAATGCATTTAGATCATTTAAATACCAATAATTGTTAAATTTACAGTTTGTAGTAAGAAACAGGAATATTTCATGTATCACGAAAATGTTTTCATGGCTGGACGTATAACTCTTTTACAATAGGGAAAAGGTTGCCTTTTGTAAACTTCTGCTGATAATGGCAATAGGTCTCTCTATTGTGACAAAGTTACGTTCATGCAGGTGACCGAAAAATAGATACTTTGCATCTTAGTTGCTGAAGACGCTGCAAATTTCGTTAAAGGTAGAAGAACAGGCGTCAGCGATAACGTCATTACATTGTATGATCAGGAGCTCCCCAATAAGGAGTCAAAAAGGTGATGTATTTAAATCAAGCGCGTTTGGGAACTCAAGAGCACACCAATGGCATTTAAATATTTTAAAGATTCAGGAAGCCGTGGGTGTTATGCTGCGAACCCTGTGAGCTTTTGTGACCAATTGCGACGTTTTGAATTTCGTATATAAGGGGAAACAACTTTGTAAAAGCACGTTTTTGATGATAAATGTCGTTTTACCACAGGCAGTAGACGAGAGGCATACAGATGCAGCATATGTAGCACGCTTCATTGTTGTCATAGAGGTAAGGAACCAGGTGGATGATAACTAAGTGTAGTGTGATTAAACATCTCAATGCTTTCAATGAAGCAAGGTTGTGTGATATGAACCTCCATCTCCCTCCTCCTGTGACCACCAAGACACGACAGGCGACATCGGGCCACTGGACGTGGGAAGTGGGAGACTCGGGTACATCACCACCAACATCACCTGCATATAAAAACTGCTTCAACGTAAAACTTTGCATGTGAGGTTTTCAAGGGGAGGAGATTTAAACACTTTGGAACTTCATCACTGGGCAGTACGGATTATTCTAAAGTTTGTTAAGAAAACAAAGCTAGAACTGCTGTGAAAGCTAAGCACAGTAATCGAGGCTGACTCTCATTACTACTACCATTACTTCTACTAGTACTATCACATCAAAGTATCACTACTGCTAGTTAAAAGTTAAGCTAATTATTCAGGGAAATAACTATGTATAAAGATATTAATTTATAATTTGGTTCCAATACTTGCTTTACAAAGACATAATGAAAACATCCTTTACAAAGACTTAAAAAATGAAAATTTATTTGAAATAATTATAAAGGTAGTTTCCAATTGCTGGTACGATCAATAACATTCAAACTCTTCAATTGACCCATTTTTCTTTTCCAGTTTGATTCTTTCTCTACGTTTGATGTAATCTTATTTTTGGGCAATATAACCTCAATGCTATATCAGCGTTGACTCGCAGCAGCATTAACCGGGGCGCACAGCTTTGCTTTTTCTAAGGCGCTACAATTCGAGTTTGGGCCATGGCCTTCAGCAGCGAACTCTGCTACCTCTACCTCCTTACCACTTCATTATTAATAGAGGGCAGTACTGCAGGAGGTCATGTGTTTAGCATTCCAGGATCCTGCCGGTCACCTGTACGCGGCTCCCTAGATCGAATAATGCCACTTCTTCATTTGTCAGCTCCCCAGTTGTCCTCAAGACCGGCCAGCAGTCAGCAAAACTAACCACTATACTAACAAGCGGTCAACTTTACTACTGCTGAATCTAGACCGCTAACTTCTAGAAGCGCAATAACTCACCCCATGCGTGACTGGTTAACACAGAGAGAACTTAATAACCATATCACAGCAGGGCAGCTATTTAAACAAATAAGTTCATTCTCTGGTTTTCGTGGTAGCAGACTTATCGATGACTGTTTAAATCTGCAATCTACAGAATAAAGTCTGTCCTATAGAATGATTTGTGTACTTCCTATTTTTGGAACCACAGTTTGATTGAGATTAATTATAGAAGTAGGTCTACTCAGTTTGTAAATTTAATTTTCTCTTCCACTAGTCGTAAAAGAGGGCTTAGAATGTAATCTTTGTGTGTGTTAATTTTCTTTACGTTCAGTTAATTCAAAATAAAGTAATTACAGCACGAATGTCATTCAGAAACGGTTTACTACTAACGAAATGATTGATTATTAATACTGGAGAGTTTCCGCATGAAATCATTGTTACTTGCATTGTAATAGGTATTAACTGATATTGAAATAACTGCAAGTATTCCATATATAATATGTACCGAGGGTGCCAAAAATGTATACACACTTTCACTGTATATATCTATTTATATATTTCAAAATTGGACTAAAAAACAACAGTAATGTGTAGTATGATGTTCTGTAAAAGATGTGACTCACATACATTATGATAGCGTTGCTACGTGACAGGTAAATCAACAATGAGCAAATGAAGCCAAGATTATCGTATGATGTTCTGTAAACAGATGTGACTTGCTTTACTTTATGCTAGCGTTGCTGCAATAAAATGGAGCCAAGATTATCGTTTGAACAGCGGAAAGCAATTTTGAAGTGGTATTGGGAAACCAAAGAATGTTGTTAAAGTTCAAAGGCAATGGAGACGTGTATATAGAACCGCCAACGGGAGTAACAATTGCACGAATTCGAAACAAATTTGAGACTCGTGGTACTGCATGCAACAGGATAGTGCACCACCACATCACCACCGAGATATACGTGCGTACCTTGATGACAATCTTCCAAGGCACTGGATTGGACGAAGAGGTCTGATTGAGTTTCCATTGCGTTCTCTGGATCTAACTTCGTTGGACTTCTACCTATGGGGAACTCTTAAGGATGTTGTATACCGTAGAAAATCAGCTACACTGACAGCACTTCAGGAAGAAACTGAAACGGCATATGCTGCAATCGCTGAGGACACTTTCGTAAACGTTGCTCAATCAGTAGTTCAACGTACTCAGAAGTGTATCGACGCCGATGGTGAGCATTTTGAGCAACTGTTGTAACTGTAAAAGTGTAAGATGATTAGTGCTCATCATTTTCTGTGTGTGTGAATTCAGTTTTGTTAACACAGTTTTTTCTTTGCTTGAAGTGTTTATACATTTTTGGCACATTTTCCCGTATGCTAATTGTCTTCCGTTACCTTTCTTTGTGACCGCCTACCTGGTTTGGTGTTTAGCGTTAATGGGTTGCAGTCTGGAAGGTCCCGAGTTTGGTTCCAGTACCTACTTGGACACTTTCTGAATTAAGGAGGGAATGAGGCCTACCCAGATTCGTGAGACAATGAGGGAGTTGCCTAATAGAAATGTGGCGTTCTTGCGATCTCGGAATCCACGTTTGGGGCGCTGGTGTTTTGTCGGTGTGCTGATCACGTGTCTCCCCCCCCCCCTTCTGCAATACAGTAAGTCGCGAAACGGAGGTAGCAGGTCGAAGCAGGCGTCTCTGCCCGTCTTGGTATAAGAATCAGCTCTTTCTTCATAAATGTTCGTCTGTGGATAGTCAAATAATTATATGTATCATTTCCTCAATTGGGATGTTTACTCTGTTCAATGTTCTCTCTAGGCCTTTAATCTCGACATTCCTAACCTCGTCCAAGCAACTCCTTTATACTACATTTATCAACATATTCTGTTTCAGACTTCATCTGTATTATTTTATAAAATGTCAGTGACCTTTCTTTCTACATTAAAGTGTTCATAATCTGTGTGTCTATATCCTCAATTTACCTCTTACAATCCTTCAAAATCTTACTTGAAAATATTTCTATCTTCCATTCCAATCATTTTATTCTAATCTTTTTTGGGCAAAAGTTTTCATCCAGATGATTTTCTGTATTATTTCTAACTTTGGAATTTCTGCAATGAAATAGGCGTAATCTCCGAACCATTATTAGCAATTGGTGGATAACTTTCGAGGAATTGCTTTCAAATTTTGATTCCCATGTTTTAATTTTTATCTAAAAACCTACTCAGGTTGACACTATAATTACAGATATTTTCTAACTTTCCTCGCATACTACCGTTAGGAGGTAATATCAATTAGCTTTTTATTCAGAGCGACAAGAGCACATTTCTGCTGAATGCCAGTGTTCAGTTCTTTAGCTCCAGCTTTCTAGCACAGGACTTTAGTTATTTTTTATCGCACTACTATTAATGTAGTTTTAACTATCCCAACTGCAGCCTTTTATGCTACTTAGTACTACAAAAATCAGTTTAACTTCTGAAATACTGAGCGGATCTTGCTTTAATGTTGGTCTCGTATGGAACTTTAATTTTGAACAACCATTGCAAAGTAGGGTCATAACACAATGAAAAATAAATTCCCAACATACCTCATTTTCCTTCATTCTGGCCGGCACAGAATTTATTTATTCCACCAATCATCAATCTTACAATTATGTATGAAATTAATAATTTTATAAAAAAACTAACTGATACGAGATTTTCTATCTAATTATTACAGTATACAGAATATATAGGAAGTGTTTATTTTTAGGGCAGTATTTAAACTAGGAAGTTAACTCCGTTAATCTTCAGCTATCTGTAACAGGAAAAAAGAAAATACACAGCATTGAGGAATAATGCAATGTTGCTCTTATCTACAGTTAGTATAGTTATTTAAACTCCTATGACTGAGTTTACACATTTCCTGTACAACAAATACATTTTCATGATTTGAATAGAAGTATATATTTAATCCTTAAATGTATGCATAAAGGATATACTTTTTAATATTCAGGTAAATGGTCATATAACCGTAAATCATGATATTTAAAATTTATGTGTAAATTGTTTGTTTTGTAAGCATGTGCCGGTATTGTACTCCATATACGATAGTTATTTGTACGTAACGTAAGGACAGCAATGTTTCCTATTTAGTTTAATCATGCTAAGGCTGAGCTGTTGGCTAAAGCATGTTGAGGCTTCTCAGCCGATAAGAGACGGTGCTCGAGAGAGTGAGTTGCGGAGAGGCTTTACACTGAGAGAGGGAGAGTATATTCCTCCTGGGTCTTGCAGCAAGCAGTAACACTGGGGTGTTCCAGCGTCATTTTATTTCGGATAATTTATTAGAAATTTGCAATATCTCAGGTGTGAGTCGACTCTAAGTTTTAAATTTGTGAATATTTAATTCTAATTTATTAAATTTGAATTATAGCCTTATAATATTATAATCAAATATCGCAGCTTTGTTAATTTTCATATTATCATAAAATAGTTATTATGATATTGTTGCCCAGTAGGCCAGTTTGTGATATATTCTTCAACTTATATTATTGTGATATTTTAAAGTTCATTGCAAATGAATCATGATACATGCTAGAGGAATTATTTATATAATTATTGTTATTGTGCAAATCTTTTTCTTTCTGTCAATAATCACCTTTTTTACTCGTCTTCTAGGACAAGTATATGCAATAATGTAAAATAATGTAAAGACAGCACGAGCATGGTTAAATAAGAGTTGTGCTTACAGAGCGTTAATGGATGAGATGAGGGGTAGCAGCATGTTCATAAAGCTTGTTTTTAGTACGAGTGTTTTGAGAGTGAACTTCAAAATTAGTTGCAAACTTTCCAGCTAAAATCTACATATGAACTATTAATTCTTTAATGTAAAAGTAAAGTCAAGCTAACAAGAAAGTCAAGCTAACAAGGATAGGTCCATAAATTTCTGGTCTCGCCTATAAGGCTTATCGCCTTCACAAAACCCTTATCTGTTGTCATATCTTATCTATTAAGTAAATAATTGCAGTTGTAACTTCGGCTCCGCTGTGTTCAGTTGTTCAGATATAGTGGCATAAAGAAGGCTATGTGTAGAAGATTGTACATGTTCAAAATGAAGTTTCGAGCTGTTATTACGTATTTCACACAAGAAGAACTTACTCCAAATGAAATTAAACAGCGAATGTACGGTGTATATGGGGAAGTATCCCCCTCATATTCCAATGTAAAGGATTTTTTGATTGATTTATTTATGGACGCTCTTTAACATCTCAGGTCATCAGCGTCCCATTCAACTCAGGGCGTGAAACGGCCGACAAATTTTGCTCAGAGGCCTCTCTTTCAGGCTTGAGGTTCTTTTTCGTGCCGTAAATGTACGACACGGGACCCACGGCTTTACTTCCTTTCCGAAGGAAACCATACTTAGGGTTTTTACGCCCGAAAAAATCCATCGATCCTGGCCGGGCTCGAACTCGCGATATTGGGTTTAGGATGCAAGTATGGTAACCACTACCCCACCAGGACCGACATTGTAAAAGAATGGGCCAATTTTTTTTCGAATGGGTCGAGAAAGCATTGAAGTCGAAGAGCGTGCAGGTGGGCCTTTAGAGGTGCTCACTCCTGAAAACATCGTTTTTGTGGAAGGAGAAATTATGGAAGACCGGCGGCTCAAAGTTACAGAAATAGCAACGAGGTTGGGCTTTTCTAAAGCAATAGTCCTTAGATTTATTCAAGAACATTTAAACGTGAATAAGGTTAGTGCAAGATGGGTGCCTAGATTTCTTTCCTCAAACCAAAAGCAGCAACGAGTCATCTGTTGTCAGGAATTTTTGGAGCTCTGCCATGGTAACGAGAGAGAAGTTCTACAAACCATTGTTACAGGAGATGAAACTATCGTCCTCTACTATGCTCCCTTGTCCAAAATAGAATCAACGGAGTTGTGTCAACCTGGCGAAGTACCACCTCTAAAGGACAAGGTCACTCCGTCAACCAAGAAGATCATGGCCACAATGTTTTGGGACTGTGAAGGAATACCCTTCATCGACTTCAAGGAGAGGAACACCACAGTAAATGGGAAGTTTCTATGCTGGCCCACTGCACAAACTACGTGCTTCCATCAAAGAGAAACGGCAAGGAAAGCTGAGTGGTGATGTGCGTCTTCTTCACGACAACGTGCCTGTGCATACAGCTCTTGTTACAAAGGAAGCTGTGAAGAAATGTGACTTCAAGGAGATCGACTATCCACCCTACAGCCCAGGTCTAGCTCCCAGTGACTATTTCCTCTTCTTAAAACTCAAGAAGGACCTTCGAGGAAGGAAATTTAAGTGTGCCAAAGAAGTAATGGAAGCTGTTTATGCCTATTTTGCAGATAAGACGTGTGACTAGTTAGGGGGCGGTTGAAATGTTAATTCAAATATGTGAGAATACATTGCAATAAAGGGTAGCTATATTGAAAAGCGAAATATCATGCATTTATCATACTTAGAAAATTATTAGACAGGAAACCAATGGACGTACCCTTTATCAGCCTGTGAAACGAGTTGTTGAATGCCCTTGTGTGAGAAGTTCCTGGATTGCTGCGGACAGCTTTGACTGTGCAAAATGAAAGCACTCCTTATGTTTTGACTGTACAGCCTGCCGCAACTCGTCACAGATGCCCCTCTTCCAGAAATTCCATGAGGAGTGGGCCATGATAACCTAAACAGAATCTTCTGTTATGCCGATTGGACGGCATCTAAACGCTACTAGTTGTGTTCATGTATCATTTGTCAGATGCGTGACGTCACACATGAAGTTCGGCTATGTTGTCCGGCGTACTACCATTTTCAATGGAATGAATCTAGGTCTGTTTGGTTTTTAAAGAAGTAATTTTACGTCAGTATATTTATTTCAGCTTACGCATCTAGAAACTCCTGTTTCGTCCAAACTTGGCATTAAATTACTGAGTTGTTTATAAATGTTCCATTTTAGTTGACGTATAACTAATTTCGGAAGTGATTCATCAACATAATCTGCTTCAAAGGTGTATACTTCTTTCTGAATATCATAGAACGTCGTCTTTTATGCATCGAGAAAACAAATGCATCTTCCGTTCGGCAGCCTTTCTAACATAAATTCACAATGATCCATTGCTTCTTTACTTATGAGAGCTGAGCGAGTTTGATAAATTGTGCTTTAGTTTTTAAAATGTTCATTTCGATATCCCCTTGTAGCACTATCACGATCCGGGAACGTTATTATGTATTGTATATTTCCGCGCATTAGTTGCAATGAATGGCCGCTTTGCATAATCAACTTTTCTGTATGCTATATGATTAGCTTGACGCTCGCACGAAGGGTGTAATGTGTTTGTCACAGGGCCCTCAAATTTCATTGCGTTAACCTTTATCATGGCGAAACTGATGGAGAACTCTGTTCTGAATGCTACCACCGGATACAACTTGATGACCTCCGTGGTAGAACGCAATGTCAATATGCTGTATAATTTTTAACGGGTATATGTAAATGGATAAAGTTAATAATTAAATGGAAACAGTAGCGGCACTGGGTACGAATTTGGGAGGGTTAACCCGTATCGATAATCGATGCTGCATGCTTCCATTGGGATGTTTTTGTAGCGTGCTTCCTGGTGGATGTGTATGAGAGTCTATGTGGGTTGATTATTTTTATTTCTGCAAGTGCTGGGCGATCCTTAGCCATAATGGAAATTGAAAATACCACAAGAATTGACGTCTAAAGGTCGTTCGTTATTTGATATACACTACAGAGCAAAGCTTTGGTGAAGCAGATTCTCGAATATAATTCAGTCAGATACTTTGGCCTAATAACTACCTGGAATATACACACCAGCCTTTTGTTCATAAAGAAAGAGATAAATAATTAAATTCCTCCTTAAGAATTTATATTCGGTTTATTTCAAAAGTTCGTCATGCATGAGCATACCAAGGGAATTCCTCAGCAAATGATTGTTAGCGGAGCATGTAGTAAAAAGAACGTAACTTTAACTGGAGATATACATATGTATTTAATAAAAACAACTTTCAGGCTTAAAAGTGTATGCTTTACCCGTATCATTGTTTATTTATTGTCGGTCCTGATGGTGTAGTGGTAACCATACTTGCCTTCTAAACCCAAGATCGCGGGTTCAAACCCGGCCAGGATCGATGGGTTTTTTTCGGGCGTAAAAATCCTAAGTATGATTTCCTTCGGAAGGGAAGTGAAGTCGTAGGTCCGGCGTCGTACATTTGCGGCACGAAAAAGAACCTTAAGCCGGAAAAAGAGACCTCTGAGCAAAATTATCGGCTGTTTCACTCCCTGAATTGAAAGGGACGCTGATGACTTGAAATGTTAAAGAGCGTCCGTAAATAAATCAAATCAACAACATATCATTATTGTTTCATTTACGTGTTATATTGTTAGCTTAACGTTTCCAATTGCACTTAACTGTATAACAACTAAAACGGAATGTGATTAACATTTAAGCTAAATAGTTAATTTTAGGCGTAGGATTCCTTGTTTGTGTGTGTGTGTGTTCCGTAACCATTGTGTTCTCTACGGTTGCATTTATTGTACACTTTACACTAACAAGCTTGACAGAGTACATACACCACCGCTTGAATTTATACATCGCTCAATATCGCTCCAGCATTTCCAAGGATTCGGCTTTTTCCGCTGCCGTTCGGTACCGGAATCCTCTGTCTGTAAGGATAAGTTCGATTATTAGTCCATGCGTATGTGCAGGACCCCCCCCCCCCCCACACTATTTCACATGAAACGAATTTATCGCTTCGGCGAATATACAATTGTTAATGCTAACAATAACAACCCACCCGTTTGGTATGTATCCCCCCCCCCCCAGGCTGCCTTAATCGGCGTCTTCGGCGATTCCAAAAATTTGATTTTCAGGTTACCCTCACTCTAATGATCAGATATCCCTGATTTTCAGAAACTATTTTGTTGTTATTTTATTTCAATGGCATGTTTCCAGTTTCGCTGAGAAAAAACAAAAATTTCTGCTACTAACAATGCCTTAGGATAAAATAGAAGCATTGATCCATTCATACTTTAAATTTAATGACATTTTGGAATTTTTTCATAATTATAATTATATATATTCTATAATTAAAAGAACGATTTTTAAACTTTTCGCTTTAGGTTAACCTCCCACCCCAAATGATCCAAATTTATTGGTTAATGAACTCGATAAATCGTTTGTTAATTAATCGTTAGATATATAGCGAGTTCCGTTGATAAAAAACAAAAATTGCTGCTGGTAGAGCGTTAACTAATGAACACACAAACATTTATGTAATGTATAAAGTTTTATAGGTATATATATATATATATATATATATATATTCGTCATTTTTGAAGCTTAGAAAGTAAGATCATTTGAAGAAAAGTTTCGAAAATCTTTTCATGGGTACAGCGGTAACAGTTTACATTCCTTCGAAATTCCTTAAAAGAGGCTATTTATTTCCAATCGTTATTTACTACAAATACGGAAAAAAAAATAGAATTGTTGCGATCAAATTTAGTTCCAGGCCACTGGCAATAAATTAGGCTATAAATTAGGACTCTTGGAGAACTAAGTGGCAAATAAATGCCATTAATTTGGCGAGAAGTTAAATATTGAACGTATCGATTTTGTTTCGTAGCATTCTGTCCCTCCACAAAGAATAGAATACCTATCAGGTATAAGTAATATAGTGTTAATAACAAGCTGCGATACTATCAGAGAACGAGTCTATAGTTTTCGTGATCTGAAAACTTGGTGGGCAGCCTCGGATAAATTTTGAAACAATTGTTTTCTTTGATTCGGAGCTTGGAAACATTGCCGGATATAAGGATGAGAAGACGGAACAAAGTGCTTGTGATGATGCAAATATGGAAATGACAGTAGAAAAGTGAGTTGAATTCTAATGCCAACTCATTTACCGGCCAGGCAGCGGACAGTAGCGAAGAAATTGCTCGCACCCAAGACTGATGGGCTTCACTGCACTTGATGATTAAGATGAAGACTGGGGTGAGATGATGATGGAGCAATGGCGGAAAACCACCTGCCTAGGAGTTGCTTCATCCCTGTGGCCTCTGGGACCGAACCCGGGTCTTTTTGTTGAGGGGGTAGCAGTCTTAACCTCGGTCATGGCGTCTTCCGTAGTAGATGCCTAGAAGAAGATAACGGAAGAAAAAACCAAGTAAAACAAAACAGAACTCCGGTTTAGTGTTCTGCATGTCAGAGCAAAGGCTTGCAAATTGATAGGAAGCCTAAATTAGATGAATGCAGTAAACATTGCCTGACAATCTCCAGGAGTAATTGCTAGAGCATTTGAAAGTGCGGGGAGCCAGTCAGTTCCGTTAAAGTACACGTATTACATTATGTTAATAAGAAAGAGTTTTTGCTGATTTGTGGGAAATTTGTTACATTATCACGGAGAGTCCCAGAATCTACAACCATTATCAGAGCAGTTGATTTCTACCTCAGGTTCCGCTATACAGAACATGCATTCCTACCAACCAAATGTTCAATGCCAATGAAAATAGTGTATCCTGCTTTCATGAAAACTCGAGAGAGACAGAGAGACTTCAGGACAAAGGGCAAAAAATATCATCGTGTCATTTCCCTTGAGTGCCAGTGGAAATTTCATTCCTCCGCCTTTTATCTTTCCCCGTATGACTTATGACCGATGCGTTAGGAAGTATGCATGTTGCTCGTCCAACGGGTAGGATTCCAAAACCTATAGTACTTTCGTCGCTTCATCAGCTGTCGAAAGACAACTCAGTTTTGCTGATTTGATGGTCACGGTAGGCACAAAGTAGTCATAAGTGCCTTGCTCGTGAGTATATCGCACCTTCATGAGAGAATTACAGATGTAGACTTGAGTCCAGTGCATCTACCAAGGTTCATTGTATGAAGTTGCCTTTTCACGAACAGAAGCAACCATGTGTATTCAATGACCTTCATTTCGCAGACAAGGAATCTTGAAACGACAATAGATCAACAATTCCATTAGAAAATTGTTCTAACTGCTTTGAATTCATACCAGGACCAGGCCAAATATCTCATGAGACTAGCTGGCTAAGAACATTAGGGGCTTATTTCGTTCTACAGACGACACTGAAGGTAGACTAGGAAAGCTTAACTTTATTACTTGGAAACACTGTCAGCTGCAAGCGCAAAAACAAATAGGACATAAATAAGAGAAAAGGGTATAATAAGAGAAGAAAGAGAATAAATTATGTAACTGTTGATAAAGAATGAAATAAAGTAAAATGTTTTGTTAAAAAAAGGAGGGTATTTATGCTACAGCATAGTAGCTTTAGGTTTTGGGCACCTGGGTTGAAGAGAGTGTAAACAATTGTTTGCCAGTATTTGCAGTGCATATCTTTGTTACTGAAAACAGTAGCTAAAGAGTATTGCAGAGTTTAGGTTGCTGTTTCCAAAAGAATTCCTTGCAATTCAGAAATATCAACTAGCCATCTAAATTAATTTTCTAACTATACTAGTGCGTTCGTTCCGTTACACAGCCGGATTTTGTATACACTGGTGGAAACTGGTTGACTTTTGGTGGATGCGCGATTTTCGGTAAGACTGGAGTTAAAATTTCGCTGACGCCGGCGACTGATTTATCTTAGTTGTATTTATCATGCCAACTGTACTAGCTGCACTTCTATAGAATGCCAAGTGAGATATGCCCCAGAACAAAAATATTCATTTGTGCACAAGAAGTTGTGCAAGTACTTCAGGAGAACATTTAATGCTAATCCCCATGAGTAATATCTCCATTTGGGAATGCAGTTTTCAGTTCGATCCCAACGCGTTTTCATTGCCAAGAATCTCCGGTTTTAACACAGTAGTCTGATGTAATGTACGCTATCGATTGGAAACTTATCGAAAATCTTAACACGATTAGCCCAACAAGTTGGTGTATGTGTTGGCATTGCGTTTAAAGTCACACGCCTACTGTATTGTTTAGCGCCGTTTTTACTGCTGAGGCGTCGCAGGAGGCGGATACTGATGATACATCACATCTAATGATTTTTAAGGAAGGAACGTCCCAGGCCTAAATACCCAAGATAAACGTGGGAAATAGTCAATCAGGAAGGATGTTCTCAGCGGAAATCGAACCCCCAGATCACGAGTCTGTGTCTTATCGACCTCATAACCCATGGGGAATCAGTTACACTATATAAAATACTGTTGTACATGAAATTAAACCCGTGGAGGTGTTGAAACAAAATACTCGAGAGTAGTAACTGCCGCGAGCGATCCAAAATCTTTTTAAATGGATTCAGCGTCTCTCACAGCAGAGAACATTTACTATGATGCTTGAAGAAATGCTCTCTGCTGTGAGAGACGCTGAATGAGTACAATAATAATTACTAAGAAAAAAACAACGAAAAAAGGGGGGGGGGCAGTTGCGCCCGCGCGACATGATTTTCCTCGGCAGGTGGAGAGACTTTTGCGCAGTAACTTCTCGTTGTCAAAATCAATTTTCGATTGCGTAGCGGAAAGAGGACCTGTTACAATAATGTCAACACCTGTCTTGATAGGTCACGACGTGTTTGTTTGTGGAAAGGGATTAGCAAACGTGGAACTCTTTAGACATGTGCAGTTTATCAGAAATAATTTTTCGCACACTACCACAGACCAGTTTCACTCATGATCATTTGCATACTTGCTCGTCTGTGTTTCAGAATTAAACATTCACTTTTTCACTATAGTCGAATCGTCCGTTAATGATGGTATGAGGGTAAGTCCATAAGTTTCCGGCCTCACCGATAACGGTTATCGCCTTCACAAAATCCTTATTTGGTGTCATACCTTATCTATTAAGTAAATAATTGCAGCTGTAACTTCAGCTCCGCTATGTTCAGCTGTTCAAATCTAGTTGCATAAAGAAGACTATGTGTAGAAGATTGTGACATGTTAAAAATGGAGTATCGACCTGTTATTAAGTTCTTCACAAAAGAAGGACTTACTCCAAACGAAATTAAACAACTATTGAACGGTGTATATGGGGAGGCATCCCTCTAATATTCTACCGTAAAAGAATGGGCCAAACTTTTTCGAATGGTTCGAGAAAGCATTGAAGACGAAGAGCGTGCAGGTCGGCCCTTGGAGATGCTCACTCCTGAAAACTTCGCTCTTGTGAAAGGAGAAATTATGGAAGATCGGTAGCTTAAAATTATAGAAATAGCAGCAAGATTGAGCCTTTCTAAAACAACAGCCCTCGAATTATTCATGAACATTTAAATATGAATAAAGTTAGTGCTTAAACTTTTTTCCTCAGTCCAAAAGCAGCAACGAATCATCTGTTGTCAGGCAGGCATTTTTGGAGCTCTGCCATGGAAACGAGAAAGAAATTCTGCCAGGAGATGAAACTATAGTCCTCTACTATGATCCATTGTTCAAAAGCCAATCAATGGAGTCGCGTAAACATGACGAAGCGCTGCGTCTAAAAGCCAAGGTCACTCAGTCAACCAAGAAGATCATGGCCACACTCTTTTCGCACTGTGAAGGAATACTCTACATTGACTTCAAGGAGAGGAGCATCACAATAAATGGGGAGTGCTATACTGGCCTACTGCACAGACTACGTGCTTCCATCAGAGAGAAATGGCGAGGAAAGCTGAGTGGTGGTGTGCACCTTCTTCACGACAACGTACCTGTGCACAGAGCTCTTGTTGCAAAGGAAACTGTGAAGAAATGTGGCTTCAAGGAAATCGGCCATCCATCCTACAGACCATATCTAGCTCCCAGTGACTATTTCCTCTTCTCAAAACTCAAGTAGGACCTTCGAGGAAGGAAATTTAAGTGTGACGAAGAAATGATGGATGATGTTTATGCCCATTTTGCAGAAAAGACTTCACACTATTTTGGGGGGGGGGGATTGAAATGTTAATTCAAAGATGGGAGAAGTGTATTGCAATAAAGGATAACTATATTGAAAAGTGAATATAGTTTTATCTTTATGTTACCTAGAAAATGGTTAGGCCGGAAACTTATGAGTATACCTTCGTATTTCAGTTCTCGACTTATCGTGAGGGACATGTGACCATTTGGAAATTCCTTTTCCACCTCACAATAGTGTCATTAGTGTCATTATGCAATCATTTACATAAATTGCCATCATCTCATCATGGTTTTTTCCGGGCACTAATACCCTTCAAAAGCAGGAACTTTATCATGCTGCCAGCCTCAACCTTCTCCAAAGTCGCTTCTGGCACAAGGCGTAACAAAATAAAAGACACAATTAGCTGAATTTCTCAACATCATATCGACCAATGATGACACTAACAAAATATCTTCAATATACTATAATAATTTCCGGGTGATAATTATAACTTTACGACACTCCTCTCAAACTTTTATTAAAATCCTTTTCATTTTCACGTCCGTTCTTATTAAGAACGTTTAAGTAGCTGTTGAATTATAATTATTTTCACCAGTTATACAGCAGAGCAACAATGCCTATAATGACTGAATATATGTCACATTGTTGAAGCGTGCGCGTGAACTTGCAAAAGTATTATTATTGTTGTTGTTGTTGTTGTTGTTATTATTATTATTATTATTATTATTATTATTATTATTATTATTATAAACAGCGAATGAATTAGAGGTCGGCAATAATTTCATGCTCGAAAAGGAGGTCGTGCATGGAAGAAGTTTGGGAATTGGTCTAAAGCATTCTTCTTCATTTGCAATGTGGGGATTCATGTCTGTCAAGGATGGCATTGCATGAATGCTTCGAGTGTCTAGAGAAAGCCAATCAAAAAATCAGAACGATTATAATATTATAAATATATAAATAGCGAGGCTGTTCACAGAAAGGTTACAGAGTCACAGCTTACCTACTGTAGTAAGGGATACACGGATATGTCAGTACTTCTGACCCCTAGACCAGCCTTATGTCATCGTTTCCACGTTGGAATGGAAGCACAGGGTGCTCAGAGTTGAAATTTATAATTGTTTTGTATATTTCCCTCGTTTTATCGTTATTTTCTTTACGTTCCAGGCCTAAATGCCGGGAGGTACCTAAGGTACCTGCATATTGTGAAATTATGTATATTATTACGCAATATTTAATAGATTAAAAAATACATGAAACATTGTGGTGTGGTGACAACAGTAATGAATGTTTGTAAGTGTCTATACCTAAAAGAAAACAGGTGGATGAATTTATACCGTTAGAAAGACTGTACTCACTCAAGCTCAACAATGCACTTAAAGAAAGAGAGAGAGAAAAAAAGAATCCAAATAAGAACATTAGATTCAAATAGAGTTACTCAAATCCTCCCTAACTAAGTTATCACAGTGTGCATCAGCAGTCACTTCGCTGAACATCATGCCCCAGCCTGCTGCAGATAACGTAAGTAGAACTTATTTCCTTTCATCAGGCAACACAGGTGGCGGTGCTAAGAAGATCATTTAAACTTTCCACAGACTACAGAGACATGAACTAGCCCAACCGGAGCAAGAAAATTAAATACAAATAAGTAAAGCAGAATGGCAGTCTTAATATGGGTCGACATCAGTCTAAAGACTTCTACAGACCAAAGCCTGAACTACATTCTGTTAAAAAGGGCGAGAAGACTTTTCAGAATTCAAACATTTTCATGTATTTAAAGCATTATGAACGACCTCTCGTATTTTTCTGTGTCTGGAACGTCTGTGTTGTTAGTGAGTGATAAGCGCATTTACAGTATGAGCAGTTGTAAGGGAGCTTGGTGAACAACTTTGGTTTGGGGGATCAAAGCTAGGGACTCTTAAGGGTATTCTTTGTAGTAGTCCACCTGCATCGTCGACCTCTCTCCTTCAAAACATTTTAATCAAGCGCAAGCATCCACCCCACGGAGTTAACGATGTGTACATTTTCTCGCTGAAAATGTGTTCCTCCCACAGAACGCTGACACAGTTACGCTGTTTTTTTCTGCTTACAACGCTAAGAAACAAGGGAAGAGTAAATTATAATCAGCGACTTCAGGAGGGGCTAAGGCCCATATCAGACACATCAACACAACAACAATAATAACGGATCATGGAGGAGTCGTGATTGATACACTCACTGTAATAACAAAGCCTTTTTCGGTGTCGGCAGTTCAAAAATAAACTCTCCGCCACGGGTGGCCGAGGTCGTTAAGGCGCGGACTCGTGAGCGGGAGGTCCGGGATTCGATTTCCGCCAGGACCTGACTGGGTTTTTTCCAGATTTTCCTCGGTCGTCCTGATAACTGGCAAATGCCGGGGAGGTACCCTAAATTTAGGTCTGAAACGTTTCCTTCCTTAAAAAAAAAAAAAAAAACTCTTTCCCAATATATCATTTCATCTCATGCATCATCAGTATCCACCGCCTGTGGTGCCTCAGTAGTAAAAACGGGCGTTAAACTCTACTAAAAAAAAAAAAAAAAAAAAAAAAAAAACTTCATACTAGCCAATTTTCCATTATAAGGATTATTCCAAACGCATTCAGACTTAAAAGCATAACACAAAACGTTTGAATGTCGTCTCAATGTATTGCACAAATTATCTCCTACTTACGACTGTAGATCAGAAATTCGTCAATTTTCGTACTGATACGCACCGTGCTGTTAGAGCCAATTAAGCGCCTATTGAGGAGACCAAGGAAATGATTAAATTCTCGTGTCATATGAGGTAAAAATGTTTCTGTAACAATATAAATTAAAATTACTATGACAGTTGAAACAATTTTCATAATATTGTTGCACCCCAGGTATCTCTTATTAGGCGGACTCTGATTTCCCTTCCCAATCAATATACAGCAATAATGCATTGACAATGCTTACATACCACACACAATACTGTGTAACATTGCCATTGCATTATGCCTCTATTCGCCACAGGTTGGAGCCAGGTTAGCGTGACGTTTGAGTGGGTTGGGCCAGTAACAAAGAAACATGTAAGCATTTTTTTCTCCATAGAATTATCTTCCTTAGCACAATCATTTTCTATTCATCGGTTTGTGGGTCTGAAAGTTACTTACCTTATATTAGTTGTGCAAAATAACTGGGTAAATACATCTCATTATTAAGCAAAAGTTTGGCTGTGGTCTTCAGGTGCCATAAATGCTTCACATATTGTCCAATACTGGATCCATGATTACGCAGTTATTTACAGTGCATTCATTTAACATTAAAGAGTCTATTAAAATAATACATTAGACCTGTGTTCTTTCTATGCATCCGTAAATCTGCAAGTGTTGCACCAAGAGATGAAATATGACATACTGTCGCCGCAGCAGGAATTGGCCAGCAATCCGCCCTGTGGGAATCGCTAAGGCAAGGGTTTAGCATTCGCTTAAGATATCCATTTTTTTTTTTTTTTGTTTGCAAACGGGTCTAATATAACGAACACCGGAGATTGTCTTCAGCGTAGAAAATGATCCCTGAAGTTAGGAAGTTTGACCTTTCAAGCCTAGGTGACACTGCTTGCTACCCGTGAAACGCCTGGAAGTAGCCTACACTTAGAGCTCATGGTTGGGTTATACTGATCTAGCAATGTATGAAATAAACTTTGTTTCCTGATGTCATTCTGTATTGAGTCGCGGACAGGTGCTTTTCCTTTCATGTGCGCATTGTTTCCTCCATCACGTCGTTTTGCCTATAGTTGCGATACGTGTTAATTACCGACGTGTGCCGGCTAAACTTAGTAATAGCTTTCTCCTCCAAGAAATAAATGCATATAATGCAAGAAAAATATAATTGAACTCATGTGTTATTTAATGGAGCTATCATAAGACTTCCGTTTAAATTGTTTAAGGTAAAAAGATAAGACAGAGATACTCTAAATAGTTATTCATTTAGATAATAAAAAGAATAACATTTAAATCTTTAAACTGCTTTATATTCCCCAGTTTCTTAATAAAAGACAGACATAGTCCAGAAATTAACTGAAATCCAAAGACAAATGAAGCACGTTTCTTCCGCAAAGTGGTTTTTGCAAGGAAAATTCTTTTTCAGTTAATGCCCATGATAATAATTATTGCTTTTAATATGTAATGGTGATTGAGCGAGAACAGTGTATTAATACATCGTAAATCACGACAATTACCACGAGGACTCCATTGAACACAATATGGGCCTGTGCGTTATAGATTACTAAGCGCATCTGTTACAATAAACACAATGGATTGCTTTATCAATAGCAATTAGAGTAACAGTTTCTATAGAACACGATGTTGCCATCATTCAGTAGCGTTAATAGCAGCCTTTTCCGAAACGGTATTTTAGACTTACAGTGATGGTTTTCGACAAACACGAGAAAGCCAATTTTTAGCTATTGAATGCTAATTGCTTCCAAAGACTGAAAAACAAAAATTCGAACTGCACAAAAATAAAAGCTGGTCCTTAGAGATCTAAGAGCGAAGCCTTCAGTAAGTGAAAGTCATAGAGGCAGCAACTGAGTAAAACATTAATACACCCAAAATATGGAACACCAACAGAACAGACCGTAGCGGCGGCCGAGTGCTGTAAGACGCGGACTCGTAAGCGGGATATCTGGGGTTAGAATCCCGCCGTTCCTGACTGAGGCTTTTTCCAGGTTTTTCTCAGACCTCATAATGGCAAATGCCGGGGAGTTACCCTAAACTTAGGCCTGGAACGTTTCCTCCCTTAAAAAAACCCTTTCCCAATTTATCATTTCATCTCATGTATCATCAGTGTCCGCTGTCTGTGGTGCCTCAGTAGTAAAAACGGGCGTTAAACAGTACTGAAAAAAAGAAGAAAAAAAACTCGTAAAGAAGCAAGCAGTGCAACATACTTCGCAATGCTCATGCAATTAGTGCTTCCAGATTGGGTTATGCACATGCGCCAAGTAGGTGAGCGTCATTTTAGAGTCACTTATTACGAAGGCAGCAAACCATACCACAGGTCTGAGGGGAGCAGATTGAAAGCCACATCAGGAAGGCCCAACTTCCAACCTCATACAACTTACCTGTGGCCAGTAGTTCAGCTATACAGGAGATAATTTTCTTAAAGGCAATAGGCAAACTATATTTCTGTGATGTAACACTGCATTGCCGTTAATTATTAACCAAACCTTTTACAACGTTCGAGATGTACATAAAATATAAGTCTCGTTGAATCTTGCTTCAGCAACACGCTGTAGTGCGAGCAAATATATCATCTGATTTGATCCCCTGCAGTAAGACTGAAACACTATACGTTATACTAATACGTTTATGTTTAATCATAGAGAAGAGAAATATATTTGTTTAGATATTAATTAATTCTATAGAGAGCAAAATGCATAAATGAGTACTGTCTTAGCAAGAGTGTAAATAAGCTGCTTGTTTTATATCCTAAAGTTCCATAAGCTAGTGCCATTAAGAAACACTCATTTAGGTTCCAAAAATTCTCGAAAAAGTTCTTGAATATCTCAACTGGAGACCTTGATGTCAGTGTTCAGCGAAGGAGGAATGCGTTACTTGAAGTATGTTATAAATTCTATAAAATTAAAGAATGTTTATGTTACATCTCAAAAGATTTCTTACTTTATCCCCGAACGTGTATCCAAAGCTATAAAAATAAGAGATTGTGGACTAATAGTACACTATTTTGTGTCACTTGAAAAATTGTTTCGAACTTTTGAAAATACTGTCGTAGATTTACGGCGCATTAAATAACTCCATATTTGAAAAAAAAAAGAGGACCATGGACTAAATTATCAGCCTTTTCACGTCCAAGTAATATCTTGGTTCACTGGCAAATTGTGTTAGAGGCGATGGATATACCATCTGTCCCTTTGCTCTAAGCGTTATTAAATTCTCTTTTGTAATAGAAACCAAGGCACCCATTGTACGAAATGGAACAACGGGTACTAACTAATATTAAGCAGTAGGTCATATCTCATGAAATGAAATGTGTTTCTCAAAATTCTACATGAAGAGTGCACGTTGTAGTAAGAGGAAACCTTACATTAGATCTCAGAACATTATAAAAAAATTCTGTGTTGCATCTTAAAAAAAACCCACAGAGAAGTGTCTTTAAATAATTACCTGAAATTTGGTATAGGTATTAAAAAGCGAAAATGTACCCATTAAAAAGGATGCACACAAATTATATTTCTTTATTTAGATGTACAAAGTTTCTGTGCAGATTCTAAGGACTGTAAAGAGTAGAAACTTCACAGTGTATTTTGTTAGAACCCAGGAAAGAAGATTGTGTTGTATTATTGTATATATTTATATACAAAATACAATACAGTATACTTAACATGTAATAAGACATTTAAGCAAAATATTTACAAATTCAAAATGCTATATATCCCAGGATCTCTCACAAAGAATACAACATTAAATTACTCAAATTCTGGTATCCCAATTCGATTCTCAAACATTGCCTTACCTCTGGAAATCTACTTCTGGACTCGTTCCTTACCTGTGGGGAATTCCTCTCCATCCCAGCCAGGTACAGGACTGAGGCACCCTTTGGTGGATTTTTTCATAGGACAGTACCTAGATTACCAATTATATATCTCCACCCTCCTTTCGAGTTTGAAGCTGATATGCTACCTACCCGTATCTTCGCCCCTCGGCTAGGCTACCAGTACAACTTGGCACCACTGGTAGGGCGGCCTAATACACCATTTGCCTCCCCAAACCCTTATCGTGGCTTGCCACTTTGGCACTACGAAAGTTGCACACTACCCGGCCGAGTTCAGGTCATTAGAACGAATCCCAAAAGGGAGGGGCTCGGATGTCTGCCCGACATACATCTCAGAAGTAACGTGGGTGCTCATTGTCCGCAGACCTCGCTCCAAAGCATCTTATGGAAATCTGGAAGATGGTCCGAGTTTGTATCATTAGCATCACAAATAGGGCATTCATCTGTTGGAAGTATTCTTAACTTATTTAGGTGCCCAGCCAAGCAATCATGGCACGTTCATTTAAAATTACTACTGATTCCTTCCTTAACGTAATATCAAAAGACTTGCAACTAACTTGTAAATTTTACCTTACACATTCCTTTAATTTATTTACTGAATCTGCTTTAATACGTTTCCATAATTTTTATGTATTTTATTTTTAGTATTTATGATCAGACAACATTTTGGCCAATAAATCATCTCTGTATATTCCAACATGTGAAGTTATTCATTGGAAAACTATCTTTAATTTTTCTCATGAGGTCCATAAGTTTCCTGCCTAACCATTTTCTAGTTATGATGAAGACAAAAACTATATTCCACCTTTCAATATAGTTACCCTTTATTGCAATACACTTCTCCCATCTTTGAATTAACATTTCAACCCCCCCCCCAAAATAGTGTGAAGTCTTTTCTGCAAGATGGGCATAAACATCATCCCTCACTTCTTCGTGACACGTAAATTTCCGTCCTCGAAGGTCCTTCTTGAGTTTTGCGAAGAGGAAACAGTCACTGGGAGCTAGATCTGGACTGTAGGATGGACGATCGATCTCCTTGAAGCCACATTTCTTCACAGCTTACTTTGCAACGAGAGCTGTGTTCACAGTCGCGTTGTCGTGGCGAAGGTGCACACCACCACTCAGCTTTCCTCGCCTTTTGTCTTTGATGGAAGCACGTAGTCTGTGCAGTAGGCCAGCAGAGTACTCCCCATTTACTGTGGTGTTCCTCTCCTTGAAGTCATTGAAGAGTATTCCTTCACAGTCCCAAAAGAGTGTGGCCATGGCCTTCTTGGTTTACTGAGTGACCTTGGCCTTTAGAGGCGGTGCTTTGCCAGGTTTCCGCCACTCCATTGATTCTCTTTTGCTGCTATTTGTGTAACCTTCCACAAGAGCGATGTTTTCAGGAGTGAGCAGAACCTCCAAGGTTCGATCTGCACGCTCTTCTTCTACAATGCTTTCTCGACCCATTTTAAAAGTTTGTCCATTATTTTACGGTAGAATACGAGCGGGATGCTTTCCCATATACACCGTCCAATCGCTGTTTAATTTCATTTGGAGTAAGTGTTTTATTTGTGAAGAACTTAATACCAGGTCGATACTCCATTTTGGACATGTCACAATCTTTAAACATAGCCTTCTTTATGCAACTATATGTGAACAACTGAACACAGCGAAGCGGAAGTTACAGCTGCAATTAATTACTAAACAGATAAGGTGTGGCAGCAGATAAGGCTTTTGTGAATGCGATAATCCTTATCGGCTAGGCCGGAAACTTATGGACCTACCCTTGTGTTTTGTGGCTTGCTTTATTCTGCATTTGAGGTTGTTGACTGCTAGCATGATTGCGTGTATTTCAGTATAGGAAATAAAACAAGCCTTAGCATCTCTAAATATTGATTAAGTTAGGAGTAAGAGATGCATAACTGTATTGTTTGCACATATCGGTTTTTGCATCTGCCCTTACGAACCGATACTACCTCTCGGAAGGTCTCAGAGTAGCACAAACGTGTGCTCAAAATAAGTCCCCACACATTCGTATCCAGAGCTCCGCAAATTATATCAAGAGGAAGGCTTATCTGCTAGATGGCGTCCATAAACAAATACCCGCAGAAGGGCTATTAGAAAGTGAACCCCATATTTTAATCGTCGCATAGTTTGCCATTGGAACGCTAATGTCCGAGAATTCCCTCTCGCTAAATGTGAGGGTAATGGCGAGCAAGCAGGAAACAGCTCGTATTTTCTTGTAGAGCAACCCCATTCCCTACACACACAAAGCCCTCTCCGGATATTGATTTACAATTAAAATTGTTTAATGCGCCCGAATCCGGCTTGCCGATTCTCGTCGCTGCAAATCACGCATGGCCGACCAGGCTTCGTGGGAGCATGATGGGTTTATACCGCTTGCCACGCTGATATCGGCGGCAAGCCACGAAATATTCTTCGCAAAGAATATCGCTCAAGATTAAGAAACACCACATCTTGCCCTCTTATAGCTACTCAAACAATTCCCAAAATGAGCCCTCATTTGTACACCACAGTCGGCAAGTGACTGTATTCCCAGATATTTCGGATGCATTAGTGCAACATCCTGCAAAAGACAGGTGTAAGCTATGGCCTGAGCATAGACAGCAGCCGTTTATAAATGTATAGCGGCAATTGCAGGTTGTATTCTTTGCACTAGTATTCGCCATCGAGAGTACGGCTAACAGTCCGACACTGCAACTGTGTAAAACGATCAAAGGCGTAGACTCTTGAGCGGGAGATCTGGGGCTCGAATCCCATCAGGACCGTCCTCCCTGACGAGGTTTTTTTTCAGGTTTTCTCAGTTGTCAATGCCAGGGAGGTACCTTAAACTTAGCCCTGGAACGTTTCCTTCCTTAAAAATATTCTTTCCCAATACATCATTTAATGTATCACCAGTGTCCACCGCCTGTGATGCCTCAGTAGTAAAAACGGGCATTAAACACTATTCAAAAAAAAAAAAAAAAGAACAACTTACGGAATTGTCCAACTTTGATTTAATGCTCATCCACACGCGCCCAATGTAACACTGGTCCTTTCGTGAGAACTAGACTGGGGGACAGGAGATATATCCCGGTTTATTATCCGCTGATTATCATTTGAGTATTGCAAAATATTTGAAGGTAATCGATCAAGAGCAGAATGACAAGTCGGTTGTTATCAAAACCAAAGGCTCCATCTTTATATGGCGTTAGCTGACATTCAGCATAAGATGGAAGCAAAAATTATTTCCATACGAAACAAGAGGAGTTCAAGAATTGAAAGATAACATATCATCAAAGGTGTTTGCATTACTGCAATGGGTTTCAGCAGTTGTTAATTGTCCATGGGAAATACATCTGTGATTACACATTTTATGAGTACACTCCACAGTTGTTAATACATTTATTCTACTGCGAGACAAGATGACCAATCCAGTTCTTGTAGAAGTTTTTGGACTACTGACGTAGCCACTTCCTTATTCATACGCACATACAGTCATTCAGGTCCTACATGAAAAACGTATCTGAATTGTAGAGAGAATATTGCGGAATTTCCTGAAGAGTTGGGAAGTGTTGAGGCGACACGCAGCAAGCGCTCCCGGAATTTAAGTGCACGATTTGGTATTTTTTCTGTGGAATATAATTCATATATTGGACTTATAATAGTGTCACCACATTTCGTCCCTGGCGAGTATACAAGATAGCATGGCTCTTCTTTAAGGTACGGCTGCAAGTTTCTCCGTCAACTCACTGCGTCACGCCAAATAAATTATGTTTACAGAACATCATACGATAATCTTGGCTTCATCTGTTCCTTATTTATTTACCTGTTACGTAGCAACGCTATAATAACGTACTGTGAATCATATGTGTTTACAGAACATCATACTACACATTACTGGATTTTTTCGATCCAACGTTGAAATATATTAAATACGTATCTGCTGTGGAAGTGTGTATTCGTTTTTTTTTGGCACCCTCGGTATTTAACTTTACTTCTAGTGCACTAAACAAACAACATCCTCGCAATTGCCAGTACGTAAACACCAAGTTTACAACTTTTGCTCTCCTGAATTCTGTACGTGGTGATCTGTTTTCATTTGACTGCCGTTCACAACTACCTGAATGTGCCAATGCAGTAGACTGCAGGCATCTCGACACAATTTCATCCGACAACACGTCACATATCCGTTGCAGTTTCAAGGAAAAGAACCAAATGATCTTCTTTGGCCGTAAATGATGTTCTTTAACTGTTCAGGATCTATGACTGGCATTTGGTTTGCTCTTTTACTGACTGTGTAATAGGAAATTCTAATGTAACGGAATTGTTTGGCCAATTTCTTTTTAGGAAAAAAATATTTGATCATTATTTGACACTTTAGTTGAAATCTTGCATTGCATGTTGCTCACTTCAGACCTATATGAAAAAATGAAATTGCTATGACAAAGTATTTAGTCTTAGTGTAGATAAAACAGAGGATACCAAATATTTATCAGCCCTCCTCCCATATCATATTTTTCTTGCATAATTCTTTTTTTCACTTTCTTGAAAACTATGAAAAGTATGAAGTAAACACATAAATGTTTTTGTTTCTCATTAAATAATAATTGGAAAATATATTTAATAACTTCATAATTTAGTTAATACGATTATTATTAATAATATTAAATATACACTTCCTACAGATTTTATATTTAGAGCTGAAAAAACTAATCTTAACACAGTGATTGTAATTACTATGGTTGACAACTGTTATTACTTACGATTAGGTTCATAATTAATTATCAGTGGTAGAATAGTCAATGCCGAAGCAGGGAAATTTAGAGATAGTAGTCATTATTAATACTAATAATTTAGTAAAATAATGATTATATAGCTATCAGAAAAGGAGAACAAATGAACCTAGAGAAGGAATAAAATTTATTAGATACTATCAATAAACGTCTATTTCACTGCTGCTTTTTAACTTAAAATTATAAAAATAACTTGAGTATAAATATAAGCGCAATCCAAAAGTAACGCCCACTTCTTTACAACTATCGAACCTATTTGACTTAAAGAATTCAGTATATTGTTCAATGTTATGTCTCATCGACTCAGTAATTTCTAGAAAAAAAGAAAAAAAAAAGGTGGGGGAGGCATTCCTCTCCAAACTAAACGTGCCCAGGAAACGCAAAGTCGTTTTCCAAAACGAGTGTTTTTTTTTAGCGAATTCTAAAGCCAGCTCGCAACCAACCAGCAACAAAAAATTCTGTACCGTGAAAGCATCTCTTCATTTGCGCTCCGATTTAGGATTAGAACGCGGTATCAGATATTTTCATTATGTCAAAAGCATAACAGAGGGGGACGCTCAAGAATGCAATACCAACAAAATTCCCCTTTGCCAGCAGCGGGCGGAAGCATTTAAACAATGCGAGGATAATGTAGGAAATATCAGTATGTGCATTATAGAAGTGCTTTAGTTAGCGAAAGAATATTATTTTTTTGGAATGAAACAAAAATTCGGTTGAAAAGAGTAGCCAGTGTTAAAAAAGTGAACTTTAGTAATTTGACAGTACAGGTTCAAATGATATATTGGAAATGTTTTCTCTTCACTGGCTTTTTCGGACACTAAAATTTGGATCTCAGATTTTTGATGTATCGCTTCTAAAGTAGGGCCCTTGTGTTTCTCAGTTCTTTAGAAGTGAAAAAGATCAATCATTCTGTATACAAAACAAAGTCAACACTTCATGCAAACTTGCCTAGACAGCTGGAGGTTGTCTTTCTTGCCTAAGTTGGGATCGCGTTCATGACTGCTACATGGAAAGAAGACATTCATGCACTGAGCTGCGAATTTAAATTAGCGTTTTAGAGACGATATACTCGCTTACTTTTTGTAGCAGTTGTTGGTAGTTTGATTATATAATGTTTTAATTGTGCTGAATTAATTCTATCATATGAGGTATTTTCGTAGCTTTAGAACAGCAACACGAAGCCATTACTCTTTAGTCATGCTCAAGATTGGCAATACATAATTTACAAAGTAGTCATATTTTTCTAACATCTTACTAAAGTAACAAACCCAGAAGGGTGACTTAGTAACGTTTGAGACTCGCATTCGGAAGATTGCGGCTTCAATTCCCTTAGCACCGCCCTTTCTGCCCTTTCGTGGTTTCTCATGCACACTTACGCAAATGCTGGTATTGATATTTACATTCCACGAATTCTCCGCTCTCCCATTTCCAATAACGAAAGCTTGAGACGAACCGGGCCGGTGCCTTGTGTTGTGGCAGTGGCTTGCGCCTAGGAAATGCTTCTGTTTCAACATCTGCTGAGTTTTGTCTGCAGGGTCTCCTCCAGTCTAGGATTTTTATATAAGAACCATAAGTGCAATAGGTCCATAAGCTGGTGCGGTGCGAAGTCTTCATCTATAGAGAAGACAAAGAAGAAGGTGAACATTAGGTACAAACATTTTTATTAATTTTACAATCAAATGTGAAAGCAAATGTGTTGTCATTACAGTTTTTAAGACACTATTGCTTGCTCAAAAAGTGTTAATTCAATATAATCACTCAAAATCGTACTTCCCAATTATCTGATCACAGACAAGGCGGTAAGCTACTACATAGGCCTATAAGCCACCCACCACGGACAGCCGACCTGCATTAGAGTCGGTTAGAAACACTAAGTTGGATACACCCTCCTGTCATTTTGAAAATGTCTACCTTCATTTTGCTCACATTTCTGGCATCTGTTTAAGAAATTAATGATTTTCCATCTTAATTCTCTTTGAGAAATTAAATGATCTCTTGATGCATGATATCCTTTAGTAGGTCTAAACTGTGTGGATACTGATAATCATAAACACTCTCGAAATAAAATAATTAGATCTTGTATTTGGCATCTTGCATTCTTAGGAGACTTTAGGTTTGGATACGCTTTCTCTTTCAGTGTTAAATGACACTGACTGAGTGCAAGAGACTTAGGCCAACGTAGCTTTCGATAAACCTCGCCCCCCTCGACACGTGTAGCCCGCTATTCTTGAGCGATGCAGTCTCCGCTGCCACATCGGTCATCATTTTATTAGATCACTCTCAACGAGATCTAAAAGTCCATAAGTTTCCGGTCTAACCATTTTCTAGGGTATGATAAAGACAAAAACTATAGTTCACTTTTGAATATAGTAACCCTTTATTGCAATACGCTTCTCACTTCTTTGAATTAACATTTCAACCCCCCCTCCCCCCGAAAAATAGAAGTCTTGTCTGCAAAATGGGCGTAAACAACATCCATCACTTCTGCGTCAAATTTAAATTTCTTTCCTCGAAAGTTCTTCTTGAGTTTTGAGAAGAGGAAATAATCCCATGAGCTAGATCCGGGATGAAGGGTGGATGATCGATCTTCTTGAACAGCTTCCTTTGCAACAAAAGCTGTGTGCATAGGCGCGTTGTCGTGAAGAAGGCGCACACTATCACTGAGTTTTCTCTTTGATGGAAGCTCGTTGTCTGTGCAGTAGGCCAGCATAGTACTCCCCATTTACTTCTCCTTGTAGTCAATGAAGAGTATTCCTTCACAGTCCCAAAAGTTGGTGGCCACGATCTTCGTGGTTGACCATGCGGGCTTCGCCAGGTTTACGCCACTCCATTGATTCTCTTTCGGACAAGGGATCAGTAGAAGACTATAGTTTCATCTCCTGTAACGATGGTTTGCAGAACTTCTCTCTCGTTGCGACGGCAGAGCTCCAATTATGCTTGACAACGGATGATTCGTTGCTGCTTTTGAACTAAGGAAAGAAGTGTAGACACCCATATTGCATTAACCTTGGTCATGTTTAAATGCCTAACCTTGCTGCTATTTCTGTAACTTTGATCCGCCTGTCTTCCATAATTTCTCCTTCAACAAGAGCGATGTTTTCAGGAGTGAGCCGACCTGCACGGTCTTCGTCTTCAATGCTTTCTCGACCCATCCGAAAAAGTTTGGCCCATTCTTTTACGGTAGAATATGAGGGAATGCTTCCCCATATACAGCGTCCAATCGTTATTTAATTAATTTGTAGCAAGTTTTTCTTTATTGAAGAACTTAATAGGAGCTCTATATTCCATTTTGAACAGGTCACAATCTTCTACACATAGCCTTCTTTATGTAATTATGTCTGAACAACTGAACACAACGGAGCGGCTGCAATTATTTATTTAACAGATAAGGGACTTGTTGCAGTCAAACCATGCGAAAAAAATAAAGCAAATTGAAAGAGTAACTCCTTTTTTTCAACGATAAATTTTTTATCAAATAAATTTAAAAATGCACCACTTAAAATGAATTGACGTAGGATACTGCATTAAAATACCTGCAATAATTAGTTTCTACTTTTATTTTTTGAAGAATAATACAAATTTACTTAATTATTAAGTGCTACTAGACCGTTACAATATAAATTGGTTTCGTTAAATTTTAAAGTAAAAACGGAACTAATGTCCACCATATTCAAAAACCATGAGGAAACCGGGGCCAAGAGGGTTTTACCTTTAATATTCATCAATATTTTAGTTACCGAGGTTGTATTTTAACTAGAGAGAGGTTAAATAAAATAATAAATGTAAAGAGAATCGTTATGATGATAGTAATAATAATAATAACAACAAAAACAACAACAACAATAATAATAATAATAATAATAATAATAATAATAATAATAATAATAGGAACATCATTTAGAGCCCAAGTGTCATTTTTGCAGTACATACTAAAAGACCATGTACTCTGTGTGCAGTCTCAAAGGCCCCTCTTAATGCCTCTCTGGCTCTCCCTGACATTTACAAATGCCATAGGCTCAATTAAACTCATCTGATGAATTAATGTGCATAAAATACATACAATGAAAGAAGCTGCAGAAATGGGGAGGCAGGGGTAATCGTTTTTGTAATTTAAATTTCAATACAGCACAATTAAATTTAAAATAAAATGCATTAATCAAAACAGGAACCATCGGCATCCATACAATTAATTAATATTAACTTTATTTATGCCAATTTCTAAATGTTGTCTCAACTTCTTATTTGCACTTGAACACTTTATGGTTTGGGGAACTGTCCAGGTGTTTGAATTAGTGGAAGTCAGTTTGTGAAAAATATACTGGATGAGGTCAAGTTTCGTAGCACAGTTCATTCAGCTTTAGAACGTTCTTAGCAAAATGTGCGGCCGAGGATTATCAAGAAAGCCCATTTTCTTTGTACTAGTGCGGACTGTTTTCTTATAGCTTCTGATGCAATTTTCCAATTTCTCAATATTCTGCGAAGTAATTGATTGTAGTGTGTTAAACCAACTGTAGATTGCCATAACCTGCTTCTGGTGTAATTTTGGTTCTTGAAAGAATTGCAGTGCTTATCGGAAGAGCATTCTCATTCTTTCTTTGTGTATATAGATGCAGGTATGCCCTTGGAGGTGCTCACTCCTGAAAACTTCGCTCTTGTGGAAGGAGAAGGAATGAAAGACCGGCGGCTCAAAGTTACAGAAGTAGAGGTTGGACATTTCTAAAACAACAGTCCTTCGAATTATGCATGAACATTTAAACATAAGATTAGTGCAAGATGTGTGCTTAAATTTGTTTCCTCAGTCCAAAAGCAGCAACGAGTCATCTGTTGTCAGAGATTTTTGCCGCAATGGCATGGCAACAAGAGAGAAGTTCTGCAAACCATTGTTACGAGAGATGAAATGGTCCTCTACTATGATTCTTTGTCCAAAAGAGAATCAATGGATTGGCGTAAACCTATCGAAACACCGCCTCTAAATGCCAATGTCACTCATTCAACCAAGAAGATCATGGCCACAATCTTTTTGAACTGTGAAGGAATACTCTTCATTGACTTCAAGGAGAGGAACACCACAGTAAATTGGGAATATTATGCTGGCCTACTGCACAGACTACGTGCTTCTATCAAAGAGAGAAGGCGAGGAAAGATGAGTGATGGTGTGCGCCTTCTTTACGACAACGTGCCTGTGCACACAGCTCTTGTTGCAAAGGAAGCTGTGAAGAAATGTGGCTTCAAGAAGATCGATCATCCACCCTAGATCCCAGATCTAGCACCCAGTGGCTATTTCCTCTTCTCAGAACTCAAGAAGTACTTTCGAGGAAGGAAATTTAAGTGTGACGAAAAAGTGATGTATGCTGTTTATGCCCATTTTGCAGACGAGACTTCTGACTTTTTTTGGGGGGGGGGACGGTATTGAAATGTTAATTCAAAGATGTGAGAAGTGTATTGCAATAAAGGGTGACTATATTGAAAAGTGTAATATAGTTTTTGTCTTTATCATACCTACCAAATGGTTTGACCGGAAACTTATGGACCTACCCTAGTATGTCATTGTCCTCCAATCTATTCAGTATTTCCTTCTTTATGACAGCATCTTAGGAGCATCTACGAAAGAGAAGGCAAAGTCCTAGCTACGGAATGAATGGTAATAATTTAAAACAGCTTTTGCTTTTCCGGGTTTGTGGCAAGGTGCATTATCGAAACAGCAACACGCCCGCTGTTAGTTTACCCTCTCCTTTTTTCCTTGTGTAGCTACATATAGAAATGTAGGATTCTCAAGTGATGCTGGATTGTTTGTCATGAATTCCAACACAGGAACAGTCTCTGTTTAAAAAAAATGGATGCTATGACTTCTCTGACAGACTAACGCATCCAGAATTACTTGGGAGTGTAATTGTATAAATTCTTGTTTGGTTTCTGGGTCATCGTGAAGGACCCACGTTTAATTTCCATTACCAATCTTTGAGAAAAAAATTATCAAGATAGTCATGGCTTTCATTTCAGCAGGCCATCTTTCAGTCGATTCTTAGGCCTCTTTAAATTTCATGGCCTAACATTTTATTTGATAGTTGAAATGTGTATCATCAACTTCCCATTCTCTCAGTTTCAGAGTTTATTCCATACTAATTTGTAACTGTTTCATGTCAAGTCATGTCCCGATCTGCACGTGCAATCTCATTCTCAAACAATAAATAGTATACCGAAGCAGCTACTTACCGAACGCACCTCGGACTTAACAGATGAACTTAGATTTCGAAAAATGTTGGCATATATCTACTTCGGAGTCAACAGTTTCACTACGAGGCAATACGTAGATCGAAATAATCCCTTCAGAGCTCCAAAAGAATATGGACATGACTGTGCTGGCCGAGGAAATTATTTTGAAAAAATTTACTAGACCTTTTGTGATGCCACTGCAAAGATTGTCTTTTGGTCTCAGGCTAACAAGAAAGTAACTCCTTAATGGTTTTTGTTTTCTGTACTTTATAATCGGCAGGGGCCTATTTAGCATTAGTTTGTGAATATTCTAACGTCTGAATAACTGTGTAACGCTATCGGCAGAGATATCAGAGATACTTGTGCATTAGCGACGATAATGACAATCTTTTCGTTACATCATACACATTCCTTTCCCCCCATTTTCTGCATTGTTGCTTTTAGCATTTTCATATGTCCCTCTTCGCAGACATCCTACAATGTTGCTATGGTTTTCAGCTACTTCACCAGATACTGAATAGAGTATATTTCCGTGGTTTCCGGAAACCAAACTGTGCAAGAAATTCTCTTTGGCACTCTCTTATCAACGCAATTTTCCAATGTATATGGCGGTAAACACATGAAACATTTTCTCGCTGTGGTGTATGCACTGGATTGCACATAACAAAGACACGAAGACATTGCCGGTTTCATAATACCAGCACAGAGTTCAATGAGGATGACGAACCCGTTGCCCTGAGGCACTCTCCTAGTACATTATTCCATTGAACGGTATCTCTAGTGTCCAAGAGTAATTCAAGAAAATAGTAGTTTGAAAAGGGAGTCTTAGATTACCTGTGAAGTAACTATTTGCACCAAGGCCGTGGAATATCTGAATATTTATTCACAGTACTGAAGAAACGCAGTTACTACACAGAAGATTTCAGATTACAGTATTGAATGTTTAACGTAAGTGAAGGTAGCAGCATGAAAAAAACGGTAAAGAGGCGTTTGGAAAAGGACACTCACATTAACTTAAAAGATGTGCTGCAGGACACCGAAACACTGGCTATAATTGTGTCTGGAGTAGTTTTGTTGCTTACTATGGTGATCTACCTAATACTTCGCAGAAAGAAGCAAGCACGGCGCAATATGCTTATAACTGGTCTCGCTGATTCAGGAAAAACATTGTTGCATGCTCAATTGTTGAGTGGAAAGTATAAGCACGGGGTTTTATTGTTACTATTTTAGACTTTTATAAGACTGTTGTGTTTTCTGCTCTTGCGGCTATTTTTTAGCACCAGTGTTCTGTTTGTTGACCATTTAACCCTTGTTATTTGTTTTGGGGGTTTTTATTGTTTCTATTTTAAACCATTCTAGGACTGTTGTTTTTCCGCTCTTGAGGCTGTTTTAATACCAGTCCTTTGTTTGTCGACCATTTCACCCACTTGTTATTTGTTATGGGTTTTTATTTTATTGCACAACGTGCTACTGTTATTTCACTTATGCACTGTTATGTGATAACTATTTATTTTTTAATTCTGGGACAGTTTTTAGTGTGTTTGGGCGTTAATGACCATTGCTGTTTTGCGCCCTTAAGCAATAATCATCATCATCATCTAGTGTCCAAAGTCAACCTCCGTTATGTGGTGAAAGTAGATACACGACTTAGCCCTCCAGCTTGGCTACCAGTCAACAGGTGGGGCGATCTAATTCAGCATGAGCCTTCCTTATTCTGGAGTTGGATAACACGAGCATTTGAAGGAATTTTACTAAATCTTCGCAATGTGCTCAGTAATATTCGTGAGTTGCAGGAACACTCTGCTACACCGTAATAAACTCATCTGGACGACTCCCTTAGGAGGGGTCTTAGATGTCCGGCTTGATGTACTCCCGGTAACTTTGAAGTTCACGTGCTTCGGGATCCGCAGAGTTCGCACCATAGGATCTGAACACAACAACAGTTTAATATCACAGTCACATTAAGGCCGAGGATAGCAAATTTGCAACCGCCTTCGCGTAAATGCGCGACGCACGGCTAAAGCCACCATTCTTTGCTGTCATACCGTAACCGTGCTTTTTTTTTTTTTTTTTTTGATTTATTTATGGACGCTCTTTAACAGCTCAGGATCCGCGTCCCATTCAACTCAGGGCGTGAAACGGCCGACAAATTTTGCTCAGAGGCCTCTCTGTCAGGCTTGAGGTTCTTTTTCGTGCCGTAAATGTACGACACGGGACCCACGGCTTTACTTCCCTTCCGAAGGAAGCCATACTTACGATTTTTACGCCCGAAAAAATCCATCGGTCCTGGCCGAGTTCGAACCCGCGATCTTGGGTGTAGGAGGAAGTATGGTAACCACTACACCACCAGGACCGACGTAACCGTGCTTCTGATAGACCAATGTATCTTCATGGCAAATGTTATTAAATTATGAGCATTAATTTGAAAGTTATAAAGAAAAATCAAGAGCCGAAAGCAAATGAAACGCAGACGCAGTAATTGTGAGCTACCACCCCCATATTTAATTAGACTGATTGTAACAAATAATTTTATGTAACTTCGTTATAGCCATGTGTAATGCCATTTTCTGTACCAGTGTTGAATATTTTGTCTAAAATGTTAGTTTCTTGCCAAGGCGCAGAAGGTTACCCAAAGTCATAAAACCTTACCTGGAAATTTCTGTAGCCCTTTGTAGCAATATTTGTGATGAAACCTAGAGCCAAATGTTTACTGATATTTTGTTAGAACCTTTCTTAAGCGGGATAGGTACCATTTGGTGACTGATGAAAATAAAGAGAAGAAGCCATCCGCTACATGGAAAAGTCACGCAGACCACATTTACTTAGTCTTGCAATTTTGAGGAGCATGCACTTTGACAAGAGTATTCAGTGAAGCAACATCAGTGTAAGGGATTTCTTAGTTCCGTTCAATTAGTGGAACGCGGCAGATAGCATTGGTGGACAATCTTTATTAGTTAAGTGCAATAGTTTATGTATAATAGTGTATGAACAATAAATTGTGTTCCATCTTCCATAACGAAAAACATTATTAATCTCCATATACCCCTTCCCCTGTGGTCGCAGGATCATAAAAGTATCCAGCACCAGAGTCTCAACAGAGCAAAACTGTAAGACAGCGGTACCCATCGTCGGAGAGGAAGAAATGATTTACCCCTGAGATTACACCAAAAGCCTAACAATTCAAATTTCCTTTTACCAAAATCTTTCGTGTTAAATTAAACTCCTTCCTCTTATAAATACCAACACTAAACTTTAACTTTCTGTAGACTTTACCAAGGGATAACCCAATCCCAGAGATCCTGTAAATGACCAGTACATAGAGGCTGGAAGATTTCAACTTAGAATCATTTGGCCAGGACATTTTTGCAATAAGCAACCGCTTGCTGTTTAATGCCTCCGTGTCCAACATTTGAAAAGCAAGCATCTGAAAATTGGTGACAATTTGTCTATATTCATTTATTGCTTGTAAAAGTTCCCTGATATGAAAATATTCTCCACTCAGGAGGTAATGTAAAAGCTTTGTATTTACGTAATGCACTCTTTTACTAATTTTATTTTTATTGCCACTCGGGGTCAACTTTCGCACCGCCCTTACTTTTGTGTTACATAAAACAACCCAATGAAAACGTTACCTATTGGAGGGTTTTGGGAGCAGTTTACAAAGTGTTTTCTTCTGTCTTTTCGGGAAAGTGGGCTCATTAGAACTGTTAGTGAGAGGTCTTTCTTTTATTTCGTCTAGTATTTTCTCCCACCCACTCGTCACCCTCATGCTTTCTCCCTATTCTTTCCCACTCCTCCAGTCTTCGCTCTTTACGAGTTTGATAAAGTGCGCCCACTGCAGTTGTTTAATACGTCGCAATTAAATTGAAATCCATACTGGTACTTGCTGCTATATAGTGGACCGGCTTTCTCAATTACTGCCTCGGGTGGCCGAGGTCGTTAAATCGCGGACTGTGAGCGGGAGTTCTGGAGTTCGAATCCCGCCAGGACCGTCCTCCCTGACTGAGGTTTTTCCAGGTTTTCCTCAGTCCTTATAAATGGCAAATGCCGGGGAGGCACCCTAAACTTGAGCCTGGAACGTTTCCTTCCTTAAAAATAAATCCTTTTTCAATATATCATTTCATTTCATGTATCACCAGTGTTCATCGCCCGTGGTGCCTCTAAAGCAAAAAACGGGCGTTAAACACATTCATTCATTCAATTACTGCAGAGCTTGTTCTGCGAGTTGTAAGTGAAAAATGTAATATTATCAATGAAGAAAAATCTTACATACTGCCAAATTTGGAGACAAACAACAGTCATCTGTGTGTGTAGAAATGTAATTGCTTCATTAAGAATCATTGAGGTTTGAACTATTTATTAATTTGTTTCTTTCAGTAATACCTTTACATATTAATTAGAGAACCTGAAGAATAAGGGAAAAATATCCAATAATGATTTAGCACCACATTTTCATTGTGCTATTTGTTTTGAACTGAATTAATGAGTTTCAAAAACACATTAGTCACATTCCGAAGTCGGTTGTTAGAACCTAACAATGCGAAACAATTTAACAAGGGGCATGTATTAGCTTGAGCAGAAAGTTTCGGTTAAACTTTGAACAGAGACTTTAACTTTTGATGGTGAGGAAAACCATAAGACATTCATATTTGTTACACTTCAACCAACTTCAATAATTTATTTACCTAAGCGTGAAAGAAAGAACACATTTTTTAAATTTTATTTTTAATATAGTCCCCTTACAATTCAATTCACACTTCATTCACTTAAACATCTTAAACTTGGTCTTTAAAACAGGAGCCTATAGTCATCTTAACATTATCATCATTACGAGGAAATGTTTCGAAAAACAGCTCTGATCACCCCTGTAGATACAGGCGGAGAGCACATAAAGCGTTGGTTGATCCTTTCCATTGCCCCACAGAAAAAAAGCATATGTATGAAATGTGGCTAAAGGTCCATCACTTTTTTGTAACACACAGCTTCCCATCTCCAACCATCTGCGAATGTTGTCCAAGGGTGTATCCGAGGGTGTGTGTGGGAGAAATGGACTATGGTGTACATCTCTGAAAGTTGATAAAAGGCGCACTTTTTGATATGAAAAAGAAAAGTTTTGCTATACAAAACTATCTCAATGCTTGCTTGCCTGCTGTAATCTTTAATAGTATAAGCGTTCCAAATCTTGATTCGCTTTCTTTTATTTTACTCTGCTAGAACGAGTCTTTGCTTTTAGATTTTTTTTTTTCGGAGCCCGTTTGAATTTTCTGAAAGTAAGACATGAACTCGAATCAATTCGAGATTCTTTTCTTCCTATTATATTACCATTAATGTAGTTTATAATCATTATCTTACTTATCTCGTCTGATTTTACTCTAACGTCCTTGTCTATTTCGAATGTAATTCTTGAGCCTGATTAGCAATGTTTGGTTAGCAGTATATACAGAGAGTGCCAAAAATGTATAAACACTTCAATCAATGAAAAAACTGTGTTAACATAACAAAACTGAATTCACACAAACAGAAAATGATAAACTCTAATCATCTTAGACTTTTACAGTTACAACAGTTGCTCAAAATGCCCACCATCGGCGTCGATACACTTCTGAGTACGTTGAACTACTGATTGAGCAACGTTTGCGAAAGTGTCCTCAGTGATTGCAGCACATGCCGTTTCAATTTCTTCCCGAAGTGTTGTCAGTGTAGCTGGATTTCTACGGTATACAACATCCTTAAGAGTTCCCCATAGGTAGAAGTCCAACGGAGTTAAAGCCGGAGGACGGTTCTGTTCTATACACATGTCTCCTTTACCTTTGAACTTTAACAACATTCTTGGTTTTCCAAAACCACTTCAAAATTGCTTTTCGCTGTTCAAACGATAATCTTGGCTCTATTTTGTTGTAGCAACGCTAGCATAACATAATGTAAGTCACATCTGTTTACAGAACATCATATTGTTTTCGGTGCAACTTATTAAATAGATATCTACTGTGAAAGTGTGTATACCTTTTTTGACATCTTTGGTATAACTGGCCCTGATGTTTTAAAATAAAAGTGTAAATATGAAACTAAGAAACACAAGACATACAGAGGAAAATTTAACAAAATATTATCAAAAATTACTAAATTTGGGCACAACTATAATGACGTGCAAGTGATATGTGCACAAAAGAATAGAATAACAAAAAGTTGATGTAGCTATATTAGGAAGGAGCATAACTCAGTTTTGCTATTACATAGTTTTAACGCTCTCATTATAATTGTTATTATTATTATTATTATTATTATTATTATTATTATTATTATTATTATTATTAATGCTACTGAACCATAACCATTGCCATTGCCTTAGAAACTAGTTTAGATAAGATTCCAGCCACGCCTTAAGTAATTATATTAGCAACAGATATCTCTAGATATCTGTAAATTCGATATTTCACGCACATGATAAAGATGTAAATCTTATTTTTCCCCAATGTAAGCACTATTGAATGCCACTTGTTATTTCAAGGGAAGAAGTTTTGTAAGTACTTTCTCACGTGTTTCAGTAATTAACATTTTATTCTTTCATGTTCTACTCTTAAAAATGCCACTCGAAGAGTTTTATGTGACAAAATTTCACCTAAGCCGTATCGTTGTGGAAATATGTAAGTAATTGATGGATTCCAGTGCCTCTACCGTCTTACTTCTTTCTTATTCATGCGCACTTCTTTCCAATGTTCTTTCCTCCGTCGAAAGCATTCTTTACTTTTTCAGATATCTTCCTTCCAGGCTTCTCACTTCCTCTTGCTGCAAATAGCCAACCCTCCTCCGTCGAGAATGTCGGGTCTCTAAAGGTCATTTCTCTCTAAAGGTCACATTTCCACAGCATTTCGCCTTTTACGTGAATTGATCCATAATGGTGTGTTGCAACCTTTACCGTATTGACGCGGCGAGACAGAGATGGGAATACCGCAGTGCTTAGCTTTGATTCATGGTTTCTTGCACCGCAAATGAAAATCACGTGGCATAAAATATCTTAATCTTTGTGCTATGTCGAAGTAAGCATTGTGTATTAAATACAGAAACGAGCTATATAATAATAACATTACTCTTTTTGGTGTGAAAAAAATGTTTTAATATAATATTTCGTTTAGTTATATTCTGAAACGTTACAAGTAATTGTTCAAAATTACTGCCTTTGTGCTGGCACCTGTTTCCAGATACAACCCGTATAGGGCTAAGCACTCCATTGTTTTCAAAGATGTGAATCGTATGCTTTGGTTCTCAGTCACTTTCTCCTGAAATACTGTGTGCCTATGCAATGCACAATGTGCCAAGCAAATGCTCTTAATGGTAACCTTGTTTGATTGTTTGATTTATTTACGGACGCTCTTTAACATCTCAGGTCATCAGCGTCCCATTCTATTCAGGGCGTGAAACGGCCACAAATTTTGCTTAGAGGCCTCTTCTTTCAGGCTTGAGGTTCTTTATCGTGCCGTAAATGTACGACACGGGATCCACGGCTTTACTTCCCTTCCTAAGGAAGCCATAGTTAGGATTTTTACGTCCGAAAAAATTCATCGATCCTGGTCGGGTTTGAACCCGCGATCTTGGGTTTAGAAAACAAGTATGGTTACCACTACACCACCAGGATCTACTGGTAACCTTGTAGTACGGAATAAGGCAATCTAATTAACAAATTCTGATAGCGGAAAAATCAATATAATTTGATGAACAATAACAAGTGATATAAATGTGAATTTTTAATAACAAATCATAATAAATCAGAGAAGAAAATTAATAGAATTGGAGTAAAAGTAGTCGTTTAAACGGTCCCTAAACAATTAAGTCGGTCCTGGTGGTCTAATGGTAACCATACTTGCCTCGTAGACCCAAGGTTGCGGGTTCAAAGACTGTAGGTTTTAATCAGGCGTAAAAATCTAAGTTTGGCTTCCTTCGGAAAGGGAAGTAAAAAGCCGTGGGTCCCGTGTCGTACATTTACGACACGTAAAAGAAACCTCAAGTCTGAAAAAAGAGGCGTCTGAGCAAAATTAAATCGGCCTTTTCACGCCCTGAGTTGAATATGACGCTAATGACCTGAGATGTCAAAGAGCGTCTGCAAATGAAATAAAATAACATAAACCATTTAAACAATAAATAAATGGTATATAATACATCTGAAAATTTGAATCTCTAAATTTCAAACTGCAAACGTTAAAGCATTTACCATTTTTATCTATACTAATGAGTCTTAAAGTCTCCTGCTTTAACAAAGAGTAAGAATGAAATTGCTGTGTGATAGTTATAACTTAATATGTTAATTACACGTTGGTGTCGTTTTGTGTCAATTGATTTTTTATATTTAAATGAATGCAAATTTTCCTGTTTTCAATACTACGCTTGTCCTCAGAATAATAATAATAATAATAATAATAATAATAATAATAATAATAATAATACCAATTCTGTATATATATATATACAGAATTGGTATTATTATTATTTATATCTACAGAATTGGTATTATTATTATTATTATTTATATCTACAGAATTGGTATTATATATACATATATATCTACAGAATTGGTATTATATATATATATCTACAGAATTGGTATTATTATTATTATTATTATTATTATTATTATTATTTAATCTACAGATTTGATATTATATATATACAGAATTGGTATTATATATATATATATATCTACAGAATTGGTATTATATATTACTGGCTATGAATAAATAAAGATTGATTTACAGAGAGTACAAACAAAAAAATAGGTGATATTAGCAGTATTCTTAAATTAATAGTCACTCAACTTGGCGTAAAGCAGAACGTACAGAAATAATTTCGAGGTTGCAGTGGAGAATTCTTGTTGCTGGAAAGTCTGCTTCTCCATGTGAGGTAGCTTGTAGCAGTTCTTCCCGTTTACCTTCATACGTTCACTCATGACGTTTTGCAAGATCAGGAACATTTTATTCAATGTCTTTCCAGGAAAATCTTCGAAGGTCTTCACAAGCATGGTAACAAGATCATCTACTGTGGATGTTGGAGAGACAGTATGACAATTTCTCAACACTTTCCATTTATCAGATCTCTCTTTGCAACACACTATTTTTGCTGGCTCAAAGTAGGTGACCAGAAATAGCCCATCTGATTATCTGCAATGTTTTGCATTCCTCCCATTGTTTGAGTACTATACAGCTCTGTAACACAGTTGGTCCTGGTGGTGTAGTGGTAACCACACATGCCTTCTAAAGCCAAGATCGCGAGCTCAATCCTGGCCAGGATCGATGGATTTTTTCGGAAGTATGGCTTCCTGCCTGCGGAAAGGAAGTAAAGCCTTGGATCCCGTGTCGTACATTTACGGTACGAAAAAGAACCTCAAGCCTAAAAAAAGAGGCCTGTCAGCAAAATTTGTCGACAGTTTCACGCTTTGAATTGAATGGGACGCTAATGACCTGACTTGAGGTGTTAAAGAGCGTCCATAAATAAAACAAACCAACAAAAAATCTGTCACATAAACTACATCACAACTAGTAGAGATTTATCGCTTTGCCTTTCCAAGCTGTCGTAACAAAATACCAAGGATTCTCTTTTGTTGACCTTCAACATGTTAGCATCAAGCAGTATAGGTATTATATCAGCATTACTATTTACAATATATGAAATATTGGGCTTACATAAGTATACGTTATAATTATATTTCAGTGGGGGTGGATCGGAGGAACTGTTTCAACACACACAAGAAAATTAGAAATTAAATTTAAATAAAGTATTGCACCTTGTAGTTGAAGCATGAACACGACTGTTACTAAGAGGTTAACCAGGGGCAAGTCAGCTGTTGGTGACTTTCGTTGTTGATTCGTATTTAGTCTTCGCACATTATAGCCCTTCTGTATAAAAATAAATAATTGTAAATAACTTGTTTCTGCATTCTAAGTATATGTACAAAAAAGAAGAGGAAGAAAGAAAGAAAACGTTAATCACCATTTTAGTATATTTTAAGTAGTTCCAATAGGCCTGATTTTTCATGATTTGTTCTGCTGTTAATTCCCACATCCGTTAAAGGAACTAAATGGGCATTTGCCTTAAAATCCATGGTCTAGATTACGTTCAACTTAATCAAAAGTTAGCTCTGTTTTTCTTTTTCCTAAAATATTGTTTCTTTGAACGGAGCAAGAACATTATTAAACACTATTGATTTCCTCCCCACCCTTCAGAGAGACTGCACAGTCGGAAAGTGCAGATCTATCGCTAGAGATGTGATGACTTTGCAGAACAAGATATTCTATTTCCGAAAACAATTCGCCCAAATCATATATCGGTGCTATCAAAATGCTCTTTCTATACACAGCAAGATCTAGAGGTAGGAAACAGCAGGGGACAGAATATTAAACGACACTACGAGTTTAGCAGACTGCATGATGGGATTTCGGGCTATGAATGCAAATTACTAATTAAATCCAGCCCCGTGCCCTTAAAAGCTATCGCACATTCACACGTTAAAATTTACAGTGGTGGCCCCTCCTTTCCCCTCTCCTCCTTGTTCAGGTCCTGTTTGTTTAGGCAGCAAACCCGCCCGGTTTGCTTGGTAGGGAGGGAGAGGAAGGGTTTTCTTTTGTGAGCTTGCAGCGAATGTGTGTGCTCAACAGATTGAAGAAAAAGATGAAGCCTGTCACCATCCTCCGCTATTTCTCTCTTCTTTTATACCTCACCTTTTTTTATCACTCTGCTCCTTCACTTAGTGGACTTGGCGAGGTAAGAGAATACAGGAAAATAGATAAAGAAATTTGATGTGTAAGAAATGAGTTAAATTCTTTAGAGAGGACGAGAACACGAAGAAAACGTCCAACCAAGAGCAGAAGTTGGCTGTATCTTTACACTTGCATACAGTGTGGCGATCAGAAAAAGGCGAGTGCGGATTGAAGCGGGTTTTAAATATGAAGAGATATGTTATTTAAGTAAATATCTAGAATGGAGGGGAAATTATGGAAACGATTTGAATTTGATTGCTTGTTTTGGATTCTCAGGGGTAATATTATTTCTTCCTCTCTGACGATGGGTTTCCGCTGACTTATACTTCGCCACGGCTGTTGGGACTCTGCTGCTGGATACTTTTATGGTCCTGTGACCATACGGTAAGGAGTATATGGAAATTGATAAAGATTTCTCGTAATGGGAGATGAAACACAATTTATTGTTCATGAACCTATTCCACATAAAATGTACTGCCGTTATTTTCTGGAGAATGTGTGCCACTTTCGCACTAACTATGAAGATCACTGACGTTTCTAAATTTGATAAAGACTGATCCTGAAATCAACTAATCCTGAGACGCAACTGAACTCAATAATAAAGTTTTTCCACTGAACGGAACTGAACTGGCCGTGCCTATCTTCAGCACTGAATACTCTTCCAAGATGACTAGAGCTTTCCACTAACTGAACTGAACTGAGAATGAAATCAGATCGACTGTCTATTCTTCCAACCAACTGAACCGATAGAATGTGGATCGACTGCGTCTGTGCCGCAAAATTGCAAGACTACATAAACATGGCAGTCTGCCGGTCTCATGAAGCTATCTTTGTCCTTTCAAATATGTTTTTAGAAAGATCTAGAATGTTTTCTACCATCCTCGCATCTCTATTGGTTAATCTGTTCCCTCCATTATTTTACTGGTAAGATGGCATACGTGACTACTTGCATGTCATCTACATCTTTTACGTATTACTTGAAACCGCCAGAATCTTCCTCGGAGGTTATTCCCTTGTCTTTTCACCCCCGTAATCGTCATACACTTTATTACGTTTTCCTTGCTTTACAATTCTCTAAAAGTATACAAATAAACATTTTACTCAAGGATTCTCCTATAGAAATTTCTCCAGGAAATATCGATTTGCTTGGGACATCTTTTACAAATATTATCACAATAGGCAACAGAAATTCCCAGGTCAGATGTTATGGCTGGGGTAGTTTTCTACATACCTGCAAGAAAATAACATTTCATACACAATAATTCAACACTTGCACACGAAATAAAACGACATTACACTCATGTCTATAATAAGTAAGTTACATAAAATTACGTGCTATAATTACTCCAATTAAATATGCCGGTGGCAGGTTATAAATACTGTCTCATTTAAGCGGGTGATAGTATAAAATAATAAGAATTACATTAATTGGTTTTATTAGGATTGTTAAAGCATCTCAGAGTTATTACCAGATAATGGATTTTATTATAAGTATGCAGAAGGAAAAAGTTCTTTCAGTCCTTGGCTCCAAATCTTGAAGTATGGGGGAAGCGGAAGTAGTTACTGTCCCTCGTTCAGACGTTTACTTCCCTAGACTCCTCCTTCTCTTCCGATATCTTCCCGCTCATTTTACTGTGGGTTATGGAAGATTATTACCACAGTTCCATCTCATGAGACTTTACCAGCGTCTTTTGATTTTGTTGTTAACTGTTCACTTGGTGGCTAAGATATACTTTTACACTTATACACTTCATGCACAGTTTGTCGGTACCTTGAGAGTCACGAGAAAATAATTAACAAAGTTCCAGATGTTTATCTTATCTTTACCCGCCTCACCGTGCTTTAGGGCTATTTTGTAAGTCTGCAAAGTCGTCAATTACTTACTGGTCCAATAACCCACTTCTGTATTAAGTGAAATTCTGACCGCAGTTTCACACGATGCTGTACTCACTGACGTGCCCCCCCCCCCCAAAAAAACTGTTCATTTTCCTAACTGATTCCAAAAACTCGCCAGAACTTACCCAACAACAACTACTCTCTCGTTGATTCCTACCCTCTTTTATTAGCTTCTAGTCGATCGGTCCTCCCCCATGTATTCGACTTCTAAGATTTAAATTATCTCTAGGTTATCACGTGTTTTTTTTTTTTTTTGTACTTCGCGATTGGAGCGTGTTTCACGCCTTGTTCTGACACCACGCGGGGATGGCTTGCTCCGCGTTTCCAGTCTTTGACCTTAGTTTTTTTTTTTCTTTTGATTTAAGAAAATATACCGCACTTTCTTTGTGAGGGTTGCGTAGGTTCTTTACTCAATACAAACCACTTTCAAGGTTCCACTGGACTTTTTCTTTTATGTTTCCCCTTAGCTAACGGTATGGTAAAGCCACGGGTGGCCGAGGTCGTTAAGACGCGGACTCGTGAGCGGGACGTCTGGGGTTCGAATCCCGCCAGGACCGTCCTTCCTGACAGGGTTTTTCCAGGTTTTCCTCAGTCCTCATAAATGGCAAATGCCGGGGAGATACCCTAAAATCAGGCCTGGAACGTTTCCTTCCTTAAAAAATCCTTCCTCACTCTCGCTCACAAGTCCGCGCCTTAACGACCTCGGCCACCCGTGGCGGTTTGTCCATTGCGACTACTGGTCCTTAGTGTGATTTTAATGTAGTATTATGTCTACTTGAATACATTTTCTGCATTTGTACAACTAGCACTAGGGTGCTCAAAACTTAGAAGAGCCTTATTTTGGGGGGCATATATGAGGCCAAAGTGAGATCTCCATTGAAATCAAAACCGGTAGAAGTACGGTATAAACATATTCATGTTATGTGATGTTGCTACAATATATGCTGTCAAAATGCAAGTTTACACAGGAAAAAAAAAAAAAAAAAAAAAAAAAGGGACAACAGCACAAAATAACTAATGTTTCCGAGTGGTGTTAGATCTTATGAACTCGTTGAAATCAGTACATAGAATTACTACCGACAATTTTTTCACTAGTATTCCCTTGGCTCAAGAACTTTTGAAACTCGTGGACTGACTCTAACAGGAACTTTAAGAAAGAATAGAATACTTTAACTTAAGCCTGCAAGGAAACCGATTTCTTGGAAACGATGCTGGAACAGTTTTCTCCTCAAATATTGGACAAAGATTTTCGCTTGAGACAGTATTCATGAGCTGCCACCCCCATATTTAATTAGAGTGATTATAATAAGTAATTTTATGTACCTTCCTTATTTCAAGCAAGAGTGTAGTTTCATTTCTATGTCCTGTACAAGTGTTGGGATATTGTTTGTAATGTATTTTCTTACCGGAACGAATAAATAGTGTTTAATGCCTGTTTTTACTACTGAGGCATCACAGGCGGTGGTCACTGATGATACATGAGATGAAATTATATATTGGGAAAGGGTTTATTTTTAAGGAAGGAAACATTCAAGGCCTGAGTTTAGGGTATCTCCCCGGCATTTGCCATTTATGAGGACTAAGGAAAACCTGGAAAAAAAAAAAAAAACTCAACCAGGGAGGACGGTCCAGGTGGGATTCGAACTCCAGTCCTCATGAGCCCTCGCATTAACGAACTCTGCCACCCGTGGCGGTTTTTCTTGCCAGAGTGCAGAAAGTTTCCCCAATCATAATTTCTGGCAATTTTTGTTGCCTATTGTAATAATATTTTGTAATAGATGATCCAAGCAGAAGCGATATTTTCTGGAAAGAATTCTAAAGCAGGATCCTTGTAAAGATGTTTATTTCGTTTACAGTCATGGAGCTGTTTTTTTTTTTTTTTCATGTTAGCTAAGGGCGAAAGCAATAAACATACAGGGGGTTAAAAGACAGGCCGATAATCTCTCGAAGGAAGAAGCTAGTAGCTTCAGTTAATATCTACATGTAAGAAGTTACGTAAGCCACTTGACCAATAGTATAGCAGAAAAAGAATCTGGGGGAACAGATCACTCAATAGAGACGCGAAGATTGGAGAAAACATTCTGGATTTTTCTAAAAACATATGTCAAAGAATGAAGATAACTTCGTGAGACCGGCAGACTGCCATGTTTATTTCGTTAGCAATTTTGCGGCCCAGGGGCAGTCGATGCAGATTCTCTCAGTTCAGTTTCATTTAGTTGGAAGAATATTCAGTTGGTGCCTTATCAGTGCGATAGAGTAGGCACTAGCAGTTCAATTATCAGTAGAAGAGTATCATTAGTGGAAAACTATCAGTGAGCACTAGGCGTTTGAGTCTCAGAATTAGTTGCGTTTAGTGGAGTTCAAGGGCAGAGATTTAGGGGTATTAAAGTGCGTTAACGTCAGAGTGATCGTCATAGTTAGTTCGAAAGTGGCACATATTCTCCAGGAAATAACGACATTACATTTTTAGGTGGGATCGTTTATGAACAATAAATTGTCTTTCATCTCCCATAACGAGAAACATTATTAATCTCCAAGACTCCTTCCCCTATGTCACAGGATCATAAAAGTATCCGGCAGCAGAGTATCAACAGCCGTGGCAAAAAACTATAAGTTAGCGGTAATAATATCATTACCCCTGAGAATTTATAACCAAATCATTGAATTAAACCTTTTCCATAATCTTCCCCCCCATTACCACTCTTCTTTATTAATATCGCTGCACGCTTTTCCTTTAGAGCATCCGTAATCCTGTAATGTTGGTGGGAATACACACATTAGATAAATTTAGAGAAATAAATGTGACTGGTTCTTTGACCTGTATAACTGACAATATATTGCATCGATGAATACCACGAATGCCTCAGCAACTGTATATGAAGTCTCCTTTCAATACATCCTGGCTTTGCCGTCAAAAATTTCTCATGCAAGTCACTTCCCACGACGACCCACTTGTAAATGTGTAGATAAATGAGAGGTTTCCACTTTCGCTGTTTTCATCGCCATCCAACTTCAGAACACCAACAAACCCCTCAATTTCTTCAACACTCTTCAGTTTCAGATGCATCAGAAAACAGGATTGTTATCATCAACAATATCTCCATTACCAACATTGTGTTATACGTTTATCAGTTTTTCCAAATCATTCACTTTCTCAAAATTACACTTTCTTTGGGATATGAGAGGAGTAAATTATTACATGGGACGTGAGAGGAATAAATTATTACGGATGATTATTTACTTCGCTATAGTAAATGGCGCAAAACTAATGGAAATCTAAAGGATTAAAACTTTTAATTGTTGTCATAAATTTCATTGTTGACACATTGTTTCATTTCATTGTTGACTCACATATAACAAACTCACTAATGAAATAAATTGCATACAGGTGTGCAAAGCAAGAGAAAATAAAATTAACACACTTTACACTGTACCCATTTCAATATTAAAAAGCCTAATGAGATAATTAACGCTTTTTTTATTTTAGTCTACATCACTATATTCAGGAAAGTCTATTTGACAATGTAATTATGAATGAAGTATATAGGTGAAGTCTAATGCACATAGTAATAAAAAATGACGAATGGGGTACACTTATTCCCCGCTTGTATGTAGAAGGCCAAGTCTGTAATGTGTAGGGCGAGGCCTGTCTCTATAGAAAGTTTTATATAATTCCTATATTTAGATAATCTACCCAGTTTTATTTATTTAAATATTCTCTTTCATCAATGATCGCAGATAAAATGTTTTAGAGTGCCAGTTTTATGTAGTGTTTATTTTCTTTATATTCATTTAATACAAAACGAAATAAATCAAATACTTTATATATTCACACTTCACCAGTGTTTCATTCAACAGCGGCTCCCCACTAACTAAAATACTGATTATCGCTGTTAGAGAGTGCAGAGAACATTCTTACCACAAATGTAATGTAAGAGGCTAGAGGAACTTTATATCGGGAATCACTGGCTTTAATTCCCTTTCGAAAAACTTCAAAAGAAAAGAAATTTAAAAGAAAAAGGATTTTACGCCCTAAAAACTCTATTTTTATTTATCGGTCTGTATAATACGGCAAACTTTCCTGCCAGACATGACGAGAGATAACGTTTCAGGTGGTGCATACACACAACGGCGCTTATGAGAAAATGACTCTGCCTACCGCTAGGCTACCTCTCACCTCTCCCAATCAAAATACTCCACAATGGCAATAATGGCTTATACAAACGTCAGTGGTAAAATACAAGTCCCCCATGAATTTTAGCGCATAAAAACGCAGTAAGCAATAATTATAGGAAATTAAACATCGAATTGTTTGGGGGTAGTGCAATTACCTGAGAAGTTGTCTCTGGTCTCTAGATGACTTTGACTCTATTACAGTAAAACTTGAAGAAATTTCTAGCTATTATATAGAAATGGAATGCTGATTGACATTTGGACATGATATTGAATCTCCTTCCTGGTGATAGGTGTGCATAAAAGATAAACGAAGACATTGACCACAGCATCGAACTTTATATAGACGTACACTCTTTGACCAAAAAAAGTCATCGCTAGATTCGTGTCAATCGGAGAACTTCCGGGATGCTCGTAAAGTAAACATTCACAAGCGCTTGCAGCGAGTGCACCGGGCGCTTTGCCTATAAACGTAATGGTCACAATCATAAGAAATTTAGGGTAAAGTAGCGGTTTAGAAGGCATTGCTTTTCTGCCTAAGCTTCTGGGTTCATTTCCATGCAACATTGTTTTTAATTACTGGTTTTATAAGTGTGTATGTAGAACATTATGTTATCTTAACATAATATTACATTTTAAGGTACCATTTGAGTTTTATGACATTACCCTTGCACACATAAAAGTGACATTACAAACTAACGCATTCTTAGCAAATAACTAAATAAATACACGAACAAAAAATCTTCTAAAGTAAAAACCCATAGAAATAAACACAAATTAATATTGAGTGTATGAACTCTCGGCATGTATAACTGACCAGTCTTCGGGGCATAGACAATGTCAGAGTTCTACAGTCGTGTGGGAGAGAAGCTACAACATTTATGAATTTGTACCCATAAGACATCTTTTGTCCTTCTTGCATGTGCAGGGTATGCGTGTGCAGCATATAGCATTTAAACACTGAAGTAAATATTACGAAACTAGTTTGTCATAATAACTTAGAAAGGTTTATTTGGAGGGGGGTGCTTCAAGCCAGAGGCGAACCTGTGCTCTTAACACGACATCACTGCACACTCTGCCACAAAGCTATGGGAATTTACATATTACACAGCATCTTTTAGTACATGCTATGTAACAAAACTACTGTAGTGGCTGCACAGCCTTGTGAACTAGCTTGCTGTATGAATAAGACTTTAAGAATTTTACATTCAAGAGATGACTGTCCCTCTCTTTCGGGGGGGGGTCAAAGGGTGTACATCTTTTAAACGATCCCGATCTGCTTATGCATGAGAAGTTTCTCAGTCAATTCTGCAGATAAATAAGTTAATTAACTAATCGTGCTTTCAGCTCTGGCTCAATTTTTGCTCTTCATTTTTGCCAATAATACCTTATTTTTGCCAATAACATTTCCATTAACATACAGTTTCCCTATAATTCTCTAAAAGTCTTTCAAAATGTTTTATTCAACTTTGTAATGTAACAACAATCAGTCTTATCAGCTAGATCGAAACTTTATATTGCAGCACGGGGGAGAAACAATGCGACAGAATAGAAATAGAAATAAGCTGATCATGACATATATAGAAAATGCATCCATTACTAATTAGAGAAACAAGTAAGTGCATGTGGTAGTTCATTTTGTGCAGGTTAGCAGCTTAGCTACGCAATGAGACAGTTGAACAATTAGCTTAGAAGTTACCTTTCATAGATTGTTGCTATTCTTTAAAGGAGAACAATTCCAGGTGTGAAGTAGTAGAACTTACAGTGCATGAAGTTATAACGCCTCTCTGAACTGCTCTGATTGGATTATCTCAATATACGATTTCTATGACTGAAGCCAAAGTGAGGAATATATTTCTTTCATCTCAACCCTGCTTGGTTTTGTCTCGCCCATGATGCACTTTTTAGGTGTTATGCTTTGTATCAGAATGGTAATGAGGCTTATTTTTAGTGCACAGTTGTAGCCAAAATGAGGATATCTCCTCTGTTCAGCGAGATACAAATTTAAGTCGTCTCTAGTGTTTCCAGTGGGCTGTCATCTGCTCGTTTAACTCCCTTTATTAATACGGTGAAAGTAAAGTTTCTAATTAAAGGTCAGTGCAAGGTTATCGGTACCGCTGGTTGGGTGGCCTAAACTAGCGTTAGTCTCCCTAGTCCTGCAGGTGGAAAACTCGAGTTCACTGTAATGTACTGAACATTCAGGAGCGCAGAGAACCCACTTCCAAACCGAATCCAAATGTAATGCCCTTCTAGTAACGTCAGAAGGGGCGCTTTAGAATCTGCTCTTCGGTTATCTTAGGCTACAACCTCTATTAAGCTCGTTTTTTTTTTTTTTTTTTTTTCCTGTTTGCTCTGTTTATTTTTAGGCACCCATTCACCGAAGATTTTGAGAACTCTTCTAAAGGACCTATCGATTTTCTCAAAAACTGACAGAACTGTAGCATCATTGTTTTCGCAACTAGCTTAGCTGACTGTCAAGTTGTGGCATGAAAATACCAGCTTAGTATTTGCCTATATAAGGGAGCAACAAGGTTGCAAATAATTTACACCAGAGCTGTCTACTCCTGCTATCATCACGTCAAGTCTAATTCAATCAACTCACTACGTTCTATACACAATACCTTAAATAAAAAGACTATTTCAGTCCGAAACAGTTGTTCCAGGTTGTATCTCTGAGTGGTTGATAAAGCCTTAGTTAGTAACTTATTCAGACATTTAATAAATATTTAAATATTTTCCAGATATTAGATTTAAAGTAGTATTTCGACACTTTACCTCATAACGCTCGCTTTCTAAGTAATATTAAGTCGGTCCTGGTGATGTAATGGTAACCATACTTGCTGTTTAAATCCAAGATCGCGGGTTCGATCCCGCCCAGGATCGATGGAATTTTTGGGGCTTAAAGATCGTAAGTATGGCTTCCTTCGGAATGGAAGTAAAGCCGTGGATTACGTGCATTTACGGCACGAAAAAGAACCTCAAGCCTGAAAAAAGAGGCCTCTAAGCAAAATTTATCAGCCGTTTCACGTTCTGAATTGAATAGGACCTGATGACTTGAGATGTTAAATAAAAGTAATATTATCAGTTTTTCAAAGCACATATCTAGTAAAATATAACCAATGAAATAGAAGCAATAACAAAGAGAGCGACACCATAAATACAACCGAAGATTAAACTGACTGAATCCTGGCCTCTTGCTTGAGTGGAGCGAGTCAGCATAACTGTCAAGAAACTCCAGTGTGAATCTGACTTAAACGCTACACCATTAGTTAGCACTTGTATGTAATTATTTTTAATATTTCTTTCCCAGATGGTTCTGAGGCTTCTGACGGCTGAGAAGACTTCAATAACGATAACGGTTGAGATCACCTACATCGCAGATGAACTGCACAAGGTATGCACACCAAAGGGAGTTTTTTGTCTTCCCTTTTATTTCTTCCATTTTTTATTGTATAATTATTGTACATCTTGACAAAATATCTAGGATCATTTAAAGAATATTTTCGTGTAACTGAAATTGTATTTCTGGTAGCATATTTGGAATTATTAGTGCAGCATATTTATAGGAATTCGAATCTAGAAAGTGTTCAAATATTATAATCTTGAAATTATATTTTTGCAGTGAATCTTGCAACTTAAGTGAAATTTTCTTAATGCCTCTTAACTGTTACTTCAACAATCAGAGGAATGTGCAAATCATTGCTGTGGAAAACCAAGGCCCCAGTAATGTGCAGAGACATTTTAAACATCCTAATTATAAAACCCTTTGAGTTACTTAATTTACTGGTGGTATTATATTTTTATATATAAAACGTTCTACGTTCGTAGCTAGCCTAAATGAAACCATGTACTAATATTAAAGAACAATATAAAATTAAAGTAATGCAATATCGAAGTAGAAAATATAATCCTAATAGTAATGCCCTTACGTAATGAATTGTTTCTATTTGTAAGTACTCTATGGCTAAATCCATATAGTCACATGTTGGTATATAATTTTAAAACAATTTGTACTAAAATGTTAAAGTATCGTGACCAATGCTCCAATGTAAATTCTTTTTTCACAATCAACTTCGTCTGGTTAATTAACCCTGGTTTCAAACCTGATAATAGGATCCAAAATATGGTCCTTTACAGGTGGATAACATTGATGTTAGTTCATGTGTTCTCACCTCCATCAATAATACATGGAGCCTCTTCGTTGACTTCCGAAAGGAGTCGATTGAAATTTTTTATCTTCGTCTCCTCTCGAACATGAGCTGAGAGTTACGGGCTTGTTGAAGCGTCTACAACAAACTCCATCTGTCCAAGAAGTTCTCGAACATGAAAAACGATGTACTGCAATTTCAGATCATTTTTGTTCAGAACTACATATACTTTTAAGTCTCTAGCCATCTGTTAGCTGATTAAAGATTCCTCCTTCACCGTAAACCAACCTGTAGTTCACTTCAATGATCATAAATCTATCCCCTCAAATGACTTGTTAATTTGTTTGCATTAAGATCATATAATGATCTTGTGATATTATTCGTTTTTAAAATAAACACATTTAGGCTTTAAGGTCTATATGTTGCAGCATCAAGAATTATATTTTGAATAAGAATCAGCCCCCCCCCACCAAAAAACGGCTTCCGTGCTCTAGTGGTAGCGTTTGCACTATTAATCCTGAGGTCCTGGGTTCGATTCCTGATCAGGTACAGCCGTCTGGATAAGGTTTTTTTCTTTGCCCTGACAAGATGAAGATAGCTTTAAGGCGCCAAGTACTCCAAGTCCATTTCCGCCATCATTAATTCATTTCATTCCATTTCTAGCTACAGACTTATATCTATAAAATTCAAATCTAATTTACAAGCATCGTGATTATAAATAACACATCAAATAAACAATAAATACTTGAATTATATTGCGAATTTTAATGACAGTACTTGTATTCATTCGCGACTGCGCGCTCTTTGTACAAGTCCTAGCGTTTTCTCAAAACACATTCCTTAGCTTAAAATTAGGTTTTCTTATTTTTGAAAATTCCTGTATAAAGAATTTAGTATAAGCGTCAACGTTGCCGATAAATCTAGTAGAGCTGGAGCTCGTATCATAGCTGACATCACTGTGCTCATAGTAAATCGCAAACGGTATCTCGTGTTAGATGAACTACTGCACCGATGCGGGGTGTGTAGACGACTTCAACAAATACCTATAGGCGGATGTAACAATCGTAACGCACAGAAAACAAGCAGTGAAATGAAAAACAAAAATTGTATGTTATTAGTTAATCACATTCAATATAGCGAGATTAAATGGGCAACTGTAATGTAGCAATGTAAAAGGAAATAATTCATACGGGAAAAGGCATACGCTTTTAACAGTAAAAGATGTGAAATTTTTGTTTAACTTAACCTAACCTAACATTACATAACCGAAATTTGCAACCTATGCGTTAACAGTATGACTTTTGCACTTTTTAAACCTAACCTAACTTAACCTAAGTTTACAACGTACATGAAATAAAAGTTAAATTGCAATCTATGTGTTGTCCTTCATAAAAAGGTAACCTTTATTATAATAAGAATATTGTAGACAATTTACGAAGATTTAAAAAAAAAAATCTAGTCAACGGGGAAGCGAATCCATCTTCCCGATAGTAGTATGACGATCTAACCAACTGAGCCACCACGCCGACGTTAACAATGTGGTAAATATCCACCTACATTACTTGACTGGAGTCGGGCTCGGTTTTCTGCGCTGCCCTCCGCTGCTCTCGTGACAGGAGGCTGACTCCTGCACCAGAGCGGTTCAGGAAGTACGGATAAGTGACGGACTGGGCTGTTGGTTTCATGTCCGCGGTTAAAGGGAGCACTAACGCCGCATAAAAGCACTTTGAGATTTTTTCCCCTTACCTATGTATGTTTTCTTACTAGTTCACATACAACACTTTTTGTTTGTAAAGTTGGTATTATGAAGAATTTTCCCTGCCGTTCCCGTAAATTTCACGCATGAAACGCGTCAACTGCTTTAATTAGATTTTGTTAATGTGAAGCGTTTCGGGTCAGTTTAATCATGCGTAACCTCTAATACATGCAAGTATTTGTTATATTTAAACCGAAAAAGAGCAAGGGCCTAATTTTTTATGATTTTTGTTTGTGCGCGTTAGACATTACAGTAATTATCTTCCATTATCGAAGGCGAAAATCATGTGGAAAATCAAAGTTACAATTACATGGTCTCTGGTATCTGCCCTTTACAGCATAGCTGATCGAAGAACATTGTCCCAATTCTTAGGGTCAGTCCTCGTAACAAAAGTTTGTTTCCTTTACACAGAAACAAGGGAAAAAATTGAAATTTTAACTGTGTATAGCAAAAATAAATAAATATTTAAAAAAAACCAATTTAGCTATCATGACAGGTCGCAAATGTTGTGGATCTCATCAATGCTATGCAATAAAGCTTTACATGTCCGAGCATCCTTAAAAACGTAAAGAATGTTTGAAAACTTTCCGCGAAAAGTTTATGCAAGTGCAACTTGTCTTCTAGACGCAAATGGGCACTTGAGCAACAAACTTCAGAAACCATAAAAACGTTCACTTTGTACAAGATCCAAAGATCGAAACACAAACTATAATGCTCACTGTTTTAACGTAATGTGCAAAAACTCCAGCTTGATGTATACATTGATATTTTCCACATGCTTATAATGAAGAATAAAATATCTCACTGCCTCGTGCTCTAGTGGTAGCGTTCGCGACTACTAATCTGTAGGTTCTGGCTTCGAATTCCGGCAAAATAAAGGTCTAAAAAGAAGAGTTTAAAGAAAACTTTTTAATACACTACTTGATTGGGTGGAAACGTGAGCGCGGCGGGAATCCAGCGAGAGATTAGCAGCAGACATATACGGTGTGAGTAGGTATGCAGTATCTTAAGAGAAATGATTTGCACAAAGTCTACTAGGAAATATGAAATGAAAGTTAATATGCACCTATTTCTATTTCTTGCCGAATTCATGGTTCATTCGTATATGCATACAAAAGCCTCTTGTACTTCAAGATAAATTCCCAGATGTTGAATTTCAGGACATAACAAAACGTATAGCTTGATAAATAAATGTCGTTTAATAAGAAAAGTTAAAACATCAGTGAAGAATACGACATACATTCATATAGAAGACAGTATGGAGTACATTAGTACATTAAAAATCTTCTCATATATTTTCTAGCAAAGAGAAATTGCATATAAGGGACGATACGATTACTAGCTAAAAACACTATAAAATTATTACCACCAGTAACTTGATTCGCATGATCTTATAGCTGGAAATAGATTTAGTGAAGTCAATTTTGACTCAAGTGCACGATCTCGTTCTGTTTTCCTAGGAAGCTTGCTTCCAATTTCGTTGATATACTGTTAGGTTAAACTGGCGACACTGCAGTTCCGAGAAACTAATCTGCCCTTTCTTGGCCAAAGAATAGGAATATGGTGCCCGTTAGCGCCCTAACATTTATGGGGAATTTTTAATAACATTAAGTATTTGAACATTATTTTGCAACACTTTTTTTCCCCCTCTGTGATTATTTATTTACTCCAGTGGAAATTTAATTGGAAGGACTGGACACGTATTCAGGTGTTGTCTGTTTCTCGTCGTAGAAGGCATAGACTGCAGATTGTGCCTATTTGTAGACCTCTTAGCCGTCAATGACCTTATCTGGGGGCACCACCTAGAGGTGAATCTACAGAGCTCAAGAAATTAATTCAGTTTCTCAAATAGAACTGAGAAGGGTGAGGGGTGATGTCATAAGCAGATGTCAGAAATGAAGCATGTCATGAATGCATACGCTCCGCGACCTGCGAATTACTTGCGCTCACGTGTGCAGGCCGGTTGTCTCCCGCAGTCGTTTTCATAGGTGTTTTGTTGTTGAAAGTCAATAGATAGGAACTTCCTCTTTCCCTCTCGGTTACATTTTACGCACATGCAATTAGTCCTCTTCCCTCCCATTCAAAAACATTGCTGAGTTCTTTTATGTACTCCGTGTTGACTGTTCTGTACACGGAGTAATATTATTTTGTGAACGCACCCAAGGCCACTGCGATCGCATTTTGTTTCCGCGTAAACAGCTGTTCACTTCTAGCGCAGTAGCTTGTTTTGTGGTTGCATTGCTGTAGTGTTGTGTTCTCTTTATTGTAAGAGTTGTGTGCTTGAATTGGGCTGGTTACTCGTATTATAAACATTTTAAGTGAGAATGTAAAAGTCTTAATTTTATATAATGGATTTAAATTCCGTTTTCAAAAGGCATTAAAGAATGGTGTACAAAGATGGACATGCATAAAAAGTGTAAGTGCTTCATTTAAACGATGAAATAATATTTTAACAAAATATTGAGCATAGCCATGAATGTGTGAATTCCGATACATTGAACCGAAACTCTGCCAAACGTGAAGACGTCGAGGTTATGTCAGAAATACCGTGGAAAATGTTACTTGATAAGGTAAGTCATACTAAAATACATTCATTAATAACAACAGATATTACATGCATTAGAAAAGGCATTTATAGAACCAGGAGCGTTGATGAACTGCACAGTGCCTTAAATCTTATGGACGTTTAAATGTTAAGTGAGGAACAGTTTTTGCTAGTGAATGAAACCGTTGAGAACATTGTGATCTTTAGTTGTGAAGAAAGTATTAACTGCGATGACTCGTATGTACAAACTTCTTTACAGGAGAGTAAGTGTAGATATTATTATAGTTCGGAGTTTGTGGTCGCAAGTATCCAGTGGTAAACTTAGATAAATGTAGCACATTTTCACATTATTATGTTCGTGTACTTTTTCGTTTTTCCTTCACCAGGGCTCTTATCAATAGGGGCAGTATTTGCCATTATAGTAAGATTCATTCACTGATACCCTTTATTTTCAGAACTCACAATAAACTCCAATTGACTCAAAATCAATTTTTAATGGGGGTTAACCTAACCTTCTTCCCGCTCTGCGAAATGTCTTCTGTTCTTCGTAGTTGCCAACCTCTATATAATTTTACCATATAGTACTGTTCCCTTTATGTCTTATATTTTTCATCACCAACGCAAACCTGTTTTTCTTAACGTTTGTGTTTTCAGAGTTGTCAACCCAACTGTTACATAATTTTGCGATTTACCAAAATGTTCGCATGTATTTTTTCCCAGTAGGAGATGAGCGGATGTCTTCAGTCACAATAAACCATTGGGGTTCTTCGATTTCTAGGATTCACTCGGATGTTAGCTCTAGGTTATGTGCGTGTGCGTGGTTACATTATTTCGATTATTGCATTGTTAGAATGGATGCACCTGTCATGTTTTCTGGCGTCACTATATAACATGGCCGCGTGCAATTTTGGTATGTTAATAACCAACGTATCAGAGCGGGTAGAATCGGTCCTGGTCGTGTAGTGGTTACCATGCTTGCCTCCTAAACCCAAAACGAGGGTTCGATCCCGGCCAGGACCGATGGATTTTTTCGGGCGTAAAAATCTTAAGTATTGTTTCCTTCGGAAGGGAAGTAAAGCCGTGGGCCCCGTGTCGTACATTTACGGCACGAAAAAGAACCTCAAGCCTGAAAGAAGAGGCCTCTGAGCAAAATTTGTTTACCGTTTCACGTCCTGAGTTGAATGGGACGCTGATGAGCTGAGCTGTTAAAGAGCGTCCATAAATAAATCATTAAAAAAAAAAAACTGTTTCTAGTGTATTTTTTTACTGTTGGTACAATCGTGACGTAAGCAATCTGCAGAAATTTCGTCCTCCGTCTTTGGATTTGAGCTCTAAAAGCAGATACACAATCTTTTGTGGTTGTGGGTGGCGTACTAGTTTTTAATCCAGTCACACCGTAATATAAAACCTTTTTTTTCCCCCGAACTGTCCTGTTGTTATAGGTAACTTTAACATTTTAATTTATCCTGTGTGCCTATATAGAGGTTTCATCTTGCTTTCATTGTGAGGAAAACTACAAAATTTAGTTCTAACAGCCAAATTCAGAAATCAGTTTTCCGAAATCTTTTAAGACGCGTTTTGAGATCATCATTATTGATCCAAATATGATAGATAACTGGTTCAGAGAATGTTTATACCTAGCATGATAACTGGTTACATTTTGTGATTACTTTTTCGACAATTATATAACTGAATATTCAACATTTATACCAGTAATCCGGGCCAAAAATGTTTTACGGAATAAACTATAAAAACCTGAGAAAACTTTCACGCCAAGTTCAATTCGGTTTTTATATAACCCATCCATACATTTATACTTTCATTACTGACAGACACTAATATAAATCGCTAATATTAAAAATGTCAACCAACTTCATCCATATGTGAACTATCTATTCTCGAGTATGTGTCTGCAGTAACATACTGCAATAAGCCAAATGTATTTATTTGAAGCTACATGGATATTAAAATATATTAATATCACTAAATTATCTTACGCAAGTTGATACTATTTTAAAACAATAGAAACACAAATTTTAACCATACTATAAGTACAAGTTAAATATTAGTGACATTAATTGTACTTATGACAATCCGCTCTCTGTAAGTAGGACGGAAATTTGTATTTCTATTTAAGTCGACGTATTTTGTCATTCCTAAGAGAATTGTCCCATAACCTTCGTGAAACTCTTTACGATTAGGAGGGTACAGAATTTTACCTTAACGGGAGAAGAAATCAAACAACTCCGATGCTCATATTTCATAGATAATCTGCAGATGTAAAAATGCCTATAAAACATAGTCTTAAATAAAACTTTAAAGGCTAAACACTTCCAAGTTCATTTCTCTATTTGCTGGTACCATATAGCACAGCATATAACATTGGTGTTTTTCAATAAGTAGGATGTTCGTTTTTCTAGTACTCTAAATAAAAATAGGGCAATATATCTTGCATTTCTATTAACAATCATTCATTTTGTATTAATACATTGTGAAAGGGAACTCGGTGCCATAATTTTTTGGGGTGATGCCATGATGTAAGTGGAACAAAATTTGCCAACCTAATTTTGACTGGAAAAAGGTCTGCGCTGTCTTTCATATTCTGTAGTATTTTAATGCGTCGGAAATCGTTCATTCTGGTTATGGTATCGGATAAACAAATAGAAACCGAACAAATAATGCACTATGCTTTTGACGTAAATTCACCGGAAAAGTTTTATATGAATGATTTAGATTAGCAGAATTAGATTTGGCATCATTGAGCTTAATGCTGTTGTGTTAGCGTTGGTATTAACAAATGAGCATTGTATTTGTGTAAAGGTTATACAGAGCCTTCATTTGGACGCGTGGCCGGCTTAAAGGGGATTCGCTTGGCCTGTTTCTAACAAGTTTTGTTCCCCCCTCCACTTTCCCGCCTCTCCTTGTGCTGACGCGAAGTCTTTGCGCTGTACAAAAGTTGAACGTTGTGAGAACATGTGTTTCAGTGTGTTAGTGCTGTTATAATGCCAAAAAGTCCGTATACTTCATCACACAAAATCTTAATGTATGATTCCTATGTGACAAAAAACTGTCGTAGAGAAGTGAGACGGCGATTTATAGATACATTTTCTATTATTCGTGCGCCTCACAGAGAAACGGTTCATAATCTTGTGAACAGATTTAGGTAAACGGAATCGTAAAACGCTGTTCTTACAGAGGAAAAACTTAATGACATCTGAGAAAAGTTACATCGAAGTCCAAAGAAATCTCTGAAAAAACTTGCACAGGAATCAGGAATTTCTCAAACCTCGGCTTGAAATGCCAATAAACTTTTAAAATTAAAACCCAATATAATAACTGTAATTCAGGATTTTCAATTACGCGATAATGTGAGTAGAGTTAATTTCTGCAGTTGGGTGTTGGATATTGTTAATGTTCGCTCTATTGACCCGCATTTATTTATTTTTTTTTTTACGAACGAAGCATAGCTTTATTAACCATGACCATGTAGCGACACAAAACAATAAATACTGGAGTGCAGAAAAGCTCGATCTTGTGCACGAAATGCCATTATATGACCAAAAAATTTTGTTATTTAATGTGCTGTGAATGCATACAGAAATCTGTACGCTATAAATATCCAACTCCGCCTACAAATAGCGTGCTTACCGATGCCAAGCAATTTCCCGTTAAGCCGGCCACGCGTCCAAACGAGGGCTCTGTGGGATTGCATACTGCATACTGAGTATATGCAATTAGTGAATTTAATTAATGTATATGTTAACTATGGAATAATTCACAAGTGATGAGTATATAGACATAATACTAGTTTATGAAGAAGTGTCAGAACTTCATACCAAGAGAGACTCGTATACATGAGGCAGATAACGAACAGAAGGCAGAACATTAAGCAGCGCTGTCATATATTTCGGAACAGAATATTTATTTTCTCGAAATTTTTGAGAAATAAGAGAAAGGTATTTACATCTCATTGCTCCCTTATTGCGTACTCTTACCATCTTCATTTATGACACGGAATTTGTTACCTATAAGTAGTATTGGGATCTGCTACCATGGAGGGAAAGTTGCCTTAGCATCAACCATACGTTGTAGCGTTCCATAAACGGCAGGTTTATGGCATGCGGCCACAAACTCGAATTCTTTCCCTCTGATATATGTATCCTAACTCGCATCAGGCTTTGTGCTGATCTCCTTTTTTTACGAAGAAATTGTTCCGTCTCTGGTTTTAATGTGCAGGGCTCTTCTGCTAACCTAGACATTTATTTCCTTCAAGTCACATATAATGCAGTAGTATGAGCATCTGTCCCAGAACTTGAGTTAAGTCAATCAGCATATGTAATTGAATACAGCAAGGTGTAACGTTTGAAACATCCCTTTACTCCTATTATGTCCCAATATGCGTCTGGCCTTTCTGAGCCTTGCTTTTTGGTGTATTTCTCTACACTCCCAAAAGCTTGTGGTGGAGTGGGTGGGGGTGAAAACTGCACACTATGTGTTTTCAATTAACTTTAAACGGCTGTTCGAACCCTGCACCCCTTCTACTTTCTGCTCCCTATTTTCATTAACGTTAAACGAAAACATTAACCAGGCCGTAGGGAGAGGATCTGTAAAGATAACAGTGCAAGCAAATCGATGTTGACGCCAGAACTAGGACGAAATGCATGTTCACGAGCAAAAAAATAATAATGAAATAGCTGCCTTTACAATTTAGCCGACAATGGAGATATATATTGCGACAACCATCTGGTCTGGTCAGTGTTTCCGAACTTGGAAATGCCATGCGTTGCCTCATTGTGTATCTCTGTTTAGTGTCGAAAATAGTATTGTTAGCCACTTTGCACTTTAAAATAGCAACTGCATGGGACTGCAGTTCTCATTCTTGTTTTACCTGCAGATCATTATTTAACGACTGGAAACCATGAAGTGGTGTGTTATGGGCCCAACATTGGATGCCAATTTTGAAACGGTTGGATATTGGACTCACGTTTGTGAAGCTAATGTTGAAACCATTTGGTCGATTGATTAATGGTCGCTTCGGTGTTGCTGCCCACGCTTCATGACAACAATATCCCTGAGGTTTTCTGCTATTTTATGACTCGTGCTCAACAGGACTGGAGAGGATATAAAATGTCTAAATGATTACGCGTTGCGACATAATATATTATATGAAAGATATTTCGCGTTCTTTGGTGTTCTGCATACGATGCAACTTAACGACGTCGAGTATAAATTTAGCTGCCACGACTTCCAAAGAGATTAATTGATGTATCTGAAATGAACTGAACTAGTAAACTGACGAGCTGTTCTAAAACGGATGCCAAAGCAGAGCAACATTAAACTGCGTCTAGCGCGTATAGAACTTAAGAACGTAGTGTGTCTCGCCGCGTGTAAAACTTATAGATGAGTGCCTCAGCAGAATGTAGAGCTTCAGGGTGCGTTTGAGAACTGCGAAACTTAGAATGCCTCTCGCAGCATGTCGACTTAAATGTGAGTACTCCAGCCGAGCAAACCTCCGTTATACACATATTCGATTCAAATTAACCAGAGGTTGCCTTCATCAAACCCACGCGGGTCACACAAGCACGCGCAATTTTGCGCCTTGCTTTAAAAATTCAAAATATGCATCTAATATTGACTGGTTCAAATCCACCTGCCAACATATGCCATCCGCCAGTATTTGAAAGTTTAAAACATTTATTTACATTGGTTGGTTTAAAGTTAACTGTATAACCAACTAGAGGGGTCATTCCCCTAACGAATTTAAAAGGCCTTGACTCTATTAATCTTCGCCAACGGAAGGTCTTTAAAAAGAGGTATAACACTTGGGTTTACTATTCCCTTTGTATAGCGTTTTATGGGCTCCCCAGCGTTCCGAGCTCCCGTGAGCAGCTACACCAGAGAACTTTCCCTTTTGATGACATACAATTTATACATACCTATATATATATATATTACTATATATATATTACCTATATATATATATATATTACTAATTACAGTACACAAAATATTATGATTAGGCTTACAAAATTTATATTATATTTATATTTCAGTGAGGGCGGCCGTATGAACTGTTTCAGCATTAATGTTTTAGGATTATTATTGCTTGTGTTTAATAAAACTGAATTTAAACATTTTAAAATACAATATAAATAACTATTTTAATAATGCATTTATGCTAAATTAAACAAAGATTGCTAACCATTCGTGTTTAGTCTTTCTTCGCATTTGGTAATGGGAAACTCTTTCAGTTGATATCACTATAGTTTGCGATCATGGAGAAATCAGGGAATGCACTCTGCACTTTTGCACGCTGAAGAATAAGTCTGCGCCTGCGCAATTGGTACCTCTCCCTCACATGGCTCGCTGTCCCCTTGCGAGAAGGTAGAAGTCACTTGGATTCCGAGAAAGGCTGATGCTTCTTTTCTTAGCCTGCGGGAGCAATTCTTTCAGCTTCCAAATTGTTTTTGGTGAGTTTACTTAAAGTCGAAACGTCGCAGTGCTGGAGCTTTAAGTAACTGAGGTTTCGCGTTCGCAATTATATATAAGGCAAGGACATTGAACCTGTTTTTGTGGGGGAATTGAATTCGTGTTCTAATTAACTGTGTATTTTGGATAATTGTAGTAAAACATAAGGTTCCTTCGAACAGTTCTTCCTTAGCTAATTTATTAATTGTTATGGAACTTGCTGTGGTCTATATTGAAACGTATTAAGTTATAATTATTAACAATAACTTAAAGATACCAACCTTGAGGCATGCATTTCCTCCGATTTCCTGTTCCTACTTCGTAACAAACCAATAGATCAAAGAAGTAAATTCATGCAACACGCAGTGATATTATTGCCGTCTAGGACGAGACGCAACGAGGAAGTTGTCATAAAAAAGAAACAAGGGAAATATGGCACAGTGCTAAACAATCTTCGATAAAGAAACTGCTTATTTGGAATCAGAGTAATAAGAAAAAAAATCGAGGTGATGACTTGGACTCCAACTACGGATCTTTGGTTTCCGTGCCGATGCTCTTACAATTTGAGATACCGTGCTCTATATAGACTTATCTCAGATGGTTATGCCCTGGATACCTGTAACTTATTTCAGAGATGTATTACCTAAGAGACGACTCGAAATCTTCGAATACTTCTAGCCTATGCTTCATAGTTAACCAGATTGTTAGGATAATTTATACTAAATGTAATTTTTTCTACGCAAGACGTGTGTTAGACAAATATTTGGAACCAGAATTGGAAGGAAAAATTTCAAGATCAAGGCCGGGACTCGAACCACAGATTCCAATGAATCTATGAATCTACAAGTCCTGGCCGTGATTGGAATTATTCCTATCTGTCGCTTTTCCAAATCAGCTTAATGTGTGAGAGTAAAAACATTACAAAATTACCAACTATAGATTATTTTTAAAACCTTAGCAGTGTTTTAATAAGTAATTTATCTGTTTTTAGCTTGTTTGATATAGAATATAGCGTGTAAGCAAATAACATAATATAATTTTAAACAGTTATAAAATAACAAAGATTGTACAAAACTAATAAGTAGTCACACACGCATTAAATTAAAAAGTATATTTATCCAATTCGTTATTATTATATTTACAGTGTTATTTTATGTAGTTTTTCCATAAACCACTAAATATACACATTTTAAATCTTCCAAACGAGGGTTATAGAAGGGCAAAGAGGACTCGGATGAATTGGGCTGGGTTCAATATGGCAAAGAGGCAATGCAAATAAAAACTTGTGGAAGAAGATTAGAACAAGACTAGAGGTTATCAGCAGGCAGGAAAACGAGGCAGAATGTAACGCGAAAGTTTTCTTGCGCCTATAGAATGAAATGAAATAAAATTAACCTGGGGTAAAGAGGTGTATATAATCTTTCTAGGGAGAAAGGCGAGATCAGGAATGGCCTGGTTTAGATTAGGAGGTTGGAAGGATAAAAAATAGCGAATAGTTCTGGGAGGAGAATCTGCCCATTTTGTGGAGGAGATGAGGACTGGGTACACATTCTGGCATATATTGGGAACACCTCAGAAAAATGCTCCCCCAGAAAACTTTTTAAGGCAATTAGAGGTCGATTGGCATACTGAGACCTATTTGCGAACCACATTAATTGGTTGAATACGGGCATTTTCGTAGCCAAAGTGCGCGAAGCTAGATTATGGTTACAATGCAATAGCTAGTGTAATTATAAATAATGAAATATGTTTACATTTATATATATGTTAATATCTTTCTTCCCATTTTAATATTTATTTATTATTATTAATATTTATATTATTATTTGTTCCTCTTTCTAATTGTGCATCACATTTAAGATGTACGTTCTACGAACCATGCATAAAATATATTTATAATGTGCATATAGACTTTTATAATAAAGATGCACCTACTACTACTACTACTACTACTACTACTACTACTACTACTACTACTACTACTACTACTACTACTACTACTACTACTACTACTACTACTACTACTACTACTACTACTAGGTACTACTACTATTACTACTACTACTAGGTACTACTACTACTAGGTACTACTACTAGGTACTACTACTATTACTACTACTACTACTACTACTACTACTACTACTACTATTACTACTACTATTACTACTACTACAACCACCCCGCCCCCGTACCCAGTCCCCACCTCCACCACCACCACAGTTTTAATGATATTTTACAATTTCTTAATTAAATTAATGTATACTATTTGTATTAGAGTATACTAAGTTAATATACGAGCCCCGTCATGTTTAATATCATACAAAGGAATTTCGGGAACCACTGGACTACTTAATTTTTTTCATTTCTGGATATTACCTCAAATCTCACTTAATAACATATAACTTGATGTAAATAATCATTTTTAGGTATTTAAATACTATGGGTAACATTTAAATTAGGACAAATTCGTTGTGCCCGCAACAGTTTATATTAGTGGCGTTAACAATTTTTGGGCAACCTTTTAGCAGTAATTAAGGTCAACAATGACTGAATTTTGTGCGAATATATGCAAAAAATTATGTTTTTTCATTTAGTAAGTCATAAAATATCTCATACATTTCTCTACAAGAAATTTCGTTGTTTAAAGTTATTCTCGTTTGTAAATATCCGTCCATATAATTTTTTTTTTGATTAGTGTTTAACGCCCGTTTTTGGTGCAGAGGCACCGCAGACGTGAACACTGATGATACATGAGATGAAATGATATATTTGGTAAGGATTTTTTTTAAGGAAGGAAACGTTCCAGGCCTAAGTTTAGGGTATCTCCCCGGCATTTGACATTTATGAGGATTGAGGAAAACCTGAAAAAAACCTCAGTCAGGGAGGACGGTCCTGACGGGATTCGAGCCCTACCTCCCGCTCACGAGTCCGTACCTTAAACGACCTCGGCCACCCGTGGCGATGTATAATATAACATTTCATATCTCGGCATTACCACCTCTTCACTGTTTCTATAAACGTCTCTTATAATTATATGTTTTCAATGGAATTTGAATGTTTGAATCATTATAAAAATGTGTTCCTATCTCTTCCTGTCCTAATTAGATTTCGAAATTTACTATAGTATTGTTAATCTAATTAAAACAATAAGCTCTTCGTATGGCAAAAGTCTGCAATTTTTCATTTTAAGTTAACTTGTTCTGCAAGTAATTTCAATGTTTTATTATTTTTATTATAATTATTATTATTATTATTATACTAACATAACTACGACAATAAACAATGTTTGTAAATAACAAACGTCTAATGTTTTACTTAGCTACTTTTAATAATAATTTATGCAACGCGTTGCTTCATTGAAAATGTGACATATATTTTATTGATTTAATATTTTCAGTACATGTCATTAACTGTGCAAAGAATATATTACCAAGAGACATTATCGTACTATAACTTACGCATGTTTTAAACTGTGTTAACGTGGAACAATTCTTATAATTCTTATATTACGCAAATTATATTATAACTTTCATTTATTTAGAATTAGTAATTTTATTTAATTATTTGCCGTTACTCAGTGTTACTTTTCAAAGTATGTGGTAAAGGTTTCAAAACTATTTAGGGTTATTTTAGTACTTTCATAATTCAATCAGAGCCGTTCTTAAGTCTGAATAGAAAAACTTCATTATGAACTGCAATTGGCCTGTACTTTCTTGGAATTCGAAGCGCATACTCGAGCATGGTAAAAGACGGACTATAGATTGTAATTGGGAAGAACAGAAGCCGAGAAGCAATAAGTGAACAAACATATCTAAATTTGTGATAACTAATTCACTGTGGAATGGGAATAGTTCGTTGGCAAAGGGATGTACTTGTTCTCCCTGACTTGGGCTGCTTTTAGCAGAGTTATTTATTTATTTTAACACTTACAAAAGTGAAATTATACACAAATCTGTAGGCACTTGGCCATTAGGACATCCCAAAGTTCTGGCGGAGTATGTGAACGTCTCTCCAGGCGTTTTACCCGCTCTTCTTAAAAGTTTCACACATTTTATAAAAGCAGAACCCAGTAGGCCAGTTGGAGCGAGAGAACTCTCATGCAGGCAATACAGGCCCGGTGGACGTTACAATAGTAATAGTAATAATAATAATAATAATAATAATGAAATTATTATTATTATTATTATTATTATTATTATTATTGTCATCATCATCATTGTGAAAGACAGCAGCATCCAATTAGTGTTTTAATACTGAAAAGTTGGCTAAAGGTCAACATTTAGTCATTTAGAATACCAAGGCATTCACATAGTGTGAACGTCACAGGAGGGCGCAATTCGTTACAAGAATAACAATTTCAGACCTCCAGCTTAAACCTCTGCAACACAGATTGGATCTATAGGATTTCGCTAGAGTACAAACAGAAACACTTCCAGGGTTGGGCCCATTAAAACTGCTGTTTTTGTGTATCCGTTGTTAGCAGTGGAGTTTTCTGTTCCAGATGCCCATCGCTTGCAGTCTCCTTCTCAATATCATTTTAGACAGGCCTTCATTGACTGTCTTCTCCATACCGCACTGAGGTTGGAGTGTAATCACTCCTTGTACACCCTATGAACTCTTCCTGTCACATTAACAAAGTGAATACAATAACTATTTTCTTTTCAAACTCCGATCGCTCTGCTACGTGACCAGACAAGCATAAGAAGCCATATCTGCACACTATGCTACTGCGCTACTAGCCCACCACAACGTCCGTCAAGGCCAAGCTCAATACATCAGTTGGAACTGAGCACTTCAATATGGCCGACATGTTTGATTCTCCTGCCAAGTGCGAGTTGCGTTTTCTACAGGCAGAAGAGAACAGTGCAGCAGAAATTCATTGCAAAATAAGCCGTGTTTATGTTGCAAACTGTATGAGTGAGTGTTTAGTGTGAATGGTGTAGGAAATATAAAGAAGGCCGAACCGATTTTCATGATGAACGTGGACCAGGTCTGTCAATTGTTCAGCGAGTTGATCAAGTGGTTCGAGAGAGACGAAGGTTTACCATCAGTGAGTTGTCTGTGGAATTTCCGGACATTTCATGGTCAGCTCTGTACACGATAGTTACAGAACACCGGGGCTATCGAAAAATTTGAGCACCCCCCAAAAAAAAATGACCTATCTCTATACACTGCCGGCAACCTTCTATGAAGAGGATATAGGAAAGCTCATCAATCAATATGAAAAATGTCTTAATCTTCACGGTGACTATGTGGAAAAGGCTGTGACTCCTGGTAATAAAGCCATTTGGTGATTCACATTTGTCTTTTTGTTATGCCCCGTCGGAGGTTGGATACATTATGTATCCATCAGCATCCCCAAAACGAGATGCTCCTTTACGCCACTCTTGTCACCTAAGCATGGCGAGTTATTCGTGCTAAAACAACTAAAACCATAATAACTCCTAATTCACTTTTATTGTATATACACTCCAAATAATAATAGACATAATTTCAACTTGGTAGTTGATTTAATATTTAAGCGAAATATTCGAACAGAAATGAAGAACCCTATGATGTGGAATTAGTCAACTTTCCTCTTTGATTCAAAATTAGTTTGAAAATTATCTAATTAACTGATTGTTTCTTGTTGTTGGTTTTAGTAGTTGTTTTATTTACTCTTATTAAAGTTTTACAATAGAAAAAAAAAATAAAAACGGAGGAAGAAGTAACTTCCTGCTTCTATGAGGCATCTCATTGATTTCGACGATAATGCGATGGAACAGAAAATAAACAAATTATTATTAACAATTATATAAAGCAGCACATCTTTAAAGACTATAGATCATGTGGTTTTGATTTCCAGCAAAATCGTACTTAGAATGTAAATCAGTCCAATTTAAAAAAATCAATTAAAACACAAATGTGTATTCCCTAAGTAAAAGTTCAGTTTTACATAAATTAATACTAATTGGTTATGAAATCTAGACCACAAGTACTGGAAGGTCTCGCGTCACCTCTCTTAGAGAGAGAAACTCTCTTTATAGGTATCTAGGGTATGGGAGAGGTTCGGAAAGGGCACAGTAGGCCAATCCATTCGATTCCCGGTTATGACCTAGAATTTTCTTATCTATTCCAGAATTAATATATTTTGATAAATACTATTATTAAGTATTTATGTATAAACCGAAAACTATGTGATGTACTTGATTTTGGTTTATTTACGGACGCTCTTTAACATCTTAGGTCATCAGCGTCCCATTCAATTCGGGGCGTGAAAGGGGTGACAAATTTTGCTCAGAGGTTTTATTTCCCTTCCGAAGGAAGCCATACTTAGAGGATTTTTACGCCCGAAAAAATCTATCGATCCTGGCTGGGATCGAACCCGCGATCTTGGGTTTAGGAGTCGAGTATGGTTACCACTACACCACCAGGACCATACTTGGAGGCCGAAAGCTGCAAGTACAAACAAGCATATTCAAAAATTCTTAAATAGTTAGTAAATGTAATTATACATTCATTATTAACAAGTAAAACCATTACTTATTTGTGTTCTCCACGCTTAATTTATTATAAGTGCAATATTATGATTAGCACTTCAGTCTTCCTTACTTTCATTTAATATAATTTAAATTTTGCATTTTCTATAGCGTTAATTAAAACACAAATCATCGAGGAAAATTTGTTACAAAAGTAATTGTAAGTGAGAGACCACTAATAGGAACAAAAACCATTATATGAAATGTTAATAGCAGCGGTTTCTTTGAGATGTCAAAAGCTTCGGCGAGGGTATGATAGAGCAATATGAAAAGCAAAGCCCTTGATTGCTTACACGCTGTTGTGAGAGCAACCAGTTTTAATTATTTTGATACTGCAAATATTAAGCGCAACTAATTTTCGTCATACTGCATGTAAAAACTCAGTTTCCAAGTTCGAAAATCTAGTATATATTTTTATTGCTCAACTCAGTGCATAGGTTTTAAAACCGATATATAATTCAATCATTTAGACACCAATAATAATAATAATAATAATAATAATAATAATAATAATACTGATATGCACTTTAATCATTAGGGACAGTAAAATACGAAACAGGCATACGACTCTTTAAAGCACAAGTATATGCTGCTCTAACTATGGATTGCACTCCATAATTAATTTATGATGGCGCAGGCCACTTGAGAGAATATGCTGCAGAGAATGCATTATTTCTTAGTAAGCATCATCGTGAAGTAGGTTCTTCTGAAAATTCTGGAGTAGCACACAGTGTTTATAAATAGAAGCAGTGTGTTCTAATTAGTATATATAATGTTGTTGCAACAGTGGGCTTAATCTTGAATACTTTTCTTGGGTTTGTATAAAGGTGAATTTATATCAGGAGCATGATCATTGAAATCCGCGGTAGTTTTGGGGCCGTACGGGGGATGCTGTGGTCCGTGCGAGATGAGGAGAAATATATTAATTGTTTCTTTGACTTCTTGGTTGGATGTCCCATGTGCCGGGATCAGGAATGTTTACCTCAGGGAACTTCTAGAATTTTGTGACTCGTTTGAGTCAGAGGGAAGGGAAGGAAATCTATCAGGCTACACGGAAACACTTGAGTTCTTAGTTGACACCATTTATTCACACTTATGATCAGAATAATGAACTATTCTTGTAAGCTTGGAAATGTGTCGAAGATTTCAGTTGTTTCCTATATAATGCTTATCGGTGTACGATCTCCGACTACTCTAACTGACTGTTACTCTTTTCCTACAGACTTCGCGCACTTTGATTTTGATTGTCTATTCTTACGCCCGCTTATTTCAATTAACTCTTACTATTCCTTCCTCCGAGTTCAGCCTTTAACTCCTAGCCTCGACTCCCGAATGAGAACCTTTCGCTGCTCTAATGCTTACTGCTCTGTGTGTCTTACATTATATTGGATGTAAAGTTTATTGTATTATAAGGAACCTCCTATCGTGAAAATTAAATCCTCGAAATTTATGGAGCTCGGTTCGATTCTCCTTGCTTTATTAGTCCTTCCTTAATGTCTATAATTATACAGGGTCGCTCCGATTCGCTCAATTTTGGTAGATTGCTATTGGTTGCGTTGGACCAATTTCCTGAAAATACCCCTCACGTTATAGTAATTCCAAGAACGGACATTCCTGCCATAAATATTCGGAAATTTTTGTAATTTTACATCTTCTTTCACTTTCTGCCCTTTCAGATTTACTCACAATGAAATCGCGATAGACCACGTCTCGGATATAAATAAGAAACATCTATTTGTTTTGTAAAGTCATGTCAGAAATCTGTGGACTTGTCGGAATGTTATTCTTATGAGGGGCTATCAACTTATGCTGTCAGCTAAGTTTGACATTTGTTCATTTCTCGAAAGAATTCCTCCCTTATAGTCATTAGCACCGTTATCTTACCTATTGAAAGAATACGTTTCTCTTCTTTTGTTAAGAAGGCAAGTTCTGCGTCTCAGTAAATGGTTTTCTTTAAACCATTTGAAAAGAGAATTACTTCTTCTCAGGGCGACCCTTTTGCCCAAGTCAAAACTTTTAACATAAGCTTAACGAGCAGTCCCGTTTGTACATTTACACAATTACACAACGACCCTTTATTAAAGATTTAGCACATGTGCTATCTAATGACTACAATACCTTCAGATCATATTTATATTAATTATTAGCATTGATTATAACCATATTAGTTTAATCAAATGCCGGCCTTTAATTCCAGCTACAGTATTTATAATAATCCACGAAATACTTAGATGAGACATATTTTCTGATAACATTTTGTTAAAATGTAACCTTCCATAGTTCGCTCATTCGTGACTTTCTCCAATGTTTTATCACCGTAGTGTCCGTCATTTGCAGCCACCTACAGTGTTCAGTCCTGGGTACAAGTTCGTCATTTCTCACAGAGATACAGACACCAGTCCATCCATGTCTTTGTGAACTCCTAACTCATCCTGTTGAACCCCCCTCCCCCCCACAATGTTGGTTTCCAAATGTCTTTGAGACCAAGGCACAAAGGAGGACAACTGTTTCTTGGTGACGACACTTCTTGCACGGGGCACGCGGGAGAAGCTTTGCGGTGGCACAAATGCTTTCCCAAACCACAAATGATGGTGGATTTGGGGGAAGCGTGTGATTGCACAAGTTCTTGCGAGGTTCAGAACACTATGATTGGCTTTGTTATATAGTGGAACGCTTTTACTAGCGGTAGACTTGTAAAATAGCTTCAATTTGGAAAGCAATTTTTCTCCTAAATTTCGCTTTACTCATTTTGGTGATTTTAGGATGCATTAGCATTCATTTTCACCCCTTATCCGAATGATATCCCAAATGACTTTAAGTTCTTTATTTATCGAACCAGCGGCTCTCAAACTATTATCACGGCTTTGCAGTTAATCCCTCTCTGCAGGAATTAAACTTGACGAGTAATGTTGTGCCATCATATATTGCTGTTATTCATGAATTTTTATGCCATTTATATACTTTTTGAACAAAATATTGTCATGATTATTACTATAGTAAAAGACAAACATTGAAAAAAAATTGTATTTATTGTTTTGTTTAAATCTTTAAATTATGTAATCCAGAAATGAACAAGTGTGAAAAAATGTAGTAATAGTAATAATAGATCTTTTATTGTAGCAGTTTTAAAATATAAGCCTTACGGCCATACATGCTAATATCCTCCTTGTAACAATCTAAATATACATACACACATACAGACCTACAAACACTTCGATATACGCACATCACACGTTTTCTATGAGTAATTTTTATGTACATATTCACAAACATGAATGGAACACTTATGCTTGAGCCCCCTTCCATTTACTTACTTCCTCCCCAAATCCGCTCTCTTCCCTATAGCCATTAACCTTCTTTGTTGAGTCTTTTCTAAAAATCCCGAATTGTGTGTGTGTGTCTCTCTCATGCACCAATACTCCCCGTCAGGTGTTCAAACTTCTGTTGGAATTAATAATTTAAGGCGGTAAATGTTTATTTCTTAAAATCTCGGATTCCGTGCATTCTGCCTCCAAGAATCTCTTTCTCCTCACCGTGGGCAAATTCTTTCTCCGAGAGTATTAAATGTTTTATTTTCTTTCCAAGTCCCTAACGTGAGCAATTCTCTAGCACAGATATGTAGATAATCCCCGGCCTACCACACCTGATCTATTTACCTTTTCTGCGCTTTGAGTCTCAGTTTTTTACCCAACTATATCTCGTAAACTATTTTCCAACTATTGCGTGTAATGTTCTCTTCCCTTAGCCAAATATGCCCTAGCGCAATTTTGTCTAAGCCTTTCCTTATTTTTGTAGCCCAACTTGTATTTGATCCCTCAGACAAACCTTGACACCGCCACGGGGGGCCGAGGTCGGTAATACGCTGACTCGTGAGCGGGAGGTCTGCGGTTCGAAATCCGTCAGCACCGCCCTCCCATACTGACATATTTCCAGGTTTTCCTCAGTCATCATAAATGGTAAACGCCAGGGAGGTATTCTAAACTAAGGCCTGGAACGTTTCCTTCCTTAAAAATTATTTCCCAATATATCATTTCATCTCATGTATCATCAGTGTCCACCGCCTGTGGTGCCTCAGCAGTAAAAACGGGCGTTAAACACACACACACACACACACACAAAGGAGTTTCACCCTCGTATTATTCTTAACCAGTACTTAATTGTTCTTATTTTTAAATTCACACTTTCTTTAAAGATACTAAACTCTTTAAGAACCCGACAATTTGATACAATCGTCCCTATTTGTAGCAACTGTTTTAGAAACTGGGTTTGTTTGTACCTGATTGCATTCGTAGTTAACATATATATATATATATATATATATATATATATATATATATATATATATATATATATATGTGATGCAAATTTAGGATTTTAAACTTTTGAGTTAAATCTTAGGGGTCCACTACAGTGAGAGATGTTTAATGGGAGTTTAAGGTCAAGGAAACTTTGCTGCTGTAAACTTAAGTTTTGAGCTTTCTTACAATTGTAAAGTCATTCATATTTAAGATTATTCTTAATTTCAAGTGTAAATATTTATAGACAAACTAATACGGAAGATGCTTACTGCTTACATAATAAAATCAACTTTCTTAATACAATTAGAGGGACAAAAGTTTGAACATACGAGGGTAGATCCATAAGTTTCCGGCATAACCATTTTCTAGGTATGATAAAGACAAAAACTTTGTTTCACTTTTCAATACAGTTACCCCATATTACATGCACTTTTCACGTCTTTGAATTAAATTTAAAACGCCCCCCCCCAAAAAAAGTCTTCCTGCAAAATGGGCATAAACAGCATCCATCACTTCTTCGTCACACTTAAATTTCCTTCCTCGAAGGTCCTTTTTTGGGTTTTGAGAAGAGAAAATAGTCACCGGAAGCTAGATCTGGGCTGTAGGATGGCTAGTCGATCTGCTTTCTTCACAGCTTCCTGTGAAACAAGAGCTGTGTGCACAGGCGCGTTGTCGTGAAGAAGGTGCACATCACCACTCAGCTTTCCTCACCTTTTCTCTTTGATGGAAGCACGTAGTCTGTGCAGTAGGCCAGCATGTGTTGTTCCTCTCCTTGAAGTCAGTGAAGAGTATTACTTCACTGTTCCAAAATATTCTTTTTGGTTGCCTGAATGACCTTGGCCTATAGAGGCGGTGCTTCACCAGGTTTACGCCACTCCATTGATTCTCTTTGGGACGAGGGATCATAGTAGAGTAGCATAGTTACATCTCCTGTAACAATGGTTTGCAGAAATTCTCTCTCGTTGCCACGACAGAGCTCCAAAATGCCTGACAACTGATGACTCATTGCTGCTTTCGGACTTAGGAAAGAAGTCTAGGGACCCATCTTGTACTAATCTTATTCATGTTTAAATGTTCATGAATAATTCGAAAGACTGTTGTTTTAGAAAGCCCAACTTTGCTGCTATTTGTGTAACTTTGAGCCGTTGGTCTTCCATAATTTCTGCTTTCACAAAAACGATGCTTTCAGGAGTGGCAAATCCAAGGGTCGACCTGCACATTCTTCGTCTTCAATGCTTTCTCGACCCATTCGAAAATGTTTGGCCCATTCGTTTACGGTAGAATATGAGGGGGGATGCTTCCCCATATACACCGTCCAATCGATGTTTAATTTCATTTAGAATAAGTCTTTCTTTTGGGAAGAACTTAATTACAGCTCGAAACTCCATTTTGAACATGTCACAATCTTCTACACATAGCCTTCTTTTATATCTGAACAACTGGACACAGCGGAGTGGAAGTTACAGATGCAATTATTTACTTAACAGATAAGATAGGCATCAGATAAGGCTTTTGTGAAGGTGATAATCCTTATCGGCGAGGCCGGAAACTTGTTGACCTACCCTCGTATGTATTGCTGCCTTAATTGGGTCTAGGGTCACAAATATATATATATTACAGAAAGTTCAAAACTTTATTTACAGCAGTGTACATCTTGTTTACATCTGATTTCACATAAGGTAGCTGCAAGTCGAAATCACAGACAACTAAAATGGCGTTCAACGATTAGTGTTGTTTGAAGTTGGACATCTAGTGGACGTAGGTGTACTCTTTGTTTATATTTACATAAGGAAGATGAGGTAGAAACTGTTCGAGCGATCACATTGCTACAGGAAATAGACTTTTTCGTGCATTATTTGCTGGGTTTAATGTGGCTGAATTTGTTATTGGTAGAGCATGGAAGCACTTCATTGAAACAGGCAATACTCTAGGAAACCAGGTCAGTGTAGCAAACTTAAAACATTGGCCAGAGAAGACGATATGTTATCAATTATGCCTTTCGGAGTGCAGAGCTATTGCTATGGACCACAAAAATGATCTGGGGGTGGTAACTTGTGCAAATGTCAATGACCAAACAATAAGAAACAGACTTGGAGAAGCAGGTTTGAGAAGAAGAGCTAATAAAGCGCCGAGATTAACGCCTGCTCACAAGAGAGTCCTACTGAGATTTGCTCAGGAACACAGGAACCGGTATCTTCGTCACTGACGCGATGTGCAGTTTGCAGATGAATTTCGTTTTCGTCTAACACAGTGTGATTGATATCTGCCTGGTGAACGTTTTACAGATACAGCAGTCCAGGAAAGAGACAGATTTGGCGGTGGGTCAGTCATAGTGTGGGGCGGCATCGCTATTGATTACCGAACAGACCTTATAGTTGTCAGAATCCGACGTAATGCTGACAGGTACAATGCTGAAATGGTATAGAGCATGTCGGATTAGGGCACCGGTTTGATTTGCAGCAAGACAATGCTAGAGTGTATCCCACAGGAACTCCAGATTCAAACAATGCACTGGCTGCTAAGAGTCCTGACTTTCCATTTATGGTATAAGCTTGAGAAACCAGTCTGGGACATTCCTGTAGATCTCCAGACTCAACAGATGCAGATAAGATCGAGGAATAGGGGCACGTCCATAAGAGGATGTGGCATAGTCTGATCAGGAGCGCTGCTCGAAGATGTGACAGTAATTTAGGTACAATGAGGCCATACCAGGTACTGATGTATTCTTTATGTGCAAAATTGAAATTCATTTAGGTCAACATTGTCTTTAATTTCGGCTTACAGCATCCTTGTGTGAAATGAGAAGTAAACACGATGTACGCTGCTAAAAATACCGTAAACCTAACTGCGGCACATATGTGTCCCTCAAGTGTAACAAGATTTTCCTCCAGAGTCAGTTATATTTGTTACTTATTTTTGCGTCTATAAGTGATGCATCTAAAGGTGTTCTAGTTTGGAATGTTGCTGTCATAAAAGCACGCTTCAGTTTCATTCGAAGGATATTTTTATTTTGAAATACGTTAACCTGCTTTAGGTGCGGCACGTAACATAACCAGCAGCTACAATCATTTTAATTGCGGGTCTCCTGTACTGGAAAGGATTGGTGCAGTTCACGGGTAATTTCTTTCATTACAGAAGATCATAGAAGCGTTCCTATATAATTATTGTATCTCAATTTGCGGCATTTCCGTTGAATATATCAGTATGGTTGAGTCATCAAAGGAAATTCACATTGTTCCGTTAGTGAGTGATAATATGCGGTTAACTTAATTACTAGTTTTGTGCAAATACAAACATATATCCTACTGATAGTACAGAATTGGCTGTTCATACAGACACCTTACTGCTCCTGTGATCTACCCCAGCACATTATAACAGACACATTCTTTGTGACAGACTAGAGAAAGTAACTAATACACAGCTTTGTTTCCCAGTCAAATAAATATCGTGCAACTATCTGCGATAAGGGTTCTGCAAGCTCAAATTTACCTCTTACATTTGGCATTTTAAAGCGTTATAACATTGATTAGTATTAACATTCAATAACAATTAAAAATAAAACCATCGCCTGCTAGCACTTAACTTATTTACCTTTTATTGAGACTATAGGGAGATGTAATACCTTACCAATTTAGACGGCAACTGAGTCCATGCTAAGAGGGTAGGTCCCCAATTTTCCGGCCACGTCGATAAGAATTATCGTCTTCACAAAATCTTTATCTGGTGTCACACTTATCTGTTGAGTAAATAATTGCAGTTGTAACTTCCGCTCCGCTGTGTTCAGTTCAGATATAGTTGCATAAAGAGGTCTATGTGTAGAAGATTGTGACGTGTTCAAAATGGAGTTTCGAAATGTATTTAAGTTCTTCCCAAATGAAGGACTTGCTTAAATTGAAATTAAAAAGCGATTGGACGGTGTATATGGGGAAGCATTCCCTCATATTCTACCGTAAAAGAATGAGTCGAGAAAACAATGAAGACGAAGAGCATGCAGGTCAGTCCTTGGAGGAGCTCACTCCTGAAAACATCGCTCTTGTGGAAGGAGAAATTATGGAAGACCGGTGGCTCAAAGTTACAGAAGTAGCAACAAAGCTGGGCCTTTCTAAAACAACAGTCCAATTATTCATGAACATTTAAACATGAATAAGGTTAGTGCAAGATGGGTGCCTAGAATTCTTTCCTTAGTCCATAATCAGCAACGAGTCGCCTGTTGTCAGGCATTTTTGGAGCTTTGCCGTGGCAAAGAGAGAGAAGTTCTGCAAACCATTGTTACAGGAGATGAAACTATGGTCCTCTACTATGATCCTTTGTCCAAAAGAGAATCAATGGAGTGGCGTTGGCGAAGCACCGCCTCTAAGGCCAAAGTCACTCAGTCAACCAAGTAGAACATGGCCACAATCTTTTGGAACTGTGAAGGAATACTCTTCATTGACTTCAAGGAGAGGAACACCACAGTAAATGGGGAGTACTATGCTGGCCTACTGCACAGATTACTTCCTTCCATCAAAGAGAAAAGGTGAGGAAAGCTCAGTGGTGGTGTGCGCCTTCTTCACGACAACGCACCTACCTGTGCACACAGCTCTTGTTGCAAAGGAAACTGTGAAGAAATGTGGCTTCAAGGAGATCGATCATCCATCCTACAGTCCAAATCTAGCTCCCAGTGACTATTTTCTCTTCGCTAAACTCAAGAAGAGGAAATTTAAGTGGAACGAAGAAGTGATGGATGCTGTTTATCCCATTTTGCAGACTAGACTTCTGACTTTGGGGGGGGGGATTGAAATGTTAATTCAAAGATGTGAGGAGGTGTATTGCAATAAAAGGTAACTGCATTGATAAGTGGAATATAGTTTTTGTCTTTGTCATACCTAGAAAATGGTTAGGCCGGAAACTTATGGGCCTACCCTCGTAACACTTCGCACTTAAAGTTGTATTTAAACTGGTGCTCTTAATTAGCCGATCACCAATAATAGGAACGAAGGTTTAGTCTGCATTGCGCAAGAGTTGTAATAATTTTTCCTATCACTATCACGTTCTTCAATAAAAAATAACTCATTTAGCCAACACACTAATTTTCGGTATGTTCAGCCTTACGGCCTTAATGAACGCTTCGCCTGTGGTGTATATTTACATATGACATATAAATAATTTAATTTAATATGCAAGATTAACTTACAAGAGCCATAAACCCTTTCTTTGAATAGAACTACATTCGTCACTCCTTAAGAAAGCTTTTTTGACTTTTCGTAATATCACCCGTATATGTTGAAAATAAGTAATCGAATCATAAACTTCATCCTTTAGTCAGGCATTTGAACAGTCTGCAGACAAACGGAATGATTGAACAAGAAGTCTTGAAACAATAGAACAAGCAGCAACTAAAATTACAGATGGAACGTTAGAAGTTGCCTGACATCGCCAAAAGAATTTGTCTCAATGGTACAGAATCCAATTTGTATTCTAAGCTTGTTTTTTTTAGGGGGAGGGGCATTTTCATTTTCTTATATGCCGAAGAAGCCGATTTTGATCTTAATGAAAATATTTTGAGCCTGTAATCAGAGTGAAGCTGAGAACCGTTCTGCTTTCATTGCTTTAAAAACTTGTCTTTTTGGGTAACAAATCTTAGGCGTGCCTCTGGTATTACCGCAACACTGTGTGGAAACCGTACATAATCCCTAAGCTTGCTTTAACTGTCCTGTGAATATCAATATCATTATATTACAAAATAGTCAGTTACATATAGGTATGTGCTGATAGACGACCGCAGCACATAATTAAGTTCATGCCACATTTACCGCTACTAATTACTCGCGCCTATTCAAACGCCTGCCACACACCACTTTTCTGCCGCCCGAACCAGGTGACGTGGAGGATAAATGATTCTCGAAAATTGTGGAAGCTTTCATCGACGGATGCACATTGCATAATCATAAGCATTATCCATTTAATACACCTTTCTATTACACTGCTCCCCCCCAAGCCTGATTTCAACTGGATAGTATGGGAAAATTGCAGGTGCCTTAAGAGGAAAAGGTAGATATTATTATATTATCATATAAGCGCAGTCTTGTTATTTTTATTTCTTTTAAAAATAGGTCCTATACACAGCAAACATATATTGTATATCACTGCTTTGAATTATTTTAATAAAAAAAAACATTTGAACTTGATATATTGCAGGGAAATATAAAGGATTTTAAGAAATGCTGTTTTAATGGACCTTTCTTGGCTGTATTATGGCATAGTTATACAGAATGTTTAAAAATACGCGACATAAGAATGAAATCCACAAATATACACAATAAACATTACATATTGTGACAGATTCTCACAACCATGCACACCCAAGAGTAAGTGCTTTTTGGATAATGTGAATAGTAATAATTATTATATATAAAACTTATAGTAACAAACTCTTGACATTTCATGTATTGCTAAAATGTATTCATGACTATCTGTACGTTTGACTCTATGACAGTAGGGAAAATGTAGCCTTTTGTCATCTTTTCTGTTGCTTCTGCTGGTAAGAGCTAGAACAATGGGTCTCTCTACTATAACAAAGATAAGTGCATGCAGGTGGCCGAAAAATAGATTTTTTTTTTTGTATCGTAGTTGCTGAAGATACTTCAAAATTCGTTGAAGGTAGAAGGAGAAACAGGTGTCGGCGATGAAATCGTTACATCGTATTATGAGGAACTCTCCAATAAAATATCAGAAAGGCAATAAATTTAAAATTAGCGCATTTGGGATCCCAAGAACTCCTCAATAATATTTAAATATTTCAAAGGCTCAGGGAATCCTTGGGCGCCATACCTTGTGAATCCTCGTGAGTTTTGTAACTAGGTGGCGAACGTTTTGGATTTCATATAGAAATTTGCTAGAAGCAAATCTAGCAAAGCATGTTTTTTCTACCAGACAGTTTTTACCAGATGGCAGGAAGTACGACGCTTCTCAGTATTGCATTCGGTACATTCACATATACGTTTTTCCATTACGTTCGGCTCATATGTACGTTTTTCAGTCATACATTCGTTCAGTCATATGTACGTTTTTTGTACACCCATTCGTTGCGTTCGTTCTCTGATGATCAACATCGCTTTACCAGGGGCAGTAGACGAGAGGCACACAGATGCAGCAAAGGTCATGAAATTCATAGAGATATCGGAAGGGTAGCCGATAACTAGTGTAGTGTGATTAAACCTTTCAATGCGTTTAAATGAAGCAAGGTCATGTGATTTAAACCTCCCCTCTCCATCTCCCTCCTCCTGTGATCAATAAAACACGAAAGGCGACGTCGGGCCCCTGAACGACTCGCGGTATGAAGTGAGACTCTCGGTCAACGACTAGGCCAACACTCGCAATAAAAACCCGCTTCCCTGTATGTGTGTATGAGAAGGGAAATACTGTAACACTCCAGATCTTCATATTAGTTTAAAGCGAAAGTTCATGACAACAGTTGTACTCAGTTGACAATGTGAACGATATGTTCACGAAACATGTCCTGTTATTTTAATAATTAAAGGAGTGAAACGCTCATGAGTGTTGATTATTTTAACTTTTTAATAAACAAAGAAGTTATATTTTCGTTTTAGTCCATTTCCTGCCTGATCACAGACTTCACTTCGAACGCTCGTTGTGTAGCAGAAATAACCTGTAAACAACATTCCGGATTTCTTGACCGAGGTACCGCCACGGGTGGCCGAGGTCGTTAAGGCACGGACTCGTGAGCGGGAGGTCTGCGGTTCGAATCCCGCCAGGACCGTCCTCCCTGACTGGGGTTTTTTCCAGGTTTTCCTCAGTGCTCATAACTGGCAAATGCCGGGGAGGTACCTAAAACTTAGGCCTGGAACGCTTCCTTCCTTAAAAAAAAATATCCTTTCCCAATTTATCATTTCATCTCATGTATCATCAGTGTCCACCGCCTGTGGTGCCTCAGCAGTAAAAACGGGCATTAAACACTACTCAAATTGACCGAGGTATCACTGAACATTCTTCGAAGTATGTGATAGTGATATCGAACATTGATACCATTACTATCTAGTGCATGATGGGAAACTGTCGCAACCCAATTGTGGTAAATGACGAATATTACATAACATACCCGAATTTACAATCGTCTTCGCGAGACAATGGGTTGTCCAGGTAAAACCTGTATTCCGACAAAGGCATTGTAAGAATGAACTCAGAAACCAAGCTTTTCCAAACTCTTATTTGTGTAAACTATTTTTATTGTCTACCATTGAGGTATTCGTTCCTGTAGTTATGATGTGTATTTTTTAAAAAATTCTGTACCTCAGTATCAATAAAGTGGTTTATTTACGTATTTTGGCTATAGTTACATTTTTATTCCTGGGGGGTGTGTTCCGCAATGATCTCGATGGGTTTATCTAATTCAGATAACGAAACGGAAGGGTGTATGGGTTAGGCGGTAGTTATTGTTCATAGGCTCTACAGATAAGACAATGTTACCATGGTAATAGGGTACTGAGCATGTTTTTCTTCTTCCTTCCGCCAAGCGTGTGTGAGTTGACTCCCTCCCCCGTGCAGGATTGCGGCCATGAAATTTCACTAAATTACATTACTTGGGATTTTTTAAATAAAGCATGCATATTTGCAGAAGCAATGGGTAGTGAAACAATGATTATTATAAAGTATTTGGTTTTGCTAATTTGGCACCAAAGAAATTATTTTGTGTTAAGATGTATCACCACGTTTAATATCACTAAATAAAAGATGTTAAACACCATTATTATTTCTTGGGTTTATGTGTTAAGTTATGCATCGTGTGACATAGTTAACATAACATATTACTTAAGTCGATAAGGTCAAGAAAAATAAGGTCTTCCCAAAAGTATGAGCTTTGTTGCTATAATGAAATCACTATAATAATAAATGTGAATCAGTTTGTGCGAGTTTTAGATTTAATATTAAACTTAACTTAACCATAACTTTTAAAATAAATTGTATTTCTTCAGAGCAGATAATGCATTTTTAAAAAAAGTAAATATTATACTCCAGGAATGTCATATTATTACATTGATTAAAAATCATACCAAAATACTTCGAGGTCAAAATAAAACATTACAAATGAAGTTGCTTTATTAAGACATTTATTCCATTTAATGCATTAAAGAAATACTATTACATTTTTCTAATAATTAAATAATTGTTAATTGTCTCCTTTATTGTGCTAAAATCCACACAAGTATTATTTCTCAGTATTTCCCGGCTCATTTAGGCGTATGGTTCAAGTATTTAAGATTCAAGGAATGTAATGTAACTATATTAAATAACGATATTCGACAGAAAAGAAGGGGAAAACGCTACGTAAGAAAATTCAAAATTAGGGGGGAGGAATCTGAAATACCTACTGAAAAAAAAAATTCAGCATTCAATCAGCAAGGAAGAGAGTTGTAGCTAAAATTAAAAACAAACGAACAAAAAGGAATGCACAGATATAATGTGTGAAAGATCACATTTCACCAGCAATCTAATGAATTCTGAAAGTTCAGGTGAAGGTAAAACTGATATGATATTTATTGAACTGAAAAGAAGACAACGATGCACTTGGAAAAATGCTTCCAAATATTAAATATATTATACCAGATTATCCTTTCTTGCAAGATGGAGCCCTAAGACATACCAGCAAACACTATCTTTAAGCTAACTGCCCATGCTTTACACTGCCAGTAGTAGACTTGGTATCTATTGACTATTTAGTGCGGAGCAACTGCAGAAGATGGTATATGGAGCAGTTTTGAAGGATGCGGAGGCGTGAGTTTGTAATACCAACGCACCAGGTTGGAACGTCGATCTGAGGCTATGATGTACGGCGGATGCGGCTGATCGCTGAATAGTCGTTTCACCGCTGCTCCATCTGATGCGGTTTGAGTCGGGGATGTTGGAGATCTCAGGGTTCGTTGTACTGGAGGTTTTGGGACTCGGAGTCACCGGGACGAGAAGGTTTTGACAACAGACCACAGAGAAAAACACAAGAGCCTCTCTAACTCATGGTTTATTAATAACACAATATAACCATTTGACAAGACTGTCGCGGAGACCCGGGTTCCAGCTTTCTGAATACCAAACACTTGAACCTACTTTACGTCTTACTGACTGACTTACTGTCTCACTTGTACCTGAACTTATTCTTTTGCTAACTTATTCGTGCTCCTTGACTGACTGACTTCTTCATACTCCTCGACTGACTGACTGACTTATTCACCCCCGACTGCCTTGTTCGTACTCCTCGACTGCTGGACTGACTTATTAAACTTTACTTGCAGCTTCCTGATTGGCGATTATTCAATATGGATTTCTATGTCTGTACGCTCTGATTCGTACACTTGTGGACGATGCCTATTGGTTACCTATTTTGCTCCACGCCTACACTTTTTAGTTTTTATTGTCTTTTTCTGGCCTTTCCCGAAAAGCTTCCCTATCTTAAATTCTAGATGTCACCTTTTATTCTACTCCATTTGTCCCTTTATATCTGTGTGCTATTACTTAGACAAAAGATGTTTGAACCTCTTTACTTTCTGGGAAATTTTGGGCAATCTGTATTATTGCCTTGAATATTTTGTAATTTCCATTTCTGAAGCATTCTCGTAAATCTGAACTTCTCCTTTATCCTTAGGTGCACAATGTAGGATGAAAATGGAAATGACCCCTTTTAAAATACGCTGTCAATATCCACTCTAAAGCATTCGCAGGTGTTAACAATTCTCAAACTTTTCTCTACCTGCTAGATCTTAGGGGCCTTCCCCGGGACAGTGCGTCAGTTTGATACAATACAACCCTTGTACAAAAAAGGATTTATTGCTTTTCCTGTCTTAAGGTTTGTAGGCAATTAACACAAAAGAGGCTCAACTAGGAATTCTGATATTTTGCACAAAATATCAACTCCGATATTTATACAACGAAATATAAATTTTAATACCAATATTAATAAACATGAAATTACTGAAGAGCTATAATTTTCGACTCCATATATCAAAAAGGAACATAATGCATTAAGTGTATGTTATCTCCAGCTTTTTCAGAGCAACCCGGCTATGCCATTGACAAGTTGAGAACATGCTTGCAGAAAGTCCTGGGAATAGATATGGCCATTGTGACATCTGTTTGGGACTGTTTATTTTATTGAATGCTGAATTTATTTAAAACATTAGTTCAGTCAATTTAAAAATAAATAAATTAAGTTCCGTTTAGAAATTTAGTTTTTACTATTCTAAACGTTATGTGGCAACTGACCTTACTTGGCATTGTCTTTTTTTATACTCCATAACATGGAATTAAATATATGCGATATAAATATGAAAATAAAGCCCTGTTAATGTAGAAAGGTTGTAATTTCTGTCGACATATTACATTTCAGTATAATTAAGCGCTTTCAAAGTTACGATCATTTATATTTTATACTTTTGTGCTCACTATGTCAAACTTTGATCAGTTTTAATATCAACTAATTTGGACAAGCGTGTAATGTTAACAATTTTCTTAAAGATTTTTCCTATTTTTTTTAAAAATAAGATTTATGTGCAATGTAAAGTATAATCGAGAAGTCGCCCTGCAGCTATTGCATAGTCGAGATTTCACTAGAGAAGCAGCACCGACCGCGCACCGAACGTATAGTTACTGTGTTCACTTAACCACCAAGACAAGCTCACATTCCGAAGTCCAAACCTTGGTGGGCGGATTACCTGCTAAAAACCGGTTTCGAAGGAAGAAGAAGAAAAGAATAATATCAGGAATGTAGGAGTACCAACTTTCTCCTGTTCGATGACATCACACGAGTGCGGAGGAACTTGTCAATGACCCGTTATACGTATATCTGTACATATCTGTGGAGTTTTATTCATGGTGAACTTTTTAATTAAAACAGCGTTGAGTAATTAAAATGTGTTTTTATTGGTATGTCTTCGCTACCCTGATGTGTCTAGAGAAATATAGGTTTCTTATATAGGATTAAAAAATATTTATTTTTCTCTTTGATCATGTATAGAAAATAAAATGCAGAGTCGAAACACTAAAAACTTACAAATAAAATGCAGTGAAACTTGATATCAAAATAAACATTGTGCATTTCTTCTTTTTAAAAAGAATTTCTTGCGACGATAGATTGAGAACAGGCGGACGTAACGAAATGAAATTAAGTTGAATATTTTGCTATGAGATTTCCATTGAGGCATAAATCACTTGTAGTTCGCAATATAATGGATAATAATTAGTTACAGCACAATAACACCGAAGTTACCTGTTCAAATAATTTAGATACGAACCTTAAGGCTTGTTTATGTAATGCTATATTCTTATATGAAGTGACGATTGTGAGTCTAAATCTGGCGGTAGAAAAATACTTCAACTATGATGCTTACAGTGAACATAAGCAATATCTTACAGCTTTTCATTGATCTTTAATGCCTCCCTCAGTTAGGCGAACGAGTGAAAAAAACCGAGGACGAGATTTATGCCAGAGGGTGAGTAATCGATTTCCTTAAAACCACAGTCTTTCAGAGTAAACTTTGCAACAGCATCTGTGTGGACGTACACATCCTAATTCAGCCCTCCTCTTCTTATCTCTTTGATGGAGTTTCGTCGCTTGTGTGGTACTCCCCTTTTGCTGTTGTGCTTCTTTCTTTAAAGTGAATCAACGGCAGTTTCACGCAGCTCGAAACATTGTCGGCATTATCTTCTTGGTCGGTTGGCTTACCAAAGAAGGATGGTCTTAAGCTAACTCTGCCATGTTTCGTTGTCAATAGCACAGTATCTTAAGTCATCACTAGTTTTTTTTATTTATTTTTTTTTTTTTTTAGGGTTAGTTAGTTACCTGATTTAAGTTTCAGTATCAGTTTAAATAAATGTACTTGCCCAGTCCACAGGTTGGCCATGAAAGAATTTCAACATTTAATTTCAATGGCATAAAGCCTCCTTCTTTAGGCGAGGAATTCTACTACTGCGCAGTATTCTGTCTCAAGCAAGCGGGAAAATGAAATGCTGAAGAAAATTTCCCATTTACAAATAGAGGAGGACACGATACTCCACAAGAATGTTCGGAAGCCAACAAATCTATATCTGTCAGACCAGAAACATTAAACTCACTGTGAAGGAAACAATACTTGTTGTAGAACTATTTCAACAGTTACCGCAAGCCATTATTGACGTCTAGTTAATCACTTTGGCAATCAAGCAAATGACAGCAGGAATTGGTGTGCCCAAAACTCTGAGGATAGTGTATTCCCACTTTTTGAACATGGCAAAATAGAGACGGACGAATCGAAAATGAGTGCACTGTTTCGTTTATAGTAATAAAATGAGTTTAATACAGAAGGTTTATAAATTAAAATAAATAAGATACGAGGGTAGGTAATTAAGTAACGCATAATATTTTTTTCCCATTATTTTATTACAACTGGGACGGTGAAATTTTGCAGACGTATAAAGTTCGCTCTAGAGATGTCACATGTTTGATAATATAGCTCTTGCGAATAAGCGAGAATTACGTTGGAAAAAAAATGGTGCTCATGTTATTGCCGTCAACTTGTGAAGATTTTTTTGTGGGCGAAAGGATAAAACTCGATAGAAATACTCAGGAAAATGTTGGTGATGATTCCAGGGCGTACCACTACACGCCTCAATGGAGTGGATACATCCCGATTCCCTAGCAAAGAAGAAGTTCGTGACACAATCTGCGATGGCCCAGAACACGGCCACAATCTGCAAATGTCAAATTGTTCCATGACAATGCTCGCCCGCATGTTGCGGCTTCTGTCCATACCAAAATCGTGAAATTTTGTTGATAGGTGCTCAGACATCCACGATGCAGTCCGAACCTTGCACCCTCGGACTTTCATCTTTTTTGAATGGTAGCCAACGCTGTCAATTTCGAAGAAGTGCAACGCTGTGCGAAGTTCTATGGATAGGATGTATTGAAACTGGTTCCAGTATGGGAGAAATGTGTTGAGAGACTTGGCTCCTTTGTTGAAAAGTAGCTAAGAGACATAACTTTATTGTGTATGAATTATTTTCTCTTAACTATTAATATTTTTCTTTAATATTCTGCCTTTTTGATCCACAAAAATCATGATAAACTACCGAGTTTTCAGTTGTTATGGTTGTGCATGTTTAAAACTACAATGAGGTTTTTGAGTTACGGGCTTGCAGAGCGCGGCTCCATACCGGGAGAAGGCAGTCATCAAGGCCTATAATGCATGTGCAAGTAACAGCTTGTGGTTGTGTGTTCCTATACTAGATCATTTCACTGTGTGTAAATTGTAGGTTTATTGTCCTTCGTTACTTATGCCACTACAAAATATATTCTTGAAGAAACGGTTTTAATGTACAATAAATGTATGAAAATAGATTCTTGCAGAGAAGTCGCAAAAAATATCCTGGCAATGATGTTCCAGAGAAACTTGTTAAAACGTTACCAGAAACAGGTTCCCTCATGTGGAGAAACGTGTCCTTACGGAAGGAAGTAAAAATGGAATACAGGAATTACGTACACCTATGTTGGCAATACATTGCCGCTGAGGGGCATCATTTCAACATTTCTTACAACACAAGTTAGTGCTTATTATTATTATTAGTTTTAAATACAGTATTTGTGCATCCTTTCAGTAAAAATATAAACACCCCACTGTGTAAAAAAGCCTGGTATTAAAGTTGTTCTTGTATGTTTCTGTATGCTTTATTTTGTATGGCGCTTTTAATTTATCTTCATTGAGAAAAAGTATAGTGCATATTTAAAACAGTGATTCAAAGAATTTTTGCTAAAATCCAGGTGGGTTATGAGCTACTTTGTGTTAAAAATCCAAAATATGCACTAAATATTTTTTGTATGGTTAAAGAGGATAACACTGTCCATGAATTAGTCTCAAAAAACTAGAAGACCTTCTTCGTATGTCTGACTGTTGAATAATAAACCAAATCAACCAATCTTTCATTCCCCTCCTATGATCTCGTGTATTCCTTCTATGTGTACAAAATTTGTTATTTATTTATAAATTTATTACTTTTTGAAATAATCTTTGCATGGCGAAAGTAAAAACATGCATTACTAATGGGTTCAACATTTAAATAATTTTATAGAATGAGCAGAAATCTGTCGATTGATAAAAAGGAGTTATGGAAGACCCCGAGAGAACATAATCTGAGTTTAATAAAGCATATGATTGAACATTCAAAAGCAATAAAAGAGGAACTAAATAGCGGCAAAATGTGGACGCTTAGTGCTAAAGGAGAAAAGGAAGTATGAGTAGTTTCAAGAAAATAAACAATTTCTTTTACACAATCCTTTGTGAAAGTATCACCACACAGCCACTGCATAAAGAGCCTAAAGAATGAGAGAGATGCATTATCTGTACTCTGTATAGAAGTAGAAAAAGGCATTGCAAAGCCCAAAACAACAAAATCCTCAAAAACAATGAAATCATCAATTCAGGCAGATAGTCGCAATATACTCGGTGGTTTTTCCTTCGGGGGACCGTTGGCCGCAGTTGACCGAACTGTAAACTCCTCGTCTCGTCCATACGCTTGAAAGTCGGCTGGAGAGCCGGAGGGGAGGTCATTGCGAGTTTAACTCTAGAAACGTAAGGACCTATGTGACAGTGTATTAAGAATTCATTAGGCTGCATAATGCATTGTATTAATTACGTTAATATTACTCAATTTAGGAATTCTATTCCCAAAGAATATTTATTTAGAATATTATTTGCGTACAGAATGTACATTGTGATGTACGGAGATTTGTTTAAGAGAAATTCCTTGATATTCAACTTCCAAGTTGAAGTTCTATTCACGGATCCGTAAATGAATTTCGTGAAATAGCTGTATTTGATAAAAAGCATGCACATCCACGTGCAATACCCACAGAAGAAACGTTAGATAACGTTGGGCATGCTCTGGAACGTTCCTCTACAAATCCAGAGGAATGCCCTATTCCTCTGATCGAACTGTTACAGAGCTGTTGAAATTAAAACTCTATAAAATGCAAGACATGATAGCTCAGACAGTTAGAGCGTCATATTGAATCCTCACGTCCTGGTAATTTTTTTTCTGCCGGAGTTAAAGTAAGTTTGCCGCCATTACAATGATTTACTCGCTAACATAGTACCACGCACACGATGCACTATAAATTGATATTTACGATTCTTTTTTGCCACGACTACAGTGATTTACCCGCTGATATCAGTTTATAGTGTAGGTCGTCAGGCCGTAGCGAGTCTCAGTAAACCATTGGGTCCACCGGTTTCTAGGATTTATCTGAGGTTAGCGTTAAGGTTAGTGTGTATATGTGTGTGAATTAATTGAAAATTCAAATAAGAATGGCAAAAAGTGAAAAATTCAGTTTTATAATAAAGAACAACATATTGCAGCCAGAGTGCTGGTGCGGTAGAGCAGTTAGAGCTGCCGTCCTGAGTGACAGCGGAGGAGAGAGCGCACACTGTCGAGACTGCAGCTCTAGCAGACTCCGATTTTTCTTGCTGTACGGGCAAGTTTTGAATTGTAGGTAGTCACGAAATGGAGCGCAAACAGAAAATAACAACTTATGATCCTACTTTCAAGCGTAAAGTAATTCTTTATGCCGAAAAAATGTTAACAGAAAGGTAGGAAAAGAGTTCAAAGTTCGCTTTTGGCGGCAACAAAATTAGCAACTAAAGCTAGTAGGAAGAAATTCACTTGTCTTCACGAAGGAAAACATCCTGACGTTAAAGAAAAAGTTTTGGAGTTCGTCCATGAAAGGTACAAGAACGGGCAGCCTGTGACTTGAGGCACCATAAATATGAACTTTTTCTTCTTTGACCTACACCAACTGTTCTGGCAACAGCACCAGTGTGCTGCAAGATGTAACAATAGTCCACTTATAAATTATGTTTCCTCATAGTTTTATGTAACGGACGGCCAAAATCTTTTTTTATGATTTTAAGTTTCAAATTTGGGGTGCACATTACATTTGATGGCGCATTAGATTCGCGTGATTACTGATAGAGTATACGCAATAATGCAATTAGAACTGCGCAGAACTTCACCGTGACGTCATACACCCATATTTATTATGAAATTTCCATTATTTGGAAAACCACCATTTAGCAAATGTTAGCGTTTTCCATTATGTTATACTGTATCTTTAAACCCAAAATGTGATTCGTTTTTCACATTTTTCTGTTCCCTGTTCTTGCTCGTATCCCGCCATTCTCTTTATTTCTGTTCTTGGCCTACTTCCTAATCCAATAACGCCACTTCGCGTTGTTTTTTGGTTTCGGCTGACAGTAAAACTTGAGTAAAGATTCTCAGTCCACAATAACGACCGTGGATTCATATTTCAAGTGCCTCGAAAAGGGTAGAGAATGTACAGCTGAAATGCAATTGAAAATTCACCTTTTTTTCGCAACGGAATGAAAAAAAAATGTCATATAATTTGTAAAAAATCAAAAGTTTTTAATGGATTATTCCAGTTTCATCAACTTCTTTAACACTTCATAGATAGTAAATACTATTTTATATTAACTTTTATCACCAATTTAATTATATTTTCGATACAGTTCTCAACCCCTGTTAGAAGAAATGCTGATACTATTTGTGGTAAGTGCAAGAATGTGCTAAATAGTAGTTTTCAAAAACTATACGTTTAAATGGGGTACTAAACAATATTTAGTGACGTTTCGCGCAATTGTAATTTCATTATTGCACATATTTTCGTGTATAATTAAAATCCAAATTGTGAAAATATCTCTTTTTCATTGTATTGTGCCTTTAAACTACAATATGATTTTTCAATTTCATGGCTCTTTTAGGGGAAAAGTTTCGGCAGTGTAAATGACAGTACAGTATCGACTAAACTTCATGCTTATAGTTTAATAACAAATACAAAAATATACTTAAAACACGAAAATTCAGAGATAACGGCTTGTTAGACAACTTTATGACAACTTTTTCAGCCATTTTCTTCACAATTTTAATGTTTCTTATGTTTATGTGATTTCGGTTCTTGTTAAATGAGTATTTTTAAACATTTTAATATTTAATGAACAACATAGTTTTTGTAATGTATAAACAATAAATATATTTAAGTTGTCAAAAAGTTGCTTAACTAGAGTGCTTTGAGGAACCTAGAGCAACATTCTTAAAATATTTTTTATAGAATAAAACTTTATGAGAGTTCTAGATATATATCAAATGGAATGCCATAGTTAAGAATGGATTTAACATATCTATAGTATCCTAAAAACAATTTTTAAAGCCAACATAGTGAGAATAATGCTTAAGTTTTGAAAATCAATTTTCATAATTTCAAGGATAATAAACAACATGGTCTAATATAAAACTTGAAGCTTTCATGGCGTTGATTTATTATGATACAGCTTCTCAGGTGCTCAGCCGTGTCAAAGTATCAATTTGGCCATCCCAACTTAATTAAGAATCAGTGACAACTTCTAAAATGTTGTGTTTTAACTTCATTTATAAACTTCCTTGTAAACTGTGATATAAAATTAATAAGGGAAAGCAAAATTTGTGAAGTTTATATAGAGAGGATGTCAAAAAATGTATACATACTTTAAGCAAAGAAAAAACTGTGTTAACATAACAAAACTGAATTCAAACAAACAGAAAATGATGAGCACTAATCATCTTAGACTTTTACAGTTACAACAGTTGCTCAAAATGCCTACCATCGGCGTCGATACACTTCTGAGTACGTTGAACTACTGATTGAGCAACGTTTGCGAAAGTGTCCTCAGTGATTGCAGCATATGCTATTTCAATTTCTTCCTGAAGTGCTGTCAGTGTAGCTGGTTTTTTACGTAATGTAACATCCTTAAGAGTTCCCCATAGGTAGAAGTTCAACAGAGTTATATACGGAGAATGCGGTGGAAACTCAGACTTCTTTGTTCTACCCAGTGCCTTGGAACATTGTCATCAAGGTACGCACGTATATCTCGGCGGTGATGTGGTGGTGCACCATCATGTTGGTAGTAAAATTCCTCACTTCATAGAGTGTATGAATGGCGGGTAAGACGCATGTGTGTATCATGTACAGGTACACTGGGTCAGTTGATAATCTTGGCTTCATTTGTTCATTGTTAATTTACCTGTCACGTAGCAAGGCTATCATAATATATGTGAGTCACATTTGTTTACAGAACATCCTACTCCACATTACTGTTGTTTTTCGGTTCAACTTTGAAATATATTAAATACATATCTGCTGCGAAAGTGTGTATACATTTTTTGGCACCCAGGGTGTGTATTTAACGCCCGTTTTTAACTACTGAGGCATCACTGGCGTTGGACACTGATGATACATGAAATGAATGAGAGAATTGTTTTTTAAGGAAGGAAGCGTTGTAGGTCTAATTTTAACGCATCTCTATGTCATTTGCCATTTATGAGGAATGTGGAAAACCTGGAAAAAACCTCGGGGAGGACGGCCTGGTGGGAATCGAATCCCAGACCTCTCGCTCACGAGTCCGCGCCCTAACGACCTCGGTCACCCATGGTGGTATTACTGTATTATAGAGAAAAAATTGCATGAAAGTCTTGTTCATTAATATTCAGAAATCCCTGAAACATTTTAAAAATGTGATTTGGGGAATATGAACCCTAGTCTGATTAAAATTATGAATCTGTAAAATTAGTTGCTTTCTCTTAAGAGAAAATGTCAGATTTTTCAGAAAAATATGTCCAAGATAAGCAAAAAAATGTTTCGATGTTAAGTTAAAGGCGCTATCATTTCAAGAGGGCTCTGCTGATCAATTACTGCAGGGTTATTATTATTATTATTATTATTATTATTATTATTATTATTATTATTATTATTTGGGGGGGGGCAGTTTGCAGAGACTTTTAAACATAGTCACACCAAATGGCTGTATTCAAGCTTGAAGTATAACGAAAAGCAACTAACATGCCTAAACGTTGTCAGACATAATGTAAATAGAGGTCATATAACTAGGACAATTCTGTAATTAAGCATTAAGCTGTAAATAAATAACTTTTTTCTAATTTAATGCCAAGTGCTACTGTACTTAAGATATTCCGTTTTTCATTTTGTGTTCTCGTGACATCCATAATCTTTTCATCTGGTCTTCTTTCTTTTGTATTTTGATATTTCATTTGCATGTTTTACTTACATTTTCTCTCCCTCAAGATGTCTCCGTGCATTTGCTTTGAAAAACCACTCCGACAAATTAACAAAAGGTTCTGTTGGTGTCATATCAGCGAGAAATAAGTTAATCAAAACGGAGATTGTTGTTGACTGTTTCTCTGCTTGACTGACTCTTAGAGTTATCCTGCAGTCGACAGACAAGCGGAAGTTTTCCTCCCTAGCAGGATGAAGGTGGCAAGGCCTGTGGCGAACCTCGCGAAATTTTCAAACACTGGTTCGCCTGTTGTTTGTTTTGTTCATCTTTCCCAGTCTTTTGTTCAACGTTGCACTTGTTTTATACGTCAGGAGAAACTTTTTAAAGCAGGCTCTTCTTCTGGCGGCCCTGTTGCCCGTTTTGTAGAGGGAGAATGAAAATAAACTTGGAGTGTGCTCGGGTTCAGTTCTTATCTTCTTTATTTGGTATTATTTTACATTTTCCAACAGTAATTAGCTAATTAAGGCCCTTCTAGATTCTTATTCCACCCGATGTATATTTTAATGCGTGAGAAAGAAGCTCTACAATGCCACATAGCCGTCAACACAATGAAAAAGCAACTAATATTCTCCAACTCCTCTTTCTCCTTTCGTACAACATTCATGCAGCTCTTCAGATCTGTGTTGCAGGATTCTCCTGGGTTTTCCTATATAACGAGCTTGCTTTAGGTATATAGCGGTTTTTGAATGCATCGCAGCATTCGAATAGTATAGGAGCCTATCTATTTGAGAACAAAAGAATAACAGTTTTCTTTTCATTTGCTGTATAAAACAGTGGAATATTCCTAAGGTACTTGAAATACATCAAGAACACAAAATAAAATATGTTTTAGTATCATCAGAGAACATCAGAGAACAAAATAGTGTTTTGTTCAAATATAGTGTTTGAAACTAAGAAAAAAAAAAAAATAAATACTGCGGATTGAACGTAATGGGAAGACATTAGTGAAATAGTGTTCAAAATGAAAATTTTCTTCCACTCTTTTTACGGTGTTTGGATACTCAATTTTTATAATATGTGCTCTTAATTTTTACATTTGAATTTGCATTGCTGTATTTGCGTTATACTTTAAATGACTTATGTGTATGTGAGAGTGCCATTTTAGCAAAGTTCAAAAGAATGTAAACTATTTCGATTGTACCAATGGATTTCACTGTGAAAAATCTTTCCTAATGGATATCCATCAATCCTAGACACTGTGGGAATATGTGTGTGTGCGTGCGTGAGAGAGAGAGAAAGAGAGAGAGTCTTTGTCTGTTAACGTTCTAGCTTCATATTTTTTTTTTTTTTTCCTCAACGAAACTCGAATTATAGCCATCAATTAACAACCGAGTTCGTTTACCAGCAAAATTAGACCATTAGGATGTGAGTTAACCTAAAGCGATTTTTTTTTAAAAATTTAAAAATCGCTCTAGCGGTCACAATTTTTCTTTTATCTCAATGAAAAGGTAGATTTCTTTAATATAAATTTATAAAAGTAATTGGGAAAATCTGGGCAATTTGGGCTATTAAAAGGGAGGTATATCTTAAAACTAAGTGGGGATTAAAGCGAAATTTGAAAATCCCTCTATCGGTCGCAATTTAAAACTGTTTTAAGGAAGTAATCTTGGCACTGAAATACAATTTTAAAACAGTTTCTGAAAATCAGTGAAATCGGACTATTAGAAAGGGGGTTTACATGAAGCCCAAAATTTAAATACACTATCGGCATTAAATTTTCCTTTTTCACAACGAAACTTTGTATATACCATTTAAATAAAATAAAAAATATAATTCAGAAAATCATGAAAATCGAGTCAATAGGACCGGGGATTTACCTTAAACACAAATTTTAAAACATCTCTATAGTGGTACCAATATTTGGTTTTTCACAACAAAATTTGGCATATACCATTTAAATGAAATAAGAAAAATAATTTCTGAAAATCAGTGAAATTATATCATTAGTAGTGAGGGTTTTACCTGAAACCCAAAATTTAAAAATTACTCTAGCGGCACCATTTGCTTTTTTGCAGCAGAACTCCATATATACTCTTTAATAAGAAAAACAGTTGGTGAAAACTAGGAAAATCTTGTCATTAAGAATGGGGGTTTACCTGAAACCTTACGTTTAAAATACGCTCTAATGGCGCCAATGTTCGTTTCTTCACAATAAAATTCGAAATATATCATTTAAATAAAATAAGAAAAATTTGTTTCTGGAAAATGGACTATATAGGGTAAAGGTATACCGGAAAACCGAAATTTAAAAAGTGCTCTTGCCTTTAATTTTATCTATGTTGTTTTTTTAAAAACAAGGACAAATTAATTCAGCACATAAACTGTATTTATAACGATGCATATGTTTTATATTTAACAAAAGCATCGTCGTGAAGATAACAAATGTGAAAAATTAATCTGTGTTTGAGAATTTTATTTATATGTAAGAGCGCTATGTAATAACATTTAGAAAATGTTTTTACTAAAATAAAATTTAAACCAAATTTCAAAGCTAATGAAAATCGATGAACATTTAGATTTTGATTTGATTTATTTTCGAACGCTCTTTAAAATCTCAGGTCATCAGCGTCCCATTCAATTCAGGGCGTGAAACGGCCGACAAATTTTGCTCAGAGGCCTCTTCTTTCAGGCTTGAGGTTCTTTATCGTGCCGTAAATGTACGACACGAGACCCACGGCTTTACTTCCCTTCCGAAGAAAGTCATACTTTGGATTTTTACGCCCGAAAAATCCATCGATACTTGAACCCGCAATCTTGGGTTTAGAAGGCAAGTATGGTTACCACTACACCACCAGGACCGACAAACTTTAGATTGTTTATTGTTCATTATGTATTATATGCTTAGTACTTTGAAATTGTTTTTAAATACTAATAGTTTTTGTTTTATTAGAAATATATGAACCTCGTGTTCTTAAATACACAATGTAACTAGAATTTTTTTCTCTTTTTTAGCGAATGTAAAGATATCAAAGGCTTAGCTCATAAACGTGGTTACATTTAAAAATGTTTAAAAATACCTGCAGAATATAGCTTTTGTATTAGTGGTTATATATTTCATTTAATTAATAGTAAACCATTAATTTTCGTGGTTTAACCTCAATAATAATAATAATAATAATAATAATAATAATAATAATGTGGTTTCTCTTTTGTAATACTTATAGATTGCAAGAAATTTAATTTTGTTCTTTAATACCGCACAGTAAGGCCATAACTTATTTAATTTCATTATTAAATAAGGTCTACTTCAAATTTTATATTCATTTTTAAGTTATGTAACCCGGTGAGGAATTTGCTTAGTTTACGCAGCTGCTGCGTGACGGATTTTGTTTATACTTTTAAACTTAAGAACTGCTTCATGAAATGACAGTCATGTTAAGTTTTGTAGTTAGATACAACTCAAAATATTTATGAAAGCTTAAATAGATAACAAGAGATAAATGCTCCAAAATATTGTGATGTCATTTCAATAACGACGGAATTCAAAATGCATTGTGTGTCAATGCCTTGTTGAGGGAAAGGATAAATGCTTTTGAGTTAGAGAGATGAATCTGTGGGGGGAGGGGCGTGTTATAGGCAGCTGAGTAACCAACAACATAGCGAAAAAATAATTCAGAACAGCCTGTTAGATATGTGAATAGAAAAACTAAGACTAAAGGAAGGGGAAATTAGAGGTGAAGGTTCATTTCACTCAGATGTACAGTTTTAAGACAAAAGACAAAAGTAGGATAATAGGAGTGGGTTCTATTGCCTATTAATAGTTTATGGGTACAAATATTTGAGATAATAATCTGCTTCTTATAAATTTTAGGCGTCGATTCTATTATAATTTCCAATCTTCTTTGCATTTCTACTTGCAAACTAAAAAGTAACTCATTTTTATTCTAAAATGGTTATGTTGAAAACTTCTAATTTTCTGTGTGAATTTGATTACTTATGTTATTTTTTTAACTAAAATTAAAATTGAACAATTTATCATTATCATTAAGTTGCTTTTGGCAACTTAGTGCAAGGTCACATGAATAACCTGTCATAATAAGTAAATAATAGCTGCTACATTGATGGCTGCACATGGACAGTCAGTCGAAGTTTGCTGTTGTGTAATTATAACTAAAATTGAGGTTAAGAAATCATATAACTCAAATCTTTGTGTTGTTACAGGCTGTTGGTGTGTCATTGTTATTAATTATAGTGTGTAGGGTGTAACGTTTACTATAATGTATTGAAACGTTAGCACGAGAACAGAGAGAGAAAGAGAGTTTGAAATGAAAGAGTTGCTGGTGAGCGCAGATGAACATGACTTCCAACAACTCCTATGGTACAGATTAGTAATCGTTATAAAATAAAATTTATATTGTGTTCATTTTATTGTTGATCATTATTGCATTTATAATAAAATACAATAAACCTAAAACTTTGCAGCAAACCTATGTCACAATAGTAGAAAAGAAGCTCCAGTTAAATTTCTAAGAGTAAACCGAAAACATCCCCAATCCCCTGGGAACTTCTTACCTATGCCCTACTATTGCGGCAGCTCAGAAGAGCATCATTTCCGACCCGACCCCAAGCTTTTAAGACAAGACATGTCAATAGAAAAAGTCTAAAATGACGTCACCACACTCACATGATAGTAGCTAGTAAGTGAACGGGTAAATATCGATCGTTACAGCTGCAGTTATTTACCTAACTGATAAGATAAGACACCAGATAAGGGTTTTGGGAAGGCGATAATTCTAATCGGCGAGGCCGGAAAGTTATGGACCTACCCTTGTACATAGAATTATTTTCGATCTTTCTGTTTCTCGGCTCTTTGTTACTATTTTCTTTGAATGTGATTTATTTACACCTGATCATCAATTTTTTTATTAAAAACAGTTTAACGCTGGTCTTCTTTTGCTAGGGTCCAAGTCCAAACTGTTAGGTAATGAAGTTGAAGCCTAATTGTTGCATTTTGCAGGTTAAAATATCCAGTGTTATTTAATGTAGTAATGGATACAATATAGTAGGCATTTCCTCTGTGTATAAGGCGGCTTTTGAATGTCACAATGTTCCAGATAGATTTTATTTGCTTCCAGCGCTAGTGAGATCCCATCTTTGTTACACTATCAGAATGTTTCCCGCTCACAAGAATCATTACTTCTACAATCAGTTTTTTCCCTCCCTAGTTTCCACCAAGTAATTTACTCTCCCCATCTGTACTGGTTCATCACTTTCATTGATCATGTTCAGCACATGTCTTCCTTTATTAGGCATATATGTACTACATAAGATCCTTTATCACAATTTTCTTTTCGGACATTTTATGTGTAAATTTCACCTGTTAGCATTGCAAGAACGTTGCTTCTTTTGGTAAATAAAACGTTGTTTGCTGGTCATCAGACTTTCAACCTTTCATAATTTGGTTTCTGTTCTCCTTTGCAGCCCATTTGTCTCCCATTGTTCTTCCTGTACGACAAGCTTACACGTAAGATTCTGAGGAGGTCTCTCTCTCCCACATCATTTCTACTCTCCCCCTCCCTTTCTCAGTTTGGTTCTGCCCTGTGTTCATGTTATAATGTCTATTGCTTTTGAATTCGTTCTCTTGGTGGTAATTACAATATACGACATACCAATGAGATTATTTTACAAACAGTGCTAGAAACCCCATAATTAAAAGACATGTGTTTTGTTACTTTGTTTAATTCTTTTCACTTTGTTTCTTTCAAATCAATTAATGCTCGATAAAACAAAAGTTAGATACCGTCACTGATTGCTTGTAATATTGGACCCTTCCTCGAGATATTATCGGCACTATGCTAAAATGCCGTGTCATCTTTTGAAGCGCAGTTAATGGAAACTTAATCATCGATTTTTCTGAAAATAAATAAATAAACACATTGAACGAAATGGAGATTTTATTGAATTAGATTTATCAAACAACTTAAATGTACATTTTAGATGCATTAAAATACAATATAATAATTATTTGATTATTAAAATTATATGTAATAACATTATTACCTGCCGTAAATATCTGCTGAAGTAGCTCTTTAGTATTATTGAGTAGATGTGGGGACAAATTCTTTATTTACCAATCACAAGAATTGTCACGTGAGATTTGTGCTGCTGAACAAGAATGGCAATATCACAATAATGCATCCTTCTTAATAATAAATCGTTGCACAACAATGAAATATTACACCATTCTATCAATAAATTAAAATTCCGTTTCTTTCTCTCTAAAGGAATTCATAAATGTAATTAACATGGTTTTTATATATAAATAATACCTCATAAATCGGAAAGTCGGTTCTGGAGGCCTGGTGGTAACCATGCTTTCCTCGTAGCGGGTTCAAACCCGGAAAATTCTTGATAGAATACAGATATGAGCTTTGCATTTTATAAATTCAAACTTCAAAAATGCGTATTTTTCAAATTCACGCTTTGCAATACACAAGCAAAGAACATTGAATTATCTCTATAACAGTATGAGAGCATAATTTTTCAAAGAAAGGCAACTTAACAAGGTTTATACTCTTAGGTGTGGATATGCAGATTTGTAATATGGGAAAGTTGCCCTGATGTTTCGCTATCTGCCGGTGAAGGTAAGCACTTGTGTTTGGATCGATACAGCGATGTGTTGCGATACATAGCCCATAGATGGCAGGCGCTGCACTGCCTGGTGAAAAGAATTCTGTAACATTTGCACGAGAAATTCATAACTTTACATTTTCCATGATTTTTATTCACCCTAATTTTTTATAAATAATCATTGTGATGCTTTTTTCCTCCCTCTTCTTCAAAACACTATGAAAAGTTTATATGTGGTAGAAATTAAAATTAGAATGGAAGAATCCGTGTGTATATATTGTTTTGTAAACAGTAGCATAACATTATTTTGATGGCTGTAGAGTAGACCTTTTATGGTTCAATGAAAACAGAATAAATAGTGAAGGTAGTTCTCATTAGCGAAATAGGTATATAAAATTTAGCAAAATGTTCTAAGGTTCTAAAATAAAACATGAAATATGCACTTTAGAGTGCACGTATTTAGTTTAATTTAATTCAGGCATCATATTCTGTTGCATTGCGAACGATTACTAAATCGACTGACATTCAGATGTCTGCAAGTTGCGGTAACAAAAGACTGCCTGTTGCAAAGTAAATGCAGGATTTGAGCAACACACTGTTACATTTTCATGAGGCGCTTCATGAATACGTATACACTTCCGGGACGTGCATATATTTGTTTCTAGTTAGAAACATTAGAATCTTTGTTTAGTGCCTTTATATCAGATGCATATAGACTTTATTGTATTGAAATTATATATATATATATATATATATATATATATATATTTTAAGTATCAAATTTGCAGGTTGTGAAATACAGCGCGCAATTAAAGACTAAGTGTTTAAGAAGAATAGTGAACTCCGTTACGTTTATCGGTTTCCCAGCCGAAATTTATGATTATATAGTTCAAAATAACTGCAGGTATTCAATCTGTTTTAAGGCTAGAAGCACTAAGTTAATGCAGAAAACAAATGAAATCAAACAGTAATTATGATGGCCGAAATTCGCTCTTGCTAATTCTATGGGAATGTTTGATTCGTCCTTAAATATAATTTAATACAGATTTTTTAAAAAGTAACTTTCTAAGAATTTAAAGCAGTATTCAAGGAAGAAAGAAGCCAACAAAGTTGCGCGAGTCAAAAGGGAACGAAGAAATAAAAGGCGGGGAAAAAACCAAAGAAAAAAAAAAGTAGGGAAATGAAATTGGCAGACTTTACCGAAAAGGTATGGTAATCAAGGCTCTCGCAATTGTGTACAGCAATTAGATAGTGGATTAGAAGTATAGAAAAAAAAAGTACACAAAAGCAAATAAAATAGAAATGCTAAGCAAATGATATTAAAAATAATTAGGACTATTAAAATACATAAAAATTTGTAAACTTAATATAAAAAGGCATAAACTTTCTGCCAGAATTAAATAGTGAGCCAAAAAGCTGTTCAAGAACAGATAATGTTGAAAACTAAAACACCAATTTTTTAATAGTACAGATTATTTATTTTTTATGATATTTGGAGACTCATAGGTATTTTGTATCTGTATTTTTAAACAAAACATTAAAAGTTAAATTTGTAACAAACATTGTCAAAGGAAGAAGATCGCTAATATGAAACACTTGAGATCTCTGGCAATATATTGACTGTCAGATCAAAAAAGAAATAAGTTTAAGACAGGAACTAGATATTATTAACTTCATTCAAAAGATTGCAAATAGAAAAGGATAGAATACTTAAAGAGGCAGTAATAGTACAATATAGCAAAGCAGGTACTGGTAAATAAAGTTAAAGAAAAGAGTGATTCGGGACTAAAGGGAGGGGGTACATAAAATATTAAAGAATTTTGGGGCTGGAGCAGGTAGAAATATCTAATCTCTGTAGAAGATGAAAAAAAAACTTGATAAACCTGTATGCAAATGTTCTCAATGCCAAACAATTTAGTATAGTTCAAAGCTGGTACGTGTAAAATTACGAAAATTTTGGAGCTATTCCAGTAATGTTTGTACCTATGAAAAGCAAGAATTCTTTAAATATTATAACTTAATAGCGTATTTTTCAAATAACCATAATATTTTGAACATTTTTTTTTCATATCATTCAGGCTTCTAATGAAAAATTTAATATTTTACAAAATTCTTTCACGTAATCCCGAAATATTTTCTTTAACTTGTCATAAATTTTAATTTTTTTTTCAAAGTAATGTTATTTTAAAATTTCAGAAAAGAGAATTTGTCTAAATATTCTTCGTTTAAAATAAAACCATTTATATACATTTTCTCTTTTCCAAAGGTTTTAATAATGTTTAAATTATGTTATTTGTTAAATTTCTTTTAAAACGTATAACTAAAACGCGCGTTTAAAAATAATGCAAACTTTTTGTATCATTCTCTTGCTCATTATTCAAATTTATGATGAAAACGTAAGATTTTACAAAATTCACTTCTAGGACCCAGAGAAAGTTATGGTTTAACTTATTCCAAGTAGCATTATTTTTGCGCATCAAAAAGAGCTGTGTGTTTGCTTGTATTCAATTTTACTCATTGTCAAAGGATTTCAGAAATAGTAAATTTCTCATGTATAACATTAGGAAAACTTTTGTAGAATTCCATTAAGTTTTAAACATTTTTATATAGTTTAAAAACTTAAAACAAAAATATTTTATAGCATTACGGCTCAAAACATTGCACTGTTTAACTTTTATACATTCAATCACTGTTATTTTTCAAGAATTGGCTTTACTTTGGTCTTTCAAAAACAGAATTCACTTCTATATGCATTCTTCAAGATAAAGAGAAGTTCAGAGCTATTGATATATCTTCTTTACATATTTAGCGATTTTGTTTAAAAAGAAAATCTCATGGGGAATTCTCTATGTACTGAAAAATGTGGGAAGGCTGTTTCTAAGAAAACCAAGCTTAAAGACAACGCCGATCTGCACGTTACGTCTCAGATATAATAATCATGTTTTGTTACACCGCTCCATAAAACAAACCAAATATTACATTTAAATTCTAATTATAGCATAGCCTTCTATTAAATATGACACTGATTAAGAATACAAAGCCATATGTCATGTTTTTTCTCTTACACAATAAGGGCGTCGCCTAGGTACCAGTGTGGATATAGAAAGTGAAGTCAGTGACACAAAGTTCGGCGACTATGCCCGTCTTTGTGACGCATGTTATTAATTTTTTTGTAACAGGTCACACCTACATCCTCCACTTCCAGCAATGGCAGTGTAAATGTAACGTCACCGCAACAATCTTGTGGTTCAGAGGTGGCCAGACACCTGTTTCTGTCTTCCCGTTCTTGGAACGTACCGCTACAGGTGGCCGAGGTCGTTAAGGCGTGGGACTCGTGAGCAGAAGGTCTGCGGTTCGACCGTCCTCCCTAACTGAGGTTTTTATCCACGTTTTCCTCAGTTCTCATAAATGGCAAATGCCGGGAGTACCCTAAACAAGTTTACTTCCTTTAAAAAATATCATTTCATGTCGTTTATCATCAGCGCCCACTTCCTGTGGTGTCTCAGAAGTAAAAGCGGACGTTAAACGCGAAGTATTCTGTATGAGGAATATGGGATACAGAACTGTTGCTTGGAAGCGAGTAGAACACAGCAAGTATATAAGACTTTTCTACTGGAAAGTAGTGAACTGAGACATCGGCCTGCAGCAAAAACCTTGACGCGTTAGGGCTATCAACACTAAATATAGGTTACTTTGTTATAGTTATTATTGACATAACCCGATAACGTCTAGCACTTGCATTCAATTCTCATTGTACCCGCCATCCTGACCTTGGTATTTTCGTGGTTTTCCCTGGATGCTTGGGATGTTTCCTCTCTCAGTTGGCTCTGTTACAAGGTCGAAAGTGCCAGGGCAAGGTATGTAAAGTTTCTGTCCCGACGTCTGGTTTGGAATCGAACCTTTCTGAGTGACAACTCTTTGGGGGGTTGTCCTATCTGGAAACATTATACGTTCCCTCACCTCATCCCTTACTCTCGGAGGTGACCCATTGGGGACGTAAGTACAAACGGCAAGCCATGAGCAATGCTGCAAAGCCAAAGTATCTTCCTCCGCCCCAAACAATATAATCCAACGCAACCGATTATTTTCAATTTTATACAGCTCTAATAATGCATTTTGGCCAGTTTATCTCGATAAAATACAATTATTTATTGTAGTATGTTTGAAACTCCCCATACACTCTCGTGCAACTTCAACTTATTTCACTAGGTTGCAGTAATGCAGTTAACTTCCAAGATGTGCATTGATTTTGGCGAAAAGTGAGACCATCATTGACATTCAGAGGCAATTAAGAAAAGGCCTATGTAGAGATTGTGGTTGATAAAAACATTGTTAATTTTTGAGTGAGAAGGCTGTCGTGGCAGTTCATTGGAATAATAGAATGGCCCACTCCTGTTCGGGACAATCGGCGAACTAAGCACTCTCTGTTGAACTTGAATCTTAATCGACTGTGTCAAATGTATTATTCCCCAGTTAGAATATTCAAAGTTTTGTGCTAACTCCCAGAGTTGCTTGCTAGTTACGAAGCTGAAAGTAACCATTTTTTCTTCAGTATTGTAACGGGAAACAAATCCACATTTCCAGTTTGAGACCAAAAGACAACCCATGATGTAGCATCACAAAATTTCTCCGGAAAAAAAGTTTAACACAATACTTTCATTGTTAGCAATACCAGGGCAATGTTGTTCTGGAACTGTTTTAGGGGATTGTTTCATGGTGGTAGAGCTAATTCTTTGCATCTATCCCTACAGAGAAGTGACGAAAGTTTTTACTTCATTACACTGCAAATTTACAATTATACTTCACTTCTTGTATCTTCACTAGATACTTTTTTTTCAATAGTATTTAACGTCCGTTTTTATTAGTGATGCACAACAGGCAGTAGACACTGATGATACTTGAGGCGAAATGATAAAACGAAAAGAATTTTTTTAACGGAAGAAAGCGTTCCAGGCCTAAGTTTTAGGATACTTCCCCGGCATTTGCCATTCATGAGGACTGATGAAAACCCCAAAAAATAAAAAAGTCTGGTCAAGGAGGACGGTCCTGGTGGGAATCGAACCTCAGACCTCCCGTCACGAGTCCGCCTTAACAACCTCGGCCACTCGTAGCGGTTTCTCTAAACACGCTACTTGTATCTTTCAGTATTGGAAAAACTAATGCACTTGGGTACCATTTCTAAGTAATGAACACAGTTTTAGAAGCACCCTAATATGTTTAAATTCATATTTATCACTTGGCTCATATCTCATTGTTAACCCTCAATGAACATTGTAGGGGACACGTTATCTCAAACCTGAAAGAAGAGGCCTCTGAGCAAAATTTGTCGGCCGTTTCACGACCTAAATAGAATGGGACGCTGACGACCTGAGATGTTAAAGAGCGTTCATAAATAAATCAAATCAATAAAGGTAGGGGACACATTGTTGTCTACAATAACACGTTTATGGTCTTTCCATTTTGTAAGTGTCCATATTGTTGCTAAACAAACATCAGTTAATGTAACTAACTAGAACAGAACTATCTCAGGCCTGTGTTATTGAAGCTTAAGTTGTCAGTTCATTTATGATTTGAAACGCGAAATTGAGTATTCTGCGTGAAAACTGTTAACTGCTTGCAAGAATAATGGGAAAATTGAGCAATTGCAAGGCGAATTAGGAATAAATTTGAATTGGTTGTGGAATTAGATCCTCAAAGAAGGAATAAATATGATCGAAAACCAATTTTCACCCCAAGGACAGAACGTTGCTTGGGAAAAAAAAAGTTGTAAAGGAAACAGGTTTTCTAACGCAACACAAATTAAATTTGATCTTGAAGACTGTGGCATCACAGTGTCGGCAAGAAAGTCACCCACTTTCTGAAGCGAATTTAAAAGCATGTAGATCTTATGCAAATTAACCATTACTGCAAAACATCTCAAGGGAACAAAAGATCGCAAAGATTTGGCAATTGGTAAATATGTAAATTTTAATTTTAAAATTATTTTTATGAGCTATTATGACCAAATTATCATTGGACTTTTTTCCATTATTTCCAGTTTGTTTTAGTGATGACAGCACTTATGAAATTGTGGCAAATAAAGCTCAGTTTGTGCGACGGCGTCCTGTTGAAAAGTACAAGTCACATTGTGTTGTGCAGACTGTGAAACATCCCACTAAAGTGATGATTTGGTATCAGTTATCGGTGTCAAAGACTCTGGACGTGTCTTTGTTTTCCAAGGAACAGTGCGCCAGGACCAGTACAAGGTGGTGAGAAGCAGACTGCTGCTCAAATGAGAGAATGGTTTTCTAGTAGAGACTTTTATTTTTATGCAAGAGGAAGGGGCCAAGTGCAATTCTGCAAAACCTGGATAGCTTTTCTGGGGAGAAAAAAAAAGTCCCTTTATTGCCCTGGCCGGGAAATTCACCAGATATAAATTCCATTAAGAATATTTGGCAGCAAATGAAGAAGGAAGTAAATACCGCGAAAACTCGCCTTATTAAGAGAAAATCGAAGTGTGGTATTGTCACCCGCAGATCAAGAAAGAACAAATCATGCATAAACATATGCCAAGACGATTGAAAGTGCATTAACTGCCAAAGGCGGATTACTAAGTGTTGAAGTGTACACTAAATTGTGTACATTCTACAGACATTAACAAATATATCCATTTTATCATCATAAGTGTGTATATTGTATTTTAAAGTATTTATAAATGTTGAATGAAGTGTAACTCTCCTTTGTGAAATAGTGAAAAATGTTATTTTTGCCCTCACAATCTCCTAACATATTTAAAATTCAAGGTGCTTCTAATAATACGACCAGGGACTGTAGTTTTTAGCATTACTTTTACACATTTTAGGCTGCAGTGCCACTTTCATCTCATCTCGTCTGCATAAACTTGCTGAATATGTGTAAATCTTAAGTGACTTCAAAGACTATCCTTTTAGAATTCAAATTCACTAGAGTGAAGAAAAACGCCTGTGAACTGAGGAGGACAATGGATGAATGATTTCATTATGCAGGATTATTACCAGATGGAAAAATGATAACAAAATTTTGATATTTCTTCTAATGGAATGTGAGAAAACGTTTCAGATCGCACGGAAGGGAATTTCTCAGGAGTGCCTAATATTGTACCTAAGATTTGAACTTTCTTCCAGCAGTGTGGTGCCTATTCACGCCTATTTTTTTAACAATATAAAGCAAAACGTTGGGTTCTTAAGATTATTAGAGCCTTTAGTTGAATAGGTTTCAACTATTCCTTAAGGTTTCGTGGTACAAAAATTACGTTGTGTATCCTCTTCTATAACTGCAAAATAATTGCTGCTATGACATTTCCCTGCCCTCAGCCATATTTTATAATCTTTTGTGAGAACTGAAAATAAAACTATTTTTTCTGCTTTCTTTATACTACCACAATCACAAAATAGCGGTCGCATTTTCTAAAGTCTATGTTCACTCTAGAAACGAAAGTGAAGAACCAGATATGCACAGAACTTACTATAGAGCGTGTGAAATGTGCTTGGAACGTTGGGTCAAGTGTTAGGGATTCTTAGCTATTTGGATGTTCAGTTCAGAATATGTATTAGAAAAGTGCGGTGGCTATTTCATGAGTATGAAGGTTTGCTGACATACTTCGGAATGCTATTGTGCAGTTTGTGTGAACAGAGTCGCATAGTACTCAAACAATGGGAGTAACGAAGAATATTGGAGATGATTCAGCGGCGGGTCATTTCTGATCACCTGATTCGTGCCAGTAAAAATGATGTTTTAGAAAGGGAGATCTGACAAAGGAAAGTGCTGAGAAATTTGCCATACAGTCTCTCCAGCATCAACAACTCACATTCAATGTGTCACCTTCGTTGTGAAGACCTTCCAAGATTTACCTGATCTTGCAGTTCACCATGATTGAATGCATGAAGGTTAATGAGAAGAAGTGCTACAAACTATCTTACATGAAAAAGCAGAGTTTACAATGACAGGGGTGTTTGCCTTTAGTTCTCCACTGCAACCTCGACATTGTTATCTTGAAGCAATAGCAGTTTCAACATGATGGAATAGTAAAATGTAATAAAAGGTGAACACGAGAGACAAGCTTTATATATGCTGCGAACGGAGGGTAATTATTATTTGAACTTGGGCACTGCTTTTGCGCACATTTGACTTTTTTGAGAGAGCCAGTTCTATTAAAGTGAACTTTTAAAGTGTTGCGGGCGGCGTGCGCGTATATTTATGAACCCCGTCAGCGTCAGAAAACCACTTGGAGATTATTTTTCACGGAAAGTTCGCCTCGTTTCACAACCTTTTCGATATAATCTGTCTACTGTTCACATATATTGCCCACGGGTGCACGAACCATGTAATGGATATTGAAAAGGATGAGTTAGATGTAGCAGATGTAGCAGTTAGTAGTGTCTTATGCCGAGTGAGTAGTGAAATATTTTACGTATCGTAATTAGAGGGCCGGTGACCTGAACGCGAGGACAGACAGTTCTAATATGAAAGTCAGATTCGAATAACTATTTCCGTCCCAAGATGAATTTAGAGATTGAGTGTAGATGAAGGTCGATGTACCGAACCCGGTTTATTTCCAGAAACACCTACTAATGTAAACAAGTTGCGATCAATAAAGTGTGTAGTGTAAAATGTTGCTCCGTATTATCGTTTTAATGAAAAGCATCCTCTTCCAATTCTGTTGAGAGAGGCTCAAACACCCATGAGATTCTGCTGTCGAGAAGCGTAGGCAAGCAACAATTTCAACAACACGAAACCGCTTCACCCTGCTGCTGTACGTCATGTGGAGTTACTAGTCGTTTTAGAATACTGCTAATACCATCTACTCGTTATTTTTATCAGGACTCTCTCTAAATAAGTATTTGTATTAATGCATTGACAAAAAAATCTCTAAAGAATTGAAAAATTAGTTTTGGGAAAAAATTAGTACAATTGAATAGCATAATTTTATATTATGTTGTATTATGATTATAAAATAATTTATTCTACGGTTTTAATAAACTTGAGTCGTGTGAAAGACAGCAACCATGTGTTGTTTTTTTATTTATTTTTTTTTTTTTTTTACTTATTCAATCTTCGTTATAAATAAAAATAATACATTTTGACTTGCAAAGGTAGTCGAAATGAATTAAAAGGGTCAAAGTCACATTCAAAGAGTAATTTTTTCTCTATCTTCAATTATTGTTTTTGATAGCAAATTAGTTATAATTAGGATGATTGATGAAGTTAATAAAATTATTATTGCTGTGCTTTTAGTTTATTTTATTATTACTGTAGCATATGAGGATGATTTCTAAATGCGGTTTTCCATCAAAAGGACTAGTTAAGTCTGGCGTTTTGTTCAGAATTTTGAAACACTAATAAACAAAGAAGAACGTGGCAAATCTCGTTAGACACAGTTCGAGATAGTCTTCTTTAAGGTTTTCAGCTGTTTTTACTGGAGAGAAACGTTGTACATCAAAGTGTTTATTTCCACTACACAATTAACATTTTCTGTTACCCAATTGCTAATGATGTTTTCGTTTTCTTATACTTTCACCTTTCATGCTGTATCAGGAAAGTTATGTTTTTTATTTTCTCTCAATTTCACAAGAAGCATGTCAAGCATGCTGGAGTTTTTTATGAGAGTGTTTTATTTCTAGTTTTATAATTAATATATTTTCCTTGAATTAGCATTTAAAGAATAAATTAAATTGTTATTTTATCCCATTGTCCAGCTTTTTTTTTTTTTTTTGTTATTTTAGTTACTCCTTTTATTCTCAATACAACCTATTTCTTCTGCAGTGATATTTTCTAAACAAATGCAAAAACCATTTGATATTTAAAGCCTTCGGACTGAGATTTAGAAAACCAAATATAAAATTTGCCACCAGTTCGATTTTCTAGGGTGTTTTAAAACTATTTGTAAATAGTCGCAGTTTTGATGTGATCCAAATGAATATCTAATTTTTTTTTCCCTCTATTGTCCGTTTGGTGGAAAACCTTGTTACACTAAAAGTTCAGTTAATAGTTCTTTTTAATGAGATCAAGAACATGTGTTATTAAAGACAGCACAGTTTCTTGAATACAAATAAACTGTATATGAATGAATTCCAAAAATTATTGTATTAACATGTAACAAATAATATCAAATTTCATGTTCTGTGTCTCAAATAGTTTCCTGCAACACAAGCAGAAATTTTGCATGCTTAACAATTTATGTTCTCTAAATATTTGCATTGGGTAGGATTAGGTGAGTCGGAGACACTTAAGCCCAATAAGGACCTACTGAAACTCCTAGAGGAAGGGGTGAGGTGGAGTACAAAGGTCAGCAGGTTTACAGAGCGGCAAATGCAGGTTTCAGATTCCTTTTCTTTAGTTGATCTGTTACAACGCCGATGGGGTTTCCCTTCTAGGAGTTATAGCCCCTTGGAAGAACTGCTGCCACACCAGGCGCCAGGGCAAATTTTGCAATGAGTAAATTCCACTGTCGCACACCGCTTGTTGCCGACACACGTCACCTGGCCGTAAAACCCTGAAACGATGAACAATGAAATGAAACAGGAGGGAATTGGGTACAGAGTAATTCGTGCAAAATAAATATTTATATCATTAGCCGTAAGTGATCAGAGAAAACCACGAAAAGTCTCAAGATCAAAATGGCCGGCTTCAACGGATATGAACTAGAGATCTCGAATATGGGAGAACCATCCGTTACTTATTACGCCATTCCGCTCTGTTTTTGTAGCTTTTTCTATGTCAGCATAGCTGGTCTTTATTCGATTAGCCCTATTATTCAAGAAAGAGAAGAGGCTCTTAATATATATATATATATATAATATAAATGAAAATATATAATGAATATAATGTATAATATATATAATATAAATGAAAAATGAAATATATATATATATATATATATATAATATAAATGAAAATATATAATATAATATAAATGAAAAATGAAATAAAAATAATGTAACATCATTAACAATGTAACTAAAATAACAGTAACTACAAAAGCAGAAAAGGATAATACTCTAAGAAAAAGTTTATTATATTATATATAATATGATTACTCCTTTTTGTTATTACAGAGTTTCTAACCGCGTAACATTGAAAACATTGCTTGCAATAAAAACCAGAGGGAAACGAAAAAACACACGATAATGCAAAAAGGCCTAATATATTTCGTTTTGAAATTGCATTCTTGCAATTTAGACTATAGAAACATATGCAACAGTCCCGCCGGTTTTTTTTTTTTTTTTTTTGAGTAGTGTTTAACGCCCGTTTTTACTACTGAGGCACCACAGGCGGTGGACACAGGGGATACATGAAATGAAATGATATATTGGGAAAGGATTTTTTTTTTAAGGAAGGAAGCGTTCCAGGCCTAAGTTTAGGTACCTCCCCGGCATTTGCCAGTTATGAAGACTGAGGAAAACCTGGAAAAAACCCCAGTCAGGGAGGACGGTCCTGGCGGGATTCGAACCGCAGACCTCCCGCTCACGAGTCCATGCCTTAACGACCTCGGCCACCCGTGGCGGTGTCCCGCCGGTGGGCACGCATTTGTCGTACATTAATATAATATCCGTTTCAGCTTAATTTGCCTATAGTGAACTGCCTTAACAGTGGCTGCGGAAAGATATAGCAGCAAGCACTTGATTATGGTAAATTAAAAACCGACAGAAAAGTTATCCAGAGGGTGCCAAAATGTATATACACTTCAAGCAAAGAAAAAGCTGTGTTAACATAACAAAATAAATTCACACAAATCATCTTACACTTTTACGGTTACAACAGTTGCTCAAAATGCTCACCATCGGCGTCGATACACTTCTGAGTACGTTGAACTACTGATTGAGCAACGTTTGCGAAAGTGTCCTCAGCGATTGTAGCACATGCCGTTTCAATTTCTTCCCGAAGTGATGCCAGGTAGCTGGTTTTCTACGGAATACAACATCCTTAAGAGTTCCCCATAGGCAGACGGAGTTAGATCCGGAGAACGCGGTGGAAACTCAATCGGACCTCTTCCTATTCATTGCCTTGGATAGTGCCTAGGATCCTGTGCGCGGGGCTTTTTGCTTTGCGGGGTCTCCCAGGTCTGCCCTTGTGAACATCGCATACGTTACCTTGAGTCTCAAAGTTGTCGCGAATGCATGCAGTTGTTACTTGCGTTGACGGTTCTGTTCTGTACACATGTCTCCATTGCCTTTGAACTTTAATAATATTTTCGGTTTTCCATTACCACTTCAAAATCGCTTTCCGCTGTTCAAACGATAATCTTGACTTTGTCGTAACAACGCTATCATAATATATGTGAGTTACATTTGTTTACAGAACATCAGACAATAATATTGGCTTCATTTGTTCGTTGTTGATTTACCTGTCACGTAGCAACGCTATCATAATGTATGTGAGTCAGGTCTGTTTACAGAACATCATACTACACATTACTGTTGTTTTTCTATCCAACTTTGAAATATATTAAATAGATATCTACTGTAAAATTGTGTATATTTTTGGCACCCTTAATTTCTAACTGTTACACATGCCTCTACAAATGCAAAGTTTTCTTAGCAATAGTAGTATTCATATCTTTAGTGATGGCCGATCTTAAAAGAATTTCGTGTATGTGGGTATTATTTTTACGGTGGACAAAGTATAGGCAAATCATACTAGCAGCGAAAGCAGCGGAGAGCACCGGACAAGTAGCAGAATCCTTGATATGCTGGTCAGACTAAGAATGGCGTATAGGACAGAAATGTAGGAATGGGAACAAACGATTGTTCTGTATTCACTGAGAACATGCTTTTTTGAAAGGGGTTTTTTGGGCTGGCAGGAGCACAGCAAATAGAGGGATTAAGTGGAATTTTGACCTAGTTTTAGACCATAAAGTGTAAAGTAAGAGCAGTGACTGTGGACTATTTATGGGAGTCAAATTGTAATTAGCACCTTGTGCGACCAAGAACATTAAGGATTGGAAGAACATCCAAATTAAGAAAGGAACTGGAAACAATAGGGCGGGGCTTCATTTGGATGGCGGGTGAAGGAAATAGAACTGGAGGAAGGCTAAGAACAGCTTGAGGGATATGGATAGCTGCAGACAATTGTGTAATGCAGGGAGATGGTTTCGCTGGAAGTACAAATGGGATAAGGAGTATTACATTAAAACAGGAACAAACACTTGACAGGGGCTACCTTGTCCCCTTGCTGATGATTAAAGTCGCCAACGCAAAATGGATTGAGAATTGGCCCCGTTTGTGAGGAGGAGGAATAATGAATATCAAATGTAAAGATACAGAAAAGTATCTACTGGATCAAACAGAGGGCGGGCAAAGAAGAGGGGCAGAGAATATAACTAAATTTCTGATGAAAGTGAGAGAGCTCAGGTCTTAAAGAGCTCATAACATGAAATGGGGATAAGTGTAGGGGAATAGCTTGAGTGAATCCAGCTTTAATGTCATTTTCTTTACTTCATAGCTAAATATATATGTTTATTTAATATTTATTATGGAATATATAATATTTGTTATAATATCTTGCATTAAATCAAAAAGACCTAGTGTACGAGTATAAAAACATGTACGGTATGTTGAACCCGTGCGCCTACTGAAGTTTTATTGTAATAGTATCACTGGAATAACTCATTCTACTACTTTTTAACGGTGATTGTATAGTAGAAGCGCACTTCACATCAATCCAGCTGAGTTTGACAGACATATTTTATGGTTTAATGCTCCCGGCGTTCCTCTCTCTTCTTGCAGTTAACTATGAATGTAATCTCTTGTCAAAACTTACACTAGCGATAATTGAAGTTAGCTGCAACGGGTAATACACGCCAAGCTTTGCAGCATGTGACATGTATACTATTCGGAGCGTGCTCTAATTGTAATTAATTTAAGCAATACAAAACTTAATTATATATATATATATATATATATTTATTTATTTATTGAAACGGTGGATACTGGTGGGTCGTTGGGACCCCAGTTAGTGACTAAATTATGAAGCGGTTTGTCAACTCCGTTCGATGGTGACGAATTGTGAAGTAGTTTGGTCGATGTTCGCCTTATTTTGTAGCGGCTTATCGTCGATTGACTAATAATCGCTTTGGTGTTGTCGGTCCCGGTGGTCTAATGGTAACCTACTCTCCTCGTAGACCCAAGGTCGCGGACTCAAACCCGGCCAGGATTGATGGATTTTTTCGGGCGTAAAAATCCTAAGTGCGGCTAATTTCGGAAGGGAAGTAAAGCCGTGGATCCCGTGTAGTACATTTGCGGCACGATAAAGAACTTCAAGCCTGAAAGAAGAGGTCTCTGAGCAAAATTTATCGGCCTTTTCACGCCTTGAATTGAACGTGGCGCTAATGACCTGAGATGTTAAAGATCCTACGTATAAAAAAAAAAAAAAAAAAAAAAAAAAAAACCATCTTCCCGTATAAAATGAAACTAAGGTGTTCTGCCTCAATACTTAAATCGATCCTGTTGGTTTGCAGGTTTTCTTGAAGAAGCATTGCATTTACTGAACTTGAATTTGTCTGTCACAAATATTCTTACTCTTTCATCTCTATTTGGAGCCAATAATAACCTTACAAATGTCACTTGGTGTTTTCTATTCACTCTTACGGTCATGTTTGAGTAGAGATTTGGACATCTTAAGATACTTGAACGATGCATTCCGGGTTAACCAGTGAAGGAAGTTTGGGCATCATTCATTAATTTAGTGCGTCCATCAATTCTAAACCAACGCGTAACGCCATCCAAACACCGATTAAAAGGAATTTAACAGAACAAGGTCACGGTACGTTGACACGGGGAACATAATCAAACTTAGTTCATCCAAAGAAACACGCAGTTATGTTTGTTTGCAAATTTTGAAGTTGCCATCATGGAAGGAGCGTGAAGTAGAATCGTGACAAAATGCATGAAATTAATTTGAAATCCATTGTAATTTTTTCCTTGGGAAATAAGATGAAAGCTAAATGAGCTATTGCATAAAGTGAGTAATTGGAAACAGAAAGTATGTTACTGGGGGTTCTAACTCATGGCCGTAATTTGTGATTCGACATGTAATAGTTAGATGAACCTATTTTCCCTTGTTTCCCGCGGTGACCTTTCCTTGCGAGAATGCAGTTTTGTTCAGAGTATATTGTTACGCAGAATATATTAATATTCTATAACTTTCGCCTTAACCAGGGACCTATGGCGAAACCATTTCCTGCTTTCTGATTTTTTGAGGTAGAATTCGTTAGTATAATTTTTCGATTGTTTTAATATCGTTGAAATTTTCTTCGCGAAGCAAGTGGCGTGGATGGCAAAAGGGGTTATATTTTGAAGGTGCAATATTATAAATACATCCCTGGTAAAGTATAAGGCGTGTTTTACCTGTTTGCTGATTTCAACAGTGTGGAACAGTCAGTTCGCTGTCCATTGATTTGTGGATACCTCATAGTTAGAGCTGCATAAAACATTAGGGAGGTTGAGTTACAGACCGCCTGACTGTGGAAGTGCAGCAGCTGCAACCGGAAAAAGGGAGATATATTCGCCGCGCGTATAACTATTACTTTTATTGAAATTATAAAATGGTACTGTATTTTAAACTGGTAATAATTAGCACTGACCACCTCCTTGGTCTAGTGGTTACCGTTGCTGACTGGTGGCCGGGAGACCCGGGTTCGATTCCCGGTACGTGCTTAGGAGTTTTTTCTAAGTTAGGAAGGTTTGAAAGGGCTCCATCCAGCCTCGTGAGGACAATTGGGAAGCTGCCTGATAGAGAGGTGGCGATCTTCGATCTAGTAAGCCGCGATATAGCGACCGGCGGGATGCGGTGTGTTGATCACATACCCCCCTGCAATACTGCACTCTACCAATGATATCACGTGATGGAGGTAGAAGACGCAGCGGTAAGCCGGAGGCTCACGTGGGGCCATGGAAAACCAGGCTTAGAAGAATAATTAGCACTAACTGCTATAACATGTAGAAAAGGATGCCCCTCAGTGGCAATGCATTGCCAGTATCTGTGTAGCAAATTCCTATATTTCATCTAACTTTTCTTCGGAACATATTTCTTGTCACTAAGAGGCGCTGTCTCTCGTAACTTTTAACAAGTTGAGAACAGTTTCTGTACCTGGAACACATTTTTTGGCGAATTGCCTTATTACTTTCTTACAAGAATACGTTTTAACAACTACATAAATACACGCTCCTCAGTACTATATTTATGTAAAGACATAAGTAACGAACAACAATTAGAACACACTTTGCACACAATGAAAACACGAAGTAACGCGCTAAAGCACAACCATCGCTGACAAAATTAACTACAAGCTACTACCTACACACGCATCATGCGACCTAAGTGTGCAGCCATTCCAATAACCGCGCATACACAGCTTGGCAATTCCACCGCACAAACTAATGTGACGCTCTTTCAATACACAACATTCAGACATGAACTTCCCTTGAGATATCTATCGTCCATTGAATCGAATGCCCTGATAGCTCTGCTGGTTAAAGCAGTAGGTTTCCAAGACTGCTGACCTGGGTTCGGTCTTTGTGGGAAACCCGGCTTCATTCTATCATTATCACTATTGCCTTTACTCTTCATATAATCCGTACTATAATTTTATGCATATGTTGTGAATTGGAGCAAACCGCCACTGGTGGCCGAGGTCGTTAAGGCGCAGGCTCATGGGGGGGGGGGTTCGAATCCCGCCAGGACATCCTCCCTGACTTGAGGTTTTTTTCCCGGTTTTCCTCAGTCCTCATAGATGGCAAATGCCGGAGAGGTACCCTGAACTTAGGCCTGGAACGTTTCCTTCTTTAAAAAATTAATCCTTTCACAATATATCACTTCATCGCATGTATCACCAGTGTTCATCGCCTGTGGTGCCTCTGTAGCAAAACCTTCCTTCACTCCGTCTTGTCGGTCCTGGAGGTGTAGTGGTTACCATACTTGCCTCCTACACCCAAAACGCGGGTTCGAACCCGGCCAGGATCGATGGATTTTTTCGGGCGTAAAAATCCTAAGTATGGCTTCCTTCGGAAGGGAAGTAAAGCCGTGGGTCCCGTGTTGTACATTTACGGCACGAAAAAGAACCTCAAGCCTGAAAGAAGAGACCTCTGAGCAAAATTTGTCGGCTCTTTCACGCCCTGAGTTGAATGCGACGCTGATGACCTGAGATGTTAAAGAGCGTCCATAAATAAATCAATCAAAAAAAAAAAAATCACTCCGTCTTGAGGAGCCATTGGCGAGGATAAATGCCTGAACACTCATGAGGATGCGAATGGAAGAATGTGGGCCATATGATCGGTGAAGAATGGTCTTATAGGGTAGATTCCCTCATCTAATCCACATTGAGGTTGACATAACAGGTCGCAGTGCTTAGGGGCTGTCCCCCTACTCGTTTCTGGTAGAACTTTCAACTCCCTAGTGACGCGCTGCACTGAACTTTTTCTGGTGTCGATACATCTACAGCAGCCTACGCGTGCTGTTTAGTGTATTTTCTTCCGAATCCTTGCGAGTGTTCTCAATGGACCATATCGAGGCCTTTTGCGCTGTTGCAGTTAATTAATATCTCTTATTTTCATTTTAACTGGCTGACATGTCCGTTCAGTTATACACACAACATTGATTGTATCTAGCAACAACATGCTCTTCTAATTTCATCACGAACTTACAAAATGCCAGGCACAAAAGTCAGCATTAATCATAAAAACGCCTATCAAGGCGTAATGAAACATTATTTCTGTGATGAAATATCTACACGAGCACCATCACTTTTTTGGGGGGGGGGGTTACAGACAGTATGCAACACGAGCTGTCATGCTTTCCTATGCTTTAATATTTCATGATAAAAATTCGTGCGTATCTTTATCGCAATCTTCTCCCAGTATGATCGAGCTTAGCTGTGAGTGTATCAATGAGAGAAAGTGCTAAGATTATTTTCCTGTCACGTACAAACATTCTCTGTTTTAATGAAACACATTGATAACAGAGATTACGGCATTTATACGACATCGCTCATTTATTTCACCACAAACAAACTATATACATTTATATTAGAATCCGATACGTTCTTATCAGACTTTTTTATCACTATATACCTCCTGATTTTTTTCTACGTGGGTCATAGCTTCTGCATCTCAAATTGCCCGTCTAAGACTCTTCTATTATTTGAAATTATTGCGGTGTGTTTCATTAACACTTTCGACTTGCAATACGTCCCTTTACATTTCTTTCAACATGTCTTTATTTGTTTTATTCAAGTACAATTTTTCAGAAAACACAGTAAATTTAGTTCTTTAGATCTGTTGAACAAATTGATGAAAGATAGTTTTTCCTACTCTCAAAATATCCACTACAGCGAGTATCTACCGGAAGTTCACCCGACATGCAAGAGATAATGATCTACTAATTCCGCCCAGGAGTCATACGTCATTGTTACTTTAGCTGTACGTGTGTGGCATTACAAATCATTTCGCAACTCATTCGGTATTCATCCGCTATTGTACAGTACCAGCTCGGCTTTCTTCTTCCCTAACGTGATAGTTCATAACCTTTCATAGTTCCTTTTTGCACTTTCTAGCTCCTAGTTTTGTCGTGGCAATTGTTCAATGTATCGCTGTGTGTCCTGACAATTTCTCATTCGTCTCTGTTATCGACAGGTTTTTATAAGAGGGTATACCTTAGACATCTCACCAAACTGCTAACATGGTAAGTTGTATTCCATCCGTCCTTATTGAAATACGAGAATAGGTCCATAAGTTTCCAGCCTAACCATTTTCTAGGTATGATAAAGACAAAAACTATGTTTTACTTTTCAGTATAGTTACCCTTTATTGCAATACACTTCTCACAACTTTGAATTAACATTTTAATCCCCCCCCCAAAGTCAGAAGTCTTGTCTACAAAATAGACATAAACAGCACCCATCACTTGTTCGTCACACTTAAATTTCCTTCCTCGAAGGTCCTTATTGAGTTTTGAGAAGAGGAAATAATCACTTGGAGCTAGATCTGGGCTGTAGGGTGGATGGCCGATCTCCTTGAACCCACATTTCTTCACAGCTTTCTTTGTGACAAGAGCTGTGTGCACAGACAGACTTGAAGAAGGCACACAATCAGCTTTCCTCGCCTTTTCTCTTTGATGGAAGCACATACTCTGTGCAGTAGCCCAACATAGTACTCCCCATTTACTGTGATGTTCCTCTCCTGGAAGTGAATGAAGAGTATTCCTTCACAGTCCCAAAAGATTACCGCCACGGGTGGCCGAGGTCGTTAAGGCATGGACTCGTGAGCGGGAGGTCTGCGGTTCGAATCCCGCCAGGACCGTCCTCCCTGACTGGGGTTTTTTCCAGGTTTTCCTCAGTCTTCATAACTGGCAAATGCCGGGGAGGTACCTAAACTTAGGCCTGGAACGCTTCCTTCCTTAAAAAAAAAAAAAAATCCTTTCCCAATATATCATTTCATTCCATGTATCATCAGTGTCCACCGCCTGTGGTGCCTCAGTAGTAAAAACGGGCGTTAAACACTACTCAAAAAAAAAAAAGTCCCAAAAGATTGTGGCCATGATCTTCTTGGTAGACCGAGTGACCTTGGTCTTTAGAGGCGGTGCTTCGCCAGGTTTCTGCCACTCCATTGATTTCCTTTTGGACAAGGGATCATAGTACAGGACCATAGTTTCATCGCCCATAACAATGGTATGCAGAACTTCTCTCTTGTTGCCACGGCAGAGCTCCAAAAATGTCTGACAACAGATGACTTATTGCTGATTTTGGTCTGAGGAAAGAAGTCTAGACACCCAACTTGCACTAACCTTATTCATGTTTAAATGCTCATGAATAATTCGAAGGACTGTTGTTTAGAAAGGCCCAACTTTGCTGCTATTTCTGTAATTTTGAGCCGCCGGTCTTCCATAATTTCTTCTTCCACAAGAGCGATGTTTCTAGGAATGAGCATCTCCAAGGGCCGACCTGCACGCTCTTCGTCTTCAATGCTTTCTCGTTCCATTTGAAAAAATTGGCCCATTTTTTTACGGTAGAATATGAGGAGAATGCTTCCCCATATGCACCGTCCAATCGCTTTTTAACTTCATTTGGAGTAAGTCTTTCTTTTGAAGAACTTAATAACAGCTCGAAACTCCATTTTGGACATGTCACAATCTTCTACACATAGCCTTCTTTATGCCACTATATCTGAACAACTGAACATAGAGGAGTGGAAGTAACAGCTGCAATTATTTACTTAACAGATAAGATATGACACCAGATAAGGGTTTTGTGAAGGCGACAATCCTTATCGGCAAGGCCGGAAACTTATAGACCTATCCTCGTATCTTTATAGATTTTTAAAAATTTTAAAGTACATAAAAACACTTAACAAAATTATTTAGGCTTCAAATAAAGAGCGTAACAGTTCATACATATGTGCTATGCAATGATATGTTGTCTTATTACTGGGAACTATTTAAAAGGTATACATTATTCATCTGTGAGTTTGTCAACTGAATAATTGGTTTTGTTGTATAGAAACTCTATAAGCACTGATTTGAATCTTTTGCTGTTATCAGATGATATTTTGAGAGTAATTGGGAGAGCATTATATATTCTCATGCATTTCTCGTTTTTTATAGGTTAACTTTGCAAGAAGTCTGTATACATTACACTTTTGTCTAGTGGTAGAAATGTATTTACTTTTTTAATAAAATGGTGTTGATTTTTCATGTAAAATTTCATAAGAGAAAGTATATACTCACAAGGAAGTGTTAAAATTTTCATTTTCGAAATACATTTTGACATTATTGGTATATGTTATTCGCATTGCTCTCTTTTTAATATAAAACACGTTTGCTTTCAACTGAGATTCCCAGAACATTAAACCATATTTCATAATTGAAGAGAAATATGCATAACTGTTTGGAGAGTGGCTTCAGAATTATATGATGCAACAAACAAAGCGTATAGGCTTCTGTTTTTATTTTTTTATAACATATTCTGTAATTACTTTCCAATTTAAATATCTGTGAACTTGAAGATCTAAAGAAGCAAAAATCATTCGATTATCATAAAATAAAGGTAAATATCAATTTTGCACAATAAATCATGTTTTGTTCTTAACATTCGTCGTTTCAAAGTCACAGACCTCTAACGCGAGGCAATCTTTTTTCTATTTTTTTCCTTCCTTTTTTTACAATGCGATTATATATGTAAAATATAATTACAGTTTGGTGTGCTCAATATCACTGCTTATTGTACAATAAATCAATAAGTAGCATAAACTTCTGATAAGATTTACGTTGTATGTAACAGGATATATAGAATTAAACACATTTATTTATATGTGGCCCATTATAAGAGGAAATTAATTAATTATTCGACTTAATGATACACGATAACAATCAACATACATTTTAGCTAATGTTATCATATAAATTGAGGGTGTTGTTAAATGTATGGAGTGATTATATATGTTTATTTGTGGAATTGCTTGTTAACTATGATTTGATATATTGGTATGGGTTTGTATATCAATTCGAGCGATATATATCAGTGTATAAGACAAACATAATGTTCCAGAAGAAATTAAAGTATTTTTAAGCTACTGATGGGCTAATCTGTTTCAGGCCTTATGTAAAACAAAATACAGCGTGTTCTTAAAATCTGCATACACAGGTTCTTATTCAATCTCCCCTTCCGCTCGCTCAGTATGAACATGGGCTTGTCGAAAGATACAGTACTACGTTAATCTGTGGGTACCATTGAGTGTATCTGAGGGCTAGTCATTTCAGCACAAATAACAATGCGGAATATAAACAATTCATCATGCATCTTCTTTATATCGAGTATTTGTGCATAAATTAGTTTGTTTTAATATATTCGAACCGTTTTTACAATGCATTCATTTTATGAGACATTATTTCAAGTTTTTTCTTCAGTTTGCTTTATTTCTTTTGTGATGTGATAATGGCAACATGATGTACTGTTGAGCCCTTATGATCGATTATCTTTCGGCTTTCTTTTCTCTGATATATTTCCCAAACTTGTTAACTTTAGCCCATTGAGATAATAATAACCGGAAGGCTGTTGTAACCGACCGCTTTTGTTAGCGGAAAATGCTCCGCATTCACTTAAAAAGCGAGTTTAAATAATGTCAGTTAGTGTTACATAGTTACATAGGATTACAATGCCGTTAATTATATTAAATATGAGTTAAAGCTTATTACATTATGAATTCTCTAAATAAATAATCTTTCAACAATGTGCTAAATTGTACCTGGAACTCTGTCGTCTCATGTCGCTACAAGATTTTAATTTAACTTGTCAAATATTCTGTTTTCAAAGATTAATTTTCAACATCATGCTTTTTGTTCACATAAGAAATATCTCCAGCATCTTATGCCTGTATCGTCTGTTAACTATTTATAAAGATTATTTTGTCAGCCACCTCTATGTATGAGGGTAGGTCCATAAGTTTGCAGTATCGCCGATAAGGATTATCGCCTTCACAAATCCTTATCTGGTTTTATATCTTATCTATTAAGTAAATGATTGTAGATGTAACTTCCGCTCTGCTGTGTTCAGTGCAGATATAGTTGTATAAAGAAGGCTATGTGTAGAAGATTGTGACATGTCCAAAAATGGAATTTGTAGCTATTATTAAGTTCTTCACAAAAGGAGGACTTACTCCAAATGAAGTTAACAGTGATTGGACGCTGTATATGGGAAAGCATCCCCCTCATATTCTACGTAAAAGAATGGGGGTAACTTTTTCGAATAAATCGAGAAAGCATTGAAGACGAAGAGCGTGCCGGTCGGCCGCCCTTGGAGGTGCTCACTCCTGAAAACATTACTCTCTTATGGAAGGAGAAATTATGGAAGACCGGCGACTCAAAGTTACAGAAATAGCAGCAAGTTGGGTCTTTCTAAAACAGCCCTTCAAATTATTCATGAACGTTTAAACATGGATAAGGTTAGTGCAAGACTTCTTTCCTCAGTCCAAAAGCAGCAACGAGTCATCTGTTATCAGGCATATTTTTGGAGCTCTGCAGTGGTAACGAGAGAGAAGTTCTGCAAACCATTGTTGCCGGAGATGTAACTATGGCCTCCTACTATGATCCCTTGTCCAAAAGAGAAAGAATGGAGTGGCAGGCGTAAACATGACAAAGCACGGCCTCTAAAGGCCAAGGTCACTCAGTCAACCAAGAAGATCATGGCCACAATCTTTTGGGACTGTGAAGGAATACTCTACATTGACTTCAAGGAGAGGAACATCACAGCAAATGGGGAGTATTATGCTGGCCTACTGCACAGACTACGTGCTTCCATCAAAGAGAAAAGGCGAGGAAAGCTGAGTGGTGGTGTGCGCCTTCTTCACGACAACGCGACTGTGAACACAGCTCTTGTAGCAAAGGAAGCTGTGAAGAAATGTGGCTTCAAGGAGATCGACTATCCACCCTACAGCACAGATCTAGCTCCCAGTGACTATTTCCTCTTCTCAAAACTCAAGAAGGACCTTCGAGGAAAGAAATTTAAGTGTGACGAAGAAGTGATGTATGCTGTTTATGCCCATTTTGCAGACAAGACTTCTGACTATTTTTGAGGGGGGATTGAAAAGTTAAGATGTGAGAAGAGTATTGCAATAAAGGATAAATGTATTGAAAAGTGAAATACAGTTTTTGCCTTTATCATGTCTAGAAAATGGGTAGTCTCGAAACTTAGGGACCTACTCTCGTATAATTATATAGCAACTTTGTACTCCTTGCTTGTTCATGCTCTGAAGCACATACATTGTATAATAACCTCAGGGAAGGCAGATAAATCTTAATCTAATTATTGATTAACAGATACACAAAACATTTAAAGGTGGTATATGTTTACTCTTAAAGATCTCAGTAAATATAAATAATTATACAAAATTCTGTTTTGTTTTATTAAATTTATTAATTTTTTATCAATGAAATTTTTCTTAATGCAGAATGATTCTGTCACTAGAGGTCCCAAGATAAGATATCGAGAGGTTTTATTGGAATTTTATCGACTTCCTGCGCGTCAGCCAATGAGGCGTATTGTGCAATTCAACAGGAAGATATGCTTTCACTGTTTCCCAAAAATCTGTTCGCTGAACAAGTTGCAGTATCTTGGTTCCTAGAGCTCCCAAACTATTATCTACAAATAGTTAATTGCGTCGCAAAATAAAAATATATACAAATACTCTACAATAATACATTTAATATATTTTTAACTAAAAATCATTTTTGTAATATTTGTGGTTTTGGAATTGGAGACAACTAAAATGAGGGGACTTTATTTTTGACCTCCCGATTTGTATTTTTAATGAACTAAATAAATAAACAAATAAATGATTATGTGAAATCTTACATTCATTGCGGATGTCAAGATATAATTATAAGTATACCTATACCAAATATTTTCTGCGTGTATGTTCTCAATTAAAAGACAATTCGAATACAGAATTTTTTTTATTAACACTGTAAATGAATTTATCTTATGAACGATTTTATATATATAAACTATTAACCAAATTGCTCAGAAGTAATTAGCTCTCTGTCAATATGTTTCACAATAATCTAACACAATTCTAATCTGACGTGGTGAACAGGATTGAAGCCTACGAAATTGCATTGAACATTTTTATGAGGTATTACATTACCTTAAATTTTGGAATATCTTATTAAGAAGAAGGATCAAGTAACAAATCCCTAACACGCGTTTTTTGGAAAGATCGTAAAGACGTAAAACAAGTAAAAGTGTAGGCTAATATCTTCCAACATCACTGCAATTATTTAGTGGTAATCTCATGCCATGGATTGCAATATTATGTACATATATACACACACACATATTACATGCTGGCCTTGATCTTTTTCTTAAGTAGAGCATAGTCCGTTCTTGCTACACTAAATGCTTCATTTCTTCCTCAGGATTCGTAAAAATTTACCTTGATGCATTGCAGATCAATTTGCTGCATAAAGCCTTGTAGCGTGTAATCTTAGAATGTAAGGACTTTTTTCTTTGTCAGTTTTTGTACACAAAAAGAGGAATATGAACATTGTAAAGCAAGACCTCTTAGGAGCTTATAGTATCTGGGGATCATAATTTAAAGGTCCCGCCAAGGGTGGCCGAGGTCATTAAGGCGCGGATTCTGAGCCGGTGGTATGGGGTTCGAATCCCGCCAGGACCATCCTCCCTGACTGAGGTTTTTTTTTTCGAGGTTTTCCTCAGTCCTCATAAATGGCAAATGCCAGGAAAGTACCCTAAACTTACGCCTGTTTCCTTCCTTAAAAAATCCTTTCCAAATATATAATTTCATCTCATGTATCACAAGTGTCCACCGCCTGTGGTGCCTCAGTAGTAAAAACGGGCTTTAAGCCCCATTCATTCATAATGTAAAGATTAATTTTGTATTCACAGAAACTTATATAGTTTTAAGAAGCCATAGCAATAGAACTAGTCTAGTCATATGCATGTTATAAATACCCATGTAAGTTATCCATATTAAACTTACATTCTATTTGAGGTTTCAGAACACATGATAATATGTTTAGTAGGAGGAGCATTCAAACATTTTCCGCCCAAAATGCAGCAAAATATCCGGAAACTATGGGACAAAGTCAGTTCCGGATAACTGGAAAATATTTTATACTTAATTAAAGAAAGTGCACTAACTAAACTTTTTTTCCATGGCGAAATTTAGCATTTTGACGTGAATTATTAAAAATTGAAATACAAACTTTGTTTTTGGTACTTAACATGGCGTATTTATCTGTTAGTTCATAATTAAAAAAAACAAATTGAAAGTGTTGTACCTGATGACAATGTTAATTAGTGGCCATAACGATGTCGAGACCGGAGTAGCCAATATCGCAACTCTGAAGATGAAGTTCTTTGATTCTTCAATTAACGGTGCACTATGAACACTCTTTTCCATTTTATCCAACAGCTCTAACTGTATGAACATTTCGCTTGCACTTAACGGAACCCATCGTGCAACAGCGAGTTAATTCGCTTCAATTTACTATCCGCATGTGCGGCGATGATAACTAGAACGTTATCTCGCTGCTGTGATACTGTGAAGTCACACCATGATATGTCCTCATATCTAAAACTGGGATTTTTTCCTTTTTCCTTTTTTTCCCCCCCTTTACTGTATAACAACTGCTTACGTTGAATGCTTCTCAGCATCTTACTAACTTAATAGTGTTGCACAGCTGCTTTCACTAACTGTCCAATGAAAATATTCTCTTATTTTAGAGCTTTTTTTTTTTTTTTTTTTTTTTTGCTGGGCCATAAAATTGAAAAAAAGTATTGTAAATTTGGAGGAGTCTGTATGCTGGTTTCGTCACTCGTCATGATCTACTGCATTTCTTCGCGACGATGAACCAAACCAAATGGTGTAATTTGGACGTCCAGATTTTTCTGTGTCAGACACATTTGTACCCGTTGTTCAAACATAGCAATTCATTCATGGACGACTCTACAAGAGAGAGAAAGAGAGTCCCCATGTGTCATTGAATTTCTGCACATGTTACACCTTCCATAAGAGTCGTGTGATAGTACGTTGTTCTTCTCTGCTGTAAATTGGAAGTCTTGCCCTAGCTGTAAGGTGACAAGGACTGACTATAGTCACATGACACTGCACAATGCCCCACCACGCCTTGTACAAAATTAGGTCGCCCGGAAATTAATGACTGCTGTGTGACTTAAAATTCAATAAAAAGGCTTTAAATTAAACATGAACTAAGTATAGACAATTAATGGAACGTTTTTAAATATCATTGAGATATAAATTATGGTTTCCGAAGAAGATTAAATGTCCCCAGTTGCTCTTTGGTTAGTTGGTTTGTTCCTTAATAAACTGTAGAGAGTGGTGGTTGGTGAAAGTTGGGGTGAATTTACTGGATGAGGAATTTTTCGCAGCCGCCCAATTACAAGGCAATGCCCAGGCTTTTCTGTCGCAGATTCTGATGACATTATCCCCTCTGAAGTAATTATTTCGTCAAGGTGTAAATACTATAATGATTTAAATAGCTGCTATAACTTTTGCCTTTGAGATATGTTTCTATGCTTCATGATGAGCAAACCGCTGTGCCGATCGTTTACAATTTTACTCTTTATCATAAGTCACAATAAACAAAGAAATGGATCATTTTTTTTGTTTTTCAAAATAAACGAAGCACCAATTTTATACTGGACGATCCTCTATTAATGCATGAGGAATCTATGTATCAACCCTTTTCTTCTTTTCCTTTTTTCCTGTTCTATTCAAAGGGATTGCAATACTGAAGACGCAAGCCTGAATTCCGTAGCGCCGTCTAGATGAAGATTTACTTAAGTCGATACACTGACCAGCACACACTTTAGTGCCTCGAGTTTAACACTGTCCTAGGTATATTTGACCCACTGATTCCAAAAATGGTACCAATTTTCCCCTATCAGCTTTTGTTTTTTAGATTACAGCAATAATGTCATATAGCACCCCTCACTCTGATCGCCTGTCTAAAATCAGAATATTTTAATGTAGTATTTTAATTAATGCCCCTTTAGCATGAAAATATATATTACAAATTAAGTAAAAAAGTAATACACAAAATATGTTTATTTCAAATCAAAAGCATAAGTTAGGATACGAAGCACTCGATCATTCGAAACATTGGAAGATAATTTTGTAAGAATTTCAAGAGTAGGAACGGCCCTTCTAGTGTCCGAACAGAAATCTACCATCATGTATGTATCCCATCTTCTTTGTCATCGTTTTTGTCTTTGTGAAATCGTTCACTTTGCTCTACGCTTACGTTCTCTGGAAAGCGAACTATCACCGTGCAGATTTTAACATTCATTTTACAGCCAAGCCTGAAATGAAAGCGCATTTCCTCTGTACTAATTGACCGTATTTGTCTGCGTTCCACAGCCAAAGAAGTTTCTCATACTCGTAACATGAACAAATAAAGACCAAGTCACTTAAATTCTATGAAATATGGATAATTTATCGGCTGTCTGATCTGTGGATCTGAAAAATGTCAGCGTTCAGTTTTTTCATCTTAAGTCATAAACTATATGCATATTCAGGCACAAATAATCTTTATTCAAGGCCTTTACAAATTGTTTCATTAAGCCTAGTTTTATATGTAATGATGGCAAGATGATTCTATTCCATGCAACCAAAAGTGCTTGGATTACATTTTTAGTCCAAACACCAATCTTCTTGTCGGTCCTGGTGGTGTAGTGGAAACTATACTTGCCTTCTAAACCCAAGATCGTGGGTTCGATCCCGGCCAGGACCGATGATTTTTTCCTGGTGTAAAAATCCTAAGTATGGCTTTCTTCGGAAGGAAAATAAAGCCGTGGGTACCGTGTCGTACATTTACGGCACGATAAAGAACCTCAAGCCTGAAAGAAGAGACCTCTGAGCAAAATTTGTCAGCAGTTTCACACCCTGAATTGAATGGGACACTGATAAACTGAGGTGTTAAAAAGCGTCCGTAAATAAACCATATAAAAATAATAAATGACCAACTTTCTCTTTTCTTACCCAATGTTCATGGCTACTAATCCGGAGGTAATCGAATCTCAGTCAGATCAAGCTATCTGAGTAATTTTTCTTCTTCTTTTTTTATTTAAAGTTTTTCTTTATCCTGAGAAGGTGAATGCCGGTCACTTTTCAAGCGGCAAGGACTCCGTGTTCATTTGCGACATCATTAATTCATACACCTATTGTACTATTCCACAGCCTACAGACGTCGCGAGAAGACCAGTGTAGTCAAAACGACAATAAATGCAACTGTCATCGAAATGGTTTTGGATTACCTACAAGTCACTGGGTATTCCAAAATTTTAGCATTTTCTCTTTCCATTTGTATATGGCACAAAATTTCTATACAAGATTTGCATGCAATATTAGAAGTTCATACCTTGTTTGGATCTACATGTTTGATTATGTAGTCAATGAAAGCTATTAGATGAACACCTAAAAAACAAAACAGTTTTGACATTTGAGCGTTATATTTTTATATCAATGTATATTACCAGAAAGCAGTAAACGAATACATTTTAAATTAACTTCATTCCACATAGAAAATGTAGGTAATTTAAATACATAAGTACTCCATTCAGATAAGAAAGCTTATTACAATATTACGATTCTGAAGAAGAGAACTTTTTTTTTAAATTAACCAAAAGTATACAAATTCAAACATATGTAAGAAACTAGAGCTTATACGATCCATGCAATGCAAATTTTTGACTCAGCGTCCAAAATAACATCTGACAGTCAAGGAACAAAAAATTAATAAATAAACAAATAAAAATAAATTAATAATTAATAATTAGTTAGTTTGTGTGTGTGTGTGTGTGTGTGTGTGTGTGTGTGTGTGTGTGTGTGTGTGTAATCTTCAATCGTAGTATCAAAGTATCATTTTCGTATCAACGCGGATCTGTACATTTAAAAGTGCTTCCACAATGATTTGATGACATTGTGCTTATGTTTAAACTCGTATAAAAAATTATATGCACGCAATAGCAAATCCTTGTCCTAACATAAGGAACTTTAAGTAGTGTAAATATTTTCATTTATAGCAATAGTAGCTTAGAGTTGGCCAGATGTAAATCATGTTACAATTACAATAATTTTCAAACTATGCATTTTAAAGTCAATAATTCAAAACTCCAATTACTAGATAAATTTTAACAGCTGTCAAAATTTTAATTAATGGTTTTGAAAATATAGCACGCCACGAGAGCAAAGGTGTTTATTATTTTTGCTTATTTTTATACAAATTTCATCTTACTATTTCACTCATGTGACGTTATCTTAAGTTCAATTAATGTAACGAAGCAAAATTTTGAAATTGGACCAATCACAGCCGGTTTACGGAGTAAAATTATCGAAAAGAAATTAACAAATCCGTTTTATCACGCAAGGTGCATTTGTCTTGTGGTCAGTGTAGCCACATTGTATATAATTCCTGAACACGTATCACTGACCACTTTTGCCAGAGGCGGTGGGGAGCCATTAATAGCAACAAAGGCATGGACAATCGACAATCATAACGCAAAACAGAGAGTTCTTAAAACCGTTTTGGTGATGCGTCAAATGCGCAAATTTATCTTATCATTAGAAATTCCAAACCACATAATATAAAGTAAAATAGAGACACTGTATATTGTCTCCCCCCCCCCCCCCGTTGGTATTAGAAAATCGAACGGTAGCTTTGTAAAAGTCGACTTTATCCATTCACTTTTATCACAGTTCGGTTTCCGAATACAATATATGCATAAGTATAATATTTTATTATACAAGTGTTAATATTCTGTGCGCGTATTTCAAATACAGAGGGTGCCAAAAATGTGTACACACTTTCACAGTAGATATCTATTTAATATATTTCAAAGTTGGACCGTTTGTTTGTTTGTTTGGCTTATTTACCGACGCTCTTTAACATCTCAGGTCGTCAGCGCCCCATTCAATTCAGGGCGTGAAACGGCCGCAAATTTTGCTCAGAGACCTCTTTTTTCAGGTTTGAGGTTCTTTATCGTGCTGTAAATGTACGACACGGGACCCATGGCTTTACTTCCCTTAAGGAAGCCATACTTAGGATTTTACGCCCGAAAAAATCCATCGGTCCTGGCCGGGATCGAACACGCGATCTTGGGTTTAGAAGGCAAGTATAACCATACTCCTACACCACCAGGACCGACTAAGGTGGGCCGAAAAACAAGAGTAATGTGTAGTATGATGTTCTGTTGACAGGTGTGACTCACATTACGTTACGATAGCGTTGCTACGTGACCGGTAAATCAACAATGAACAAATGAAGCCAAGACTATCGTATGATGTTCTGTAAAAATGTGACTCATATTAAGTTATGCTAGTGCTTCTGCAGCAAAATGGAACCAAAAGTATCCTTTGAACAGCAGAAAGCAATTTTGAAGTGGTATTGGAAAATCAAGAATGTTGAAGTTCAAAGGCAATGGAGACGTGTGTACAGAACAGAACCATTCTCCAGATCTAACCCCGTTAGATTTCTACCTATGGGGAACTCTTAAGGATGCTGTATATCGTAGAAAACCAGCTACATTGACAGCACTTCGGGAAGAAATTGAAATGGCATGTACTGCAATCGCTGAGGACACTTTCGCAAACGTTACTCAATCAGCAGTTCAACGTACTTAGAAGTGTATCGACGCCGATAGTGGGCATTTTGAGCAACTGTTGTAACTGTAAAAGTCTAAGATGATTAGTGCTCATTATTTTCTGTTTGTGTGAAGTCCGTTTTGTTATGTTAACACAGATTTTTTTTTTTTTTTTTTTGCTTGAAACGTGTATACATTTTTTGGCACCCTCTGTATATATCACTTTTATTATTCCATTCATGAAATAGTTCCGTATTTTGCTATTCTCTGTTGGCATTACTGATAATCGGCGTTCTTCTGTCACAAGATTGCTTGAAAAGGTTAAGTATAAATATACAATTACTACAATTTTGTAAGCCAAGTTTAGAGGAATTGTATTTAAATTAATATTTTATTCGTGAAATATTACTAATAAACATCACTCGAGAGTGTGAGCTTTCCCAATAAATTCGCTCACTACTCACTACGTTCGTGAATTTATCGGTAATCTCAGACCCTCTCGTGATATTACTTATGATAACTAAATAAACTGTGATACACATTATGATTAATGTTCTTGGAATATATTAAATTATTTCAAAACTAATACGTTACTTTTTAGTGTGAATATGGTGTAAATTATGGTAAATAAAAAATATCTTCTTTGATAACCCCTGTTCTATATAAAAACGGAAGGGGCACCGTTGTCACTATTGCAGAACTAGAAATCTACATTGAAGACATAGATGCA